>JAKOGI010000424.1:192500-580000 GCA_029747015.1 Carnegiea gigantea
AGTAGTAAAGCTTTTGGGTGTTGTCATGAGAAATTTGAGTTCGAATCTCACATACATCAACCTTTGTGTCTCACTCGTACCCCAAAAAAAATATATATATGTAACCAAATATGCTTGATGGCTTTTATCTACAAAATTTAATCAAAGTTTGAAAAAATAATGTTTACATATGATACAAGGCAAATAAAAAGAATAATAAAATCAAACTAGTTATGATGATTTTGAATGCAAAATAACAAAAATATTACCATCTTATAGAATTTTCAAATTAGATTACAAGTAAATCTAGCTAAAATTAATAATATTTTTTCATAGAAAACTAAAGCAATACTACTAATTAAGAAAGAATGAAACAGATAGCTCATAATAAACGAATTAAGCATAATATCTTGGGTACTACAATAGAAAAGAACAAGTTTTTGGAAAATTAGTTTAAAAGCCAAAAAAAAGGACAAATCAAGAGAAGAGAAGTGGGTATAAATACTTAAATAGATTGCATCAGAACAATAAATAAATACTCAGTCACTGAACGAGGATAATGGTCTGCGCCTGGCGGGATAGCTGTGCAAAATCAAGTGTAAAGGGTTGAAAAGATAGGTGAAAAATTGAACTGCTGACGTTTCAAAGCACAGACTCTAGGATAAGGCCACAATGAAATTGACAAGTGTCAAGTAGGCCTCCACCACCACACCACCACACCACTCTAAATGTTGTAACCAAACTCACATTATAACCGTTTTATATGTTATGGCCCCATTGGTCCCCCTAATTCTGCCACTATCAGACAAGATACAAGTGTCACATCAGCATACAATTTATTTGAAACTAATTTAGCATTGACTTATTTTAAATTGTAATTAAATAAACTAATTGAATATTATTTCATATTGCATTGTTATTTTTGCAAAAATGATATGAATGTGGTTGTTTTTAAAAGACGTATGCATTGTGATCATCTTTCTAAAGAATGTTAGTACAAATGTTAGTACAAAAATGATAAGAAACGGCGTCGGAAAAGCATTCTTTCAAAAAGTAGTAGAGCATAGTTTTATTTTGCTGAGGTGAGTAATAACAATCCAAAAAGAGCAAAAACAGAACACCAAAACCAGACCACCAGAGGCTACGTTTCAGTTCCTTCGATTTGTAAACTCCTAGAACTTCCCTTCTTGACGCCATAATACCATGCTAAACCCCATTCATCCATCTTGCTACCTTGTTTGGCACTGAATCATGCTCCCTCCGTACCTAACTAAAGTCCACTACCGTAAACCTAGCAGCCAACCTTCGAACATTACCCACCATGACCTCTCATCCCTCTAGCCCTAACGCGATTCCTCAGAAATAGATTCCCTGAGTGATCACCATTGCCTGAACACTGTAGCAAAGCCTCTCCAGGTCCATGTCATTGCTCCTTATTCTTAAATTAATTACGTAAGGCCCAAACCCTATCCATGACACAAGCTGCAAACAGAGTGAACTCAATTGCCCTATCTCCCACCAACCTTGTGAGTGTCGTATCCCATCGAAAAGTTAATCCAATCAATCAAATCCACCAAGCCCATGTCCTTAATTCGCAAGCCTCAAGTCAACTGGAACCATACTATATTCACCACATCACATTCCACAGAAATATAAAATGAAGATTCTCGGTCGCCATGACAAAGTAAGCAGCCTCTATCCCAAAATCCCTGTGGAGTCGACATCTTGTGGGGAGGATATCCGTAGCAATTCTCTAGACTAGAATCTTCAGCCTCTCACTCATCCTCGTTTCTCAAATAGAGATGTGTAAAAAAATTCAAAACCGAAAATCAAACTGAAAAACTGAAAAAACTGAACCAAAATAACCGGTTAACTGAAAATAATGATGATCAAAGTTTAATTTTTATAAAAAGAATTTAAACATAAAAAATTGAAAAATTTAGGTAAGAGAGTATATGTTTTTTTATTATTTATGAATGGTTAACTGGTAACCGAACCAGAAAATCGATTAATCGTTAACCGAAACTCCGGTTAACCAGTTTTGCACGCCCCTAATCCCAAATATGCTTCCCGGCATCAATCACGAGAGTCGTCCATTTGTCTTCCCGGGATGCCAAGTAAGCTAACGTAACTATAAACCTTCCCTTTGCCTCCTTTACCTGGACAGATTTATCAGCTTTAGGCGACAAAGGAATGGGGATCTTGACAATATTTCTACGTTAGGAGCATCAAAGACCTCCTCTAGCTTTGGCGTATCCCACGCACATTGGCCCTCCAAAATGAACTCTTTCACCATTAGAGAATAATCAACGATTGTATCTCTCATGCTTGAGTGGAAGTCAGGGCAACAAGGTACCCATGGGTCAATCCAAATGTTAATAGTTCAACCGTTACCCACCTTGATGCAAAGCCCTCAATGCAGGACATCAACAATCTTAACCATTCCTTTGCACATGAGGGAGTAGCTAGAAGCAAAACTTACTCCAAGCCAACAGACTCTAGGACCATACTTGTTAACCATAATGGAGGCCCAAGGATTCCCTGGCTTGTCAGAATGAACCATCCTAACTTCACCACTAAAGCCCTATTAATATCCTTAAATTTTTTTGTTGGCCGCATGGGCAGAGCTACATTGGGACAAGGGGGTCAATTGACCCCCTAACTTTTTTGGGGAAAAAAAATTAAATATGGGTTATTTTTGTGAATAACAAAAATAGATTTATATTAATTGGTTCAAATACATTTTGCAAACTTGTGCTTAGCAGGATAGTCGGTTCCCCCCTTGTTTCAGGTGGTCGCGGGTTCAACTCTTGCCAATTGCCACTCTGCTCTTACGATCCCTTGTATGTTTTTTTTTGAGTTTTGGACAATTATTTTCCCTAATTTATGCAGCTGCCTCTTGACTCTCTCTGGTCTTTTGCTCGCCTCTCGACTCTTACCAGCCCCTGCCCACTTACTCTCTCTCTCACTCTCTGCAGTTAGCCGCCGTCCGCCGACCGGCCGACGCCGCCTGTCGCCAGGCCCGCCACTTGTGCCGGCAGCTGCCTCCACTCCTCCTCAACTCTCCTCCTAACTCCTAAATCCCAAATGCCAATTTGAGGTAATTCTCAAAAATACTCAATTTTTGTTTTTAATTTTATTATTTTATAAATAATTATGTTTATTTTACTGATTTTAGTTAGATTTATGTTAAACAATTGATTAATTTAGTGAATTACTTATGATTCATGAATTGAAAAATGAGGATTTTAATCTAATTATCTTCTTGGTTGAAGATTTAAAGTTGGGCTAATTTTGTTTGTAATTGCTTCCTTGTTTATGTTTAGTTTACTAATTTTTATTGAATTTGTGTTAAATAAGTGCTTAATTTAGAGATTCACTCATCAATTAAAAAATTAGGTTTTGCCTTTCTTGATTGAGAATTTAGAATTTAGAATTGGAGTAATTTGTTGGTTGTTGTTTGTTTATTTGTGTTAAATTCATTGACTTTAGGCAAATTTGTGTTTGTTTATGATAAACACAAGTTACCCCAATTCTAATTCCTAAATTCTCAATCAAGAAAGACAAAACCTAATTTTGTAAATATGCACTTCTTGAATGTAGTAGCTATGCACTTCATTTTTGGAACTACTAAAGTTTATATTATGTGTATTATTAATTTTGTCCACTTGATTTGAATCCAGGCTCCAGCCCTGGCTAGCCGAGCTTATTAAGTGAGGCCCGACGGCCACAAAGTGTTGTCCTAGGCAACCCTACCTGCCCCCTATAACCTATAAAAGGAGGTTTGGGAGGGTCAGCCAGAGACACACAAGACACGCATAAGTCTCACCTCTCACACCCTCCTCCCCCTCCCCACGGCTGCCTTACCATCACTGCCAGGCACTCGGGTTTAAGACGTGGATATTCCTAAGATGACTTTGGTAATCGCCCCCTCATCACTAATTCATGGACTATTCCCGACATTTATTTCCGCATCCATTTTAGTACTACTCTGTCTAACAGTAGTATCAGAGCCAAACTGATCGGTTTTAGTTCCGTTTAATGCGTTTAAGATTTGAATAATAAGCATGCTTAGGTTATGAGGGCATGACTATATGATCAGTTACTAATTTTCGAAATTATGCAATCAAAAGCATGCTTCTGTGATTCTAATCTCCTGAATTGGCTAAAGATTAAATGTTTAGTCATAACAACGATTATTTGTTAATCTGTCCCATCTAGATTAGTTTTCACGAACATGTTTTAGTTTATTCTAAACCTAGATTAAAAGAATAAACTACCCATTCCAGATTGCTTAATATGATTATGTCCTACAAGCATATATATATATATATATATATATATATATATATATATATATATATATATATATATATATATATATATATATATATATATAGATATATAGATATATAGATATATATATATATATATATATATATATATATATATATATATATATATATATATATATATATATATATATATATATATATATATATATATACTCTATATATATATATATATATATATATATATATATATATATATATATATATAAAGAGGTGATTAGTTATTATGCTATCATGCTGTTCAAGAATGTCTATGCTATCATGCTGTTAAAACGTGAAAGCATGATCCTTTATGTGATTTTATGGGTTTACATGCAAATCTTGCCCAGATTAATATGTGAAAGACTATGATAGTTGGTCAATAATCGTTATTATGCATCCAGATCATGATTCTAAGTGTAATTCTGATCAGTCGAATTCATGAATGAATGTATGCTGCTGTTTTTGTTAAAAACCCATATTTGAAAACCAAGAATATATGACATGCTCTGATTCATCGAATGATTAATTCGATTGATAACCCATGAATAAAACTGAATATGTGATTGGATTTGCAAACATGTTTTCATTCGAAACCATTAACATGCTTCAAAACCCAAACTCGAAACCCCATCTCCCTCACATCAAAACCCCAAACTCGAAAACCCTAACCCCTCTATGCCTGAAATTTAACCTCGGCTAAAACCAAAAAAAAAAGGGAGGAAAGGAAAGAGGTAGAAAACGAAAATAAGGGAACCGAGCCATACCATCAGAAACTTCCCAGAGGGGTGGCGCATGTATGTCACGTGCCACCTACAGAGGTCACATGGGCTTCCTCTTTCCTCCTATCATCGCCATAGCCTCCGATCTACGCAACACCGGCCAAAAGAAGCAAAGAAACCATCGTATGAAGGCGCGTGACCCCACGCGCCACCGCCTTAGTGGTGCGTTGGACGCGTGGGGCGTGCTATTAGACTCGGTCTTGGCCGATCTATACAATGATGTCGCATGTTTTGATTAGGGTAGGTAGAATCTAAGGTTAGAAGGGGAGTTTTTTTTTTTTTCACCTGGCAGGGGTTTCATCATCTGGTGATGGGCAGATCTCCTCGGCGGCCATGGCTGCCCAGAAGAAGAAGGGTAATCATGGCGGTGAAGCAAGCCAAGAAAGTAAAAGTTTAGGGTTCCATTTTTCTCGGTGAGGAGCAGACCGAGAATTAAGAGATGAAGAGAGAGAGAGAGGAGTCATTTTCGGGGTCGAGAGGAGGAGAGAGTGCGAGAGGCTGGCAGAGAAGAAGTGAGAGCTTAGGGTTGGTAAGTGAGTCACTCACCCTTAAAACCCCCTTGGTTTTGGCTGAACCATCAAAGAAAAAGGGAAGGGGGGTCCCGGTTTAGTGGGCCAGTTTTTGTTGGCTCAGGTTTGTTTTTAATTTGGGCCAATTTTGTTTTTGTTTCGATATGGACTACTGAATATTTGCTACCATAGTCGTATAAATTCGTTTTATATGTTGAAATGGCCATTAATCTATTCTATATTATGAGTTATATTTTTTTTGGCTTTTATTTTCATATTATTATTAATAGTATGGAATTCTGAAGTTAATTATATAACTTTGTGTTACATATATATTAAACAAAATCAAGCTGTGTCTAATGAATTAGTTTCATGAAAATCATATAAAAATTATGTAAATATATTTACGTAATTAAGAGTAAATATCTTCATGATAGTCACAGAATCAAAATGTTAATTAGTTTAACAAAACCTTTAAGGAAATTAAATGAAGATAAGTTAATAATTAAATTAAAGGAACTCCAAAGTTCATATCTATACGTGATGATAATGAGCTTAGCGAAATTTTCGAACGTATATTATGAATGATGGGGTCCCCTTGATAATTTAATTATTAAAACAACATGTCTAACAAATAAATATATACTTCCAGATATAGCAGCTAGAAACATGATAGGTTGTATGTAATCTGATGATAAATTGAATGGTTCGAACTATGATGTCTGGTATCTAAAAGTCCAATTCTATTTAAATAATGATGACATGCTAGACCTCTTGACCTCCTCCATGGCTCTTCTGGCTGAAAAAGATGAACAAGATAGAGATATTACTGTAACTAAGCAGTACAAAGAACACTTAAAGGCGTATCAGGCATGGTTCAAACGCGATCGTTCTGCATGCTACACTATGCTCTCTTGCATGCAGGACGATCTCCTGGGTGATTTTGAATGCTTCCACATTGCTAAGGACATGTGGATGCAGCTTAAGGTTAGGTTCGGGCAGACATCTACTACAAGGTTGCGTACCTTACAGCTGAAATGGATGCAGTATACTATTGACTCCAGTCGTAGTATCTCCGAACACTTTCGAACTATGAGTGCTATGGTTTGAGACCTTAAGGCTACAGGGCAAGAAGTTTCTGAGGAAGAACAGGTCCTAAATGTGATTAGAGCTCTTCCCAATGACAATGAACATTGGAAGAGTTTTATAGTATTTATGACACATAGTGAGCACATCAAGACCTTTGAGGCAATCTCCAAACACATCAAAATGGAGGAAGAGCGCCTAAAGTTACATGCGCCTCCTAGTATGGCATTCATTGCCAAAGGATCGGTCCCCAAGGGCAGGAAACCTTACAATGGTAAGAAACTTAAGAAGGACTCCCGTCATCCTCAGAACTATCGCTCCAATGGTGGTACTGCTAAGAAGCATGAGGCCAAGGGCAACAGAGCTAAGGATATGGCATGTGTGAAGTACTATAACTGTGAAAAGAAGGGCCATTTCGCTCGGGATTGTCCTAAGCCCACCAAAGTACCTTCTTCCACTAAAACTCCTGAATTATATGTTTGTTCCTATGCATTCGTTGCCAACTCTCTTCCTCAATGGATTGTAGATACGGGGGCAACAAAGCACATAATTCAGGATAGGGTTGGATTCGTGGAGTTCTATCGCTACTCGGTGGGTTCACGGACTGTCGTGATGGGGAACGACAGTGAGGAGGATGTCCTTGGAGTAGGAACATACCAGCTTAAACTCCGTGGAGGAAACAAGTTACTTCTTCATGACGCCCTCTATGCACCTGGGGTGCGATTCTCCTTAGTTTCTTATGTTTCTTTAGTAAGATTAGGTTTTACTTTTGGTTTCCATCCAGACAGTTTAGATTTGTTCTACAATGGCAATTTGTTTGGCCAAGCAACTTTGAAAGGAGATTTCATTGTTTTGGATTTGGATGATAACTATAATAATATATCTTCTGCTTATGTTTCTTACTTTGACTCCAATTCTGAATCTGTTAAGTGGCATGCTAGACTTGACCATGTGGGCCAAGATAGGTTAAATAGGCCAGCTAAAGACGATATTCTAGACCAACTCACTAGGGTTAAGTTGTCTAGGTGTGAGTCATGTTTAGCTAGAAAGGCAACAATAAAGCCTTTTGGTAAGACCTCGAGAGCATCTAGTCCCGTAGAATTAATTCACTTAGACAAATGCGGACCCATGAACGTTAAAGCACGAAATGGGGCTATCTATTTCATTACTCTTATAGACGATTATTCACGATATGGGTATGTGTACCTATTATCTCATCGCTACCAGGCATTTGATGTGTTCAAGCGCTTTGTAGCGGAAGTAGAGACTCAATTAGAATGTAGGGTTAAGATCCTTCAAATTGATCGAGGTCATGAATATCTCTCTGATATGTTCAAGGAGTTCTGTGAAGAAAAAGGTATACAAAGACAGCTAATGATTCCATGCACCCCACAACAGAACGGTGTTGCGGAATATAGAAATCGTACATTGCTTGACATGGTCAGATTAATGATGATACATGCAAACCTCCCAATCAGTGTTTGGGGGGATGCGCTGCTTACGGCAGCCTACATCCTCAACCGTGTGCCAAATAAAAGTGTACCTGCCACACCATATGAGTTATGGTTTGGTAACAAGCCATCCTTGAACCATTTACACCCATGGGGTTCGGCCGGCTATGTGCATAACCCAACCCATAAATATGGAAAACTTGGTCTAAGAGCCACCAAAATGGTGTTCATTAGGTATCCCGTACAGTCTAAAGGATATGTGATGTATGAGGAACACCCAAATGGTGGCATGACAGAAATAGATTCCTACAATGTCAATTTTCTCGAGGATGAGTTTCCAACCATTGGTGAAGTCAAGAAGGATGTCGAGCTATTTGAGTTACAGTAAAACATCCAACCATCATTCGGTGAATGGGAGAATTTGGATTCTAACTAAGTCACCAAAGATGGTATACCTCCCCTATCCGAAGGGAATGGGGGAGACTTATCTGCCCAGGAGAATAAGATTCGTCCTCGATCTCCTATACATGAGGAAAGTCAACCTGCGAGTGAGGTCCGTCCTCAATCTCCAGTTCTCGAACATTCAGTTAATCCACATGTTTGGGATTCCACACCCCATAGGGACAATGGGAGTAACTCTCCATATACTCAAGGTCCCACACCTCTTAGAGAAAGGGGGAGGGATGCCTCACCCAGGCAGACAAACAATGAAGGCCCCAGGCTCTGAAGGAGTGAGCGTAGAAGAATTCCTCGATGATATTTCCAAATCGAAGAAGAAATATTCCTATGCACTCCCTTAGAATTCGAGGAGCCTACCTCTTATCAAGAGGCAATTGACTCACCAAACCACAAAGAGTGGATAGATGCCATGAGGGATGAGATGGACTTAATGGTAAGAAATAAGGTTTTGGAACTTGTTAATTTTCCACCCCAGCGTAAGTCTATTAGAAACAAGTGGGTTTTCAAGATAAAACACCGAGCAGATGGTTCGATTGATAAGTTCAAAGCCCGTTTAGTGGTGAAAGGGTGTACATAAATTAAGAATGTAGACTATGAAGAGACATTTTCTCCTGGGGTGAGATTTGCTTCTATTCATCTACTCCTAACCCTGGTTGCCTATTTAGACTTAGAGTTGTTTCAAATGGACGTAAAGACTGCTTTCCTCAATGGTAGCCTTGGGAAAGAGATCTATATGGATCAACCCATTGGTTTTGTGTCAAAGGGACAAGAGGACAAGGTATGTCGTCTTAAAAGATCCATATACAGTGTTAAGCAGTCTTCCAGATCTAGGTACTTGAGATTCCATGAAGCGATAATTTCGTTTGGCTTATCCATGGTTTCGAAGGACCACTGTGCGTATCTCAAAAGATTAACCGGGGGGATTATGTTCCTTATCTTGTATGCTGATGACATACTACTGGCTGGGAACAATTTGAAGATGATCGAAGTCACTAAGAAGTGGCTGTACTCTGTCTTTAAGATGAAGGACATGGGTGAAGTCAGGTATGTCCTAGGCGTGAAAATAATAAGGAATCGCCTTTAGAAACTTTTAGGCATGAGCCAGAAGGCATATATCAAGAAAGTCTTAGAACGATTCTACATGCATTATTCCAAACCCGTAGACACTCCAGTTGAGAAGGGTTTAATCTTGAGCCTCGACCAATGCTCAAAAACAAACAAAGAAAAGGAGGCCATGAGAAATGTCCCCTAGGCTAGTGCCGTAGGAAGCTTAATGTACGCCATGTTATGTACACGGTCAGACATTTGCTTTATGGTTGGTTTGGTAAGTCGCTACCAAAGCAACCTAGGACAAGCTCATTGGCAAGTTGTAAAGAGAATCATGTGCTACCTTCGTGGTACCACCGACTTGATCCTATCCTATCAAGGCGGGGACCTTAAGTTGAGAGGATATTCAAATACCGATTGGGGCGGTGACCCAGATGAGTCCAGGTCAACCTCAGAATATGTGTTCACCCTGAGTAGGGGAGCCATATCATGGTGCAGTAAGAAGCAAGACTGCATAGCTCTGTCGACTATGGAGGCAGAGTATGTCGCATGTAGCTTAGCCATACAGGAGGCAATGTGGCTTAGGAGTTTCCTCCAGGATCTTAACTTCACTCCTAGAGTTGATGATCCTGTAGAGATGTTATGTGACAGCACAGCCGCCATCCAGTTCGCTAAAGATCCGAAGTTCCATCGGAAGACCAAGCACATGAAGAGGCGTTATCACTTTGTGCGAGAGGCCATAAAGACAAAGGAGGTTGCCATCAAGTATATACCCACTAACAAGATGATTGCTGATCCATTAACTAAGCCGATTCCTACAGATGCTTTCAAAGCACATTCATTGAGTCTAGGGCTTCGCAGAGTTTAGTTTTTGGATAGAATCTTGTTATGACAGATACGTTCTTTATGTAATGAGCATTTATGAAATAAAGATTCAAAGTTCTTTTTCTAAATGCATTATGATTTATCTGTTAGATATGTTGAAATGTCACAGGTTTCTAATTGCCCTAGTCACACAGGCAATCGCCCTGACACTTGAGTAGTGGGCAGGATGAGACAGAATCGTATTGGCACTAGGTGTGCAATATTGATTACTCATACAAGAAGTATATGAGTGAGAAATAGCCGCCTTAGTAAGCCTAAGATGAGATTCGAGGGAGTCGAATATGAGACATGATTTTATATTGAAGCCTTAAAAGCCGAATCTTGAGTGTCAACATTAGCATTTAGTATGTTAATCTAGTGCCTTAGGTTAGATTTTTTTTTTTTTTGGTGGATGAAAATCTAGACTGGCGATTCGTATGGCATATAGAGTGATGATCCCAAGTAAGTGGGAGCTATGTCATGACACACATCTCATACTGTGTGTGCTTAAAAGACGACCATATACGGCGTGACAATTGACCTCCCTATCTCTTGTCACTGTGTGACCCTGTAGGCGATAACCCTTTTAACTTAAAGCTATGATACGAAGTCAAGGCTTGATGTTGCTACTATAATGTGTTTCCCAAGAACCACGGTGTATACGATTCAGTGAGAACACGTTAGGAAAGTAATTAAGCTAAGATGCAACATCATGAGTGTTTAACGAAAAGTCTATCCGTCATCACCAATATCAGCCCGGGCGATTGTATTGAGCATATAATCATATGATATATCATGGCATAAGGGATTAGAAATGCCACTGGTGATGTTTAGGACAACTTGGGGTATCGCACTTTCGTGAAAGTGTTATATTAGTTAGATGGTAACTTAATATAGCACTGCTTGTTACTTTTCGATCACACGCTCTATTCCCAGTATGAAGCGTGAGGAGTCATGATTCATGGGGAGCATGTGTTTGCGGCCTTTGTGGCCGAGTGGGAGCTGTTGGCCGGGCCTATTAAGTGAGCCCCGACGGCCACAAAGTGTTGCCCTAGGCAACCCTACCTCCCCCCCATAACCTATAAAAGGAGGTTTGGGAGGGTCAGCCAGAGGCACACAAGACACGCATAAGTCTCATCTCTCACACTCTCCTCCCCCTCCCCACGGCTACCGTACCATTACTGCCAGGCACTCGGGCTTAAGACGTGGACATTCCTAAGGCGACTCTGGTAGCTGCCCCCTCATCATTAATTCGCGACTACTTCCAACGGTTATTTCCGCATCTAGGTTAGTCCTACTTTGTCTAACATTTTCAAACCTAAGCCCTCCTAACTGTTTGGGCTTCCACGAACTCTTCTATCAGACAAGGGCAAGAGAGTGAGATTTATCCTTGTTAACACCCTACCTAACCTTATGAACGTCACCCTGCCCACCCATGAAAGGGCTTTGGCATACTAACTAGAGGCGTGAATGAAGCTTAGCAATGGCATCATCAAAAGTACCCATACAACGATCGTAAACTGTAAGAATATCTCCTAGATATGCAAAAGCATCTGCTGTATAATTAACACCTATAAGGTCACCAAGGTCGGCCACTCTCTCATCCGTTGTGTTTTTGGACCCAAAAATAGAGGACGTATCCTTATTCATGCATTGCTCCTATCAATGTTCATAAGTATCCAAGCACCCGTCAACTGCTCCACCTCACTCAGACTAGCCTTACAAAATAACATTAGATCATTTGCGAACATCAGGTGAAACATGAAAGGACATCTATGCCTAGTTGATATGCCATAAAGCTTCCCTTTTTCCCCTCATTGCAGCAAGAGTGGAGAAAGAACCTTCATGCAGAGGATAAAGCGTTGGGAGCTAAGCGTATCCCCTTGGCGAATACTGCGTAAGAGACTGAAAAATCCAAATGAAGACCCATTAACAAGCACTGCGAATTTCACTATAGATATGCACTGGTGAATCCGATTACAACACTTGCTGGAGAACCCAAATGGTTCTAGGTCTTTGATCAAGAAGCTCTACTAAATCTGATCGTAAGCCTTTATCATATCAATCTTAATGCCAACTACTAAATCCTCACCCTGCTTATGTCATATGAAATGTAGAACCTCCTTTGCTATTACGACATTTTTAGCAATCCATTTGCCTGGAACAAAGGTCCCCTAAAGGTGGGAAACCATCTTACCTAATAGAGATGCCAACCTATCAGCCATAATTTTAGTGACAACTTTATATCACACATTACACAAACTGATCAATTGAAAGTGTTGAACCTCAATAACTCATTGGAATTTAGTGATGAGGTGTATAAATATAGGGTTAAGTTGTCGAAGTGAATAGTCCTCCCCAAAACAAAGCAAAATCAGATCCATAACCTCCTTCCCAATCACATCCCAATAATGCTTGAAAAACATTGGCGAGAAGTCATTTGGCCCGGGGCCTTGTAGGATCCCATTGAGAAAATAATTGCTCTAACCTTTTCCTCCATCTGCATAGCATAAAGAACCTCATTATCAACATCAGTAACCACTGGCTGGACAAGCACATCCAAGTCATCTAGAAAATTAGTAGGTTTTGAAGAAACATTTCTAAGTCAAACGCTACAATCTCCTTTGACAGTAGATATGTACCATCCATCCAACTATTACACACCTTCAAAATTTTAATATTATCAAACCTCTACCTCACCACTATCAATGGGTGAAAATACCTTATATTGCGACCCCCTTCCTGTAAGCACAATTCCCAAGCCTTTTGAAACCAGTGCATGAATTCCTTTTGCTTATCCTCCTCAAGTGCGAGGCAAATGTTTTTTCCCTAACTAAAGATTGCCAATTGATCTTAGGTGCTGATTGAACCCTGTGCAATGCCTTCTTAAGGCACTTGACTTTAATCCTCACATTGCCAAAGTGATCCCTTTCCATGCTTGAAGGCCACCTTAGTCTTCTTGAGTTTTTAAGCAACTTAGAAAGCAGCCGAATTGCATACCTACTATCCCCCCACCACATCTCTGCTCAAATCGTCCAAAGTCTGCATGACCTCAAACCGAAAAAGTCACGGCCAGAATCCAATCTTGCCCTTGGGATCAAGCAAAATGGGAGCATGATCTGACTTGTAAGCCTATAAGTGAACAACTCTACCTCTAGGGAATAAGAGCCCCTAATTACCATCACAAAAAGCTCTATCTAGTTGTTTTTATAATATTCAACGACAATGGGCATCTATTATCCCATGTGAATCCAACAATCCATGGGCAAAGACAAGATCAACCAAAGCATTAGAAGATAACCCCGCAACTTGTCTTTTCCCCTTCTTGTCAGCCTACCGATAAGTTCATTGAGGCCACGAATCATCATCCAGGGCAGCGAGTTATGAGCCACACTAGGGCTAATACCACAAGAGGGCCAATAAGTTCATAGGAAGTAGAGTCAGATGCACCATAGGCACTATATGACCTAATGCTGAAAAATAGGAAATGACCTGATATACAACTCAATGACAAATTTATTGGCAGTACCAACATCTACAACAATACTATTTTGTTAACAAATGAAAATACCCTCAAGAGTCTTACAACATCGACTATCATATTATTAGGAAAACCTAACCCATTCAAAAAAGGAGTAAGCAACTCAGCATTAGACTTAGTTTCAAAAACAAAAATAATATAAGGGCGAGAGGAGTTAATGATACCCCATATTGCTAATCTAGTCGTATTTCTACAAATCCCATGATTGCAAGGACCTTCATTGCGTCATCAAGGGCATGAAATGACCTACCTTCTTAGCCTCAGCTGCAACAACAGGGACATTAGGGGACCTCACACCAAGCACCATTTGCCTAGGTAACTTATCTCTAGGAGAGCTACTATTCACCTTGATAGTCTTCCTCTTACACTCCTTCAAAGTCATACCTACATAAAAGACCTTGCTCTGGACCTAGGTCAAGCACTACAGTCTCTACTACTTCATTACCACGGTCCCTCATCGTTTTTGTAGCACTTTTAAACTCAACAAGGGCAATTGTTCTTTTCAGCATCATCATTTCTTTGCTCTCCTCTTGTAGTTTCAACGCTCTAGTAATAACCTAGGTGGGCTTGATAGGTGGATCACCTAGATGCGGTGGAGCCAACACATTATTCCTCCCCATATCTGCATGCCAATATTAGACGATCCCAAGCTTGACTAGCCACTAAGATGTCAAACCACTCCTCAAGACGTATTATTTGTCATAAGACTTAAGGGCTTCCTAACCGTCTTTAGCATTGGAATCTTCTCCTTACAAGCAATAAACATAGGACTTATAACCCTATTCTCCATCTTCAGCCCAGGTCCAAAGACATTCTCTTGTTTTGACTTCACTTCATAGCCCCTAACTTCATGTCCTAATTATCGGCAGTCCGTATAAAGCCAGGCAAGTGCTCATATTTAAAGTCTATCCATTGTTATGAGCAATCTCTTATTTTGATCTACGCCTTCGGTGTCGATGGCTTGTTCAGGTTCAACTCTACCTTCGTTAGATAATATGCACCACTTTCATCCCTAATATCCACTTCTAGAAGTTCTCTAATAAGTGCTCCAATTTGCTCAAAATTCTACTTTTTCCTTATTACTAAGGGAACACCAAATATTCTAACCTAGAAAGGTGATGTCAAAAAATCCATATCATCCACCTCTGCATCGACATACCACTTTTGCAGCACAAGATGACGTCCCATTATCATCCATAGGCCTCTATTCTAGATGCACTTAGTGCCTCAGGTGTAGAAATTTTAAACAAGAAGACATTATCCTCTAAATCAATCATAGTAACGCCACATTTTAGGTTCCAGGAATGTTGCATAATGTTCTTGACAACATTCCTGTTTAAGGTCATCACCACCCAAAATCATCTTACAAGGGCCAAGTTGTTCAAAGCAAATTCTATCATTGGGTCTATTTCTAGGTTGAGCACTTTCTCATTCATCCCCAACAAATTTTTGGGTTATAGATATAAGTCCTTCCACTTTGGTTTCACATGCACACTAGTAGAACTAAGAATAAGGTAGCACTGGAGAGATTGAGTACTGATTCGTAATACCTTAAAAACTTAAATTTCTCTTCTAATTCTTTACCATTAGCTATAAAGTATAGGTTTGTAGCATCATCTTCTTTATTCTCATTGCCACTATCACTCCATGCAGCTGCCATGGCCGTTTTGCCTTTTCCCTTGAACTTTATATTTTTTGCTTTCTTTTTTAAGGACTAGTAGTCTTTCATCATATGCCCTGGTTCGCCATAACTGAAGCACAAAATAGTATTAGTTTCAAGGTTTTGAAAGGAGAATTCATGTCCTTGTTGCCTTTTAAGGAAGATACTGCAAAGATTCTTGAAGTTACAGTTCTTCGTCTTGGAAATTTTATGGAAGCCTCTGGCCAAGATGATAGTATCATATTTTGATTCATCACATTCTAAATCATCTTAAATTTAAGGTCTTTGATTGATGTTTTCAAGGCTTCCTTATTGTTTGAGATTTCTTCTTTCTCTCCTATTAGATTATATAACTTTAAGGTCTTCAGATTTTGGTCTAATGGTTGTGACCTTGGTTCCTTTGAAGACTTGTCAACAATTTCCTCACTATATGTTTTTTTGAGTCGTTTTTTCCAAGAGGCCTAAGCTTGTTCACAAAGTTAGTGAATCTAATGTACATCTTCTTCGCACATTCATTAAGAAGCATCTTGAAAATCTCATATTAATATACATAGATGTTTATCTTTGATTCTCTGACTTAGCTTATGCCTTCATATGTGGTCACTAAGGTATCCTACACTTCTTTCGCTATTACACCACATATATTTGTGATGAACGTATCTTTGTTTGAGACTCTCTCTCTCTCTCTCTCTCTCTCTCTCTCACACACACACACACACACACACACACACACACACACACACACACACACGCGCCCCTCATTTGTCGACTAATGAAACCCTAACCTAGAACTACTTCCTTTCTCTCAAGCTTTCACCATGAATGAAGTTGAGATGTCTTCTAGGAAGTAAAGAGTGATCCATCTGAGTTTGCCCTAAGCAAGTGACTCAAGGCTCTCACTCACCGGCTCCTACACCTTTGAAAAAAAGTAAAAGACGCTTCTTAATAAGGAAGTAGAGGAAATAGAATTTGAAATCGACGAAGCTTAAGAGATAAAGGTTCTTCTTCTATTCCTACTAACATTTTGGATGTGCTTGATGAGTAGTTTAAGGAAGGCAGTGAAGAATAATTTGAAAAATTGATGGATATGAAGATGATTAATTGTGTTGATCTAGATTGGGATTTCATCATGAAAGCTAAATTTGGTTTTTTGCATGTATTGGAATGAATGAGCTTTAGAGAACTGTTTGGTACAGGAATAATAGTATATCCTAACTTTATTAAGCTCTTTTTTTGAAAATGTCATGAAATAGGGACCTAAGGATATGATTTGTTACACTACATCTATCAAGGGTATCGATTTTAATTTGTCTATAGTAAACTTGGATCAGATATCTAATCTTAAGGTGGACCATGCTAAGGTTGGCTATGAACCCTTAAATGGCTGTGCTACTATATGTTTTGATAACTTCTCTAGATTTAAGATCTCTTTTGACAACAAAAAGCAAGTCTTATAATTTGTTGTTATCTAAACCCAGACTCCTCCATTACATCTTAGTGAGGATTGTCTACCTAATGAGGAACACAATGGAATTATTGTCCATTAGGGCCCTTGGAATGGTTCAACAAATCATAGTTGGCCATGACGAAACCTTATCTAAGATAATCCTTTACTATATGTACAAAGTCAAGGACTCATCTCGTAAAGCCCCTCTTCCTTATGTGTATATGCTGACTAAGGTTTTTGAATACTTTAAGGTTCCTCTTAAGGGTAAGGAATACATAGAGGTGGTTGGTTTTATGAACACCAACGAAAATTTAGAAGCCTTGAAATGTAAGTGCACTTCTTCTAGGCAATGGTTACATGAAGATAAGTACATTGAGAAGAGCACTTCCTTCAAACTTGCTAAAGTCACACCTGATCAAGACTCACCTCACTTCGTGCTTGACACCTTGAGCCTTGAAATCTCTAGGTTGGCATCTATTGCTGATAAATTTGCAACATGCTTATTAAGCAAAAGAGTTGTCAGCCTGAGTGGATCTGTGAGGTTGATGCCTTGAGATTGCTGAATAAAGGACTTTAAGTTACGGTGTGTCAACTAATCAAGGATGCAATATAGGTAACTCATAAGAAAGATCCTAGCTAAAGTCATCTTTGGGTATATTCAAAGTAGATAGAACAGGAGGGTATAGACCAGGATCTCAAAGCTGCTAGTGAGACATTGAACATTCTCACGGAACCCTTTCTGGTAACCTTCCTCAGGAAAAGGAAGGAGGTTGAAGTTGAAGCAACAAGGATAGTGGAGGAAATAAGAAAAAAGCGTAGAGAAAAAGAAGACGGGAGAACAGAAGGATGAGTTGTCTCAAGCCAAGGACAAGAAGGCAACTATGACAACTGAGAGTTCCAAGGCAAACAAACAAGACCATCATCCTATCCCTACCAGCTAAAAGCCCATTCTAGCCACTCCTATTTGTTCAGTCCATCTTAAGATTGATTAACCCGTACTCGTCTTTATAAACAATTTCTCTTAGTTTTTCAAAATAATTTCTTTAATTTGTGTGTGTGTTTTCAACAATTTAGTTTTGTGGTTTGTAAGCTTGAATAATGCCTTACATTTTTCTCCGTTTGATCCCACTTTTTGACAAAAGCCAATGGGGGAGAAAACTTCAGAATTTTACTCCTTGAATAAGTAAAGAAGTGCTCAGGGTGACAGTTGAAGAAGCATTTGGCACCCCTTAACTTAATGGCCTTGGGATGAACATTTTTAGAATTTCAATACATATAGCCTTAAAATTTTTATGTCTCTAACATATATAATATCAATGTTATTCTAGCTACTCTTATCATGATATTTGCTTGCTATGCATGTGGTTATGATTGGTTATGCTTTTCCTTACATGACACTAAATATGCTCTATTAGTTCACTATGCTTACATGTTGCTATACTTAGTGTAACATCTCCCACCCCTAGGGCTAGTAGTTTTAGTGATTTCATGAATTTGGCATGAAATGGGTATAGTTCCATCTAAAAATTGGTTATAATACTTGGCTTGTAGCCTAAATTAGCAATCGTGATAATATAAACACAAAAGGAAAATAATATAAACACAAAAGGAAAATTATAAAGAACTTGATGATCACAACCATAGTGATACAATTCTATGGGCCAAACCTCTAGAGTGTACGCCATGTAAATTTAGATATACCTAAATAGATCATTATATAGTTCAACTGGCCACACACCTAGAGCATAAAGGATTTACATCCCAAAACATTGAACTCCGACTAGTACGAGATGAATAACAAGCCAGGTCGTCAGTTCACACTATAATTCAGAGCGATAGTGGGACACAATGTAATGCGTGAATGCGAGTGTCAGACTTATATTTGCTTAAAAGACTTATAAATATATCACACTATAACGTTCAACTCATAAACTAAGGTATACATACGTATAATTTTCTTAAAACACATTAACAAGAGCACCTAAGAGAAATCATATCATCTCACAGAAACCAATAACGTCCACATACTCTTGAAGAACCTAGGAAAACAAAAAAAGAGAGGGGAGTGAGTTGCCACACACTCAATGGATAAACTACTTCTTAGAGAAACAAAAGATTTGCACACAATAAGGATATGTAGACACCACGTAGAGTGATACAGATGGCAGCAGGGTACTAAGCATCAGCCGATAAGCCAACCAGTAACCTTTCTAGGTAGCTACTACTATAAAGGGAATAAGTAGGACATTTCTAAATCAAATACAACATCATGACTCTTTAAGAAATCAAACAAAGGGCTCCACCTTCTTGGATGAACAACTACAACTCAAAAATAATTTCAACTAGTAAAACTCTTCAAAACACTTAAAAATAAATTACACATATTGGTTTTGATCTTTGCGATAAAACGAAGATCGTTGTTGATTCAACTAAAAACATTATCAGAAGCTAATGCATTTTTAGAAATAGCTTGAAGTGTCTCATAAACGACTAGATATGTCCTTTCCTCAAGTAAAAAGAGTTTTTAGGGCATTGAGCTCAATATTTAATGCTCTTTTTGAATGAGTAATTACATCCCATGCCCTTTTATATCGTTAGGGCATCCCAAAGTCTATTCGACTCCTACCCTCATCGGGGCAGTGATTAGCCAATCCGTCAACTACTAACTTGGATTCCTCTCTATTAGGTATCCTAAGGTCTACTCCCAAAATAGAATCCTAATCTAGCACTAGCCTCCTAGCCCATAAAACATTTCCAACTATCCCACTGGTTTCAAAGAGTCCCAAAGGAAGTCACAAGCTTTAAGAACTTCATTTTAATTCTACCCTTGCCAAAGCAGATTATTTGGTAATGATTATTGATTAAAAAAAAAAAGAGAGCACCCATAGGAGGCCGGTTTATGAAAACAACCCTAAAAAATGCTTTGTCAAATATACACTTTTAGACCTATTTGAAGGTATGATTAAATCTCTTCCAAACTTGGCTTATCTTGATGAAATAAAACAAAATAGTATCGTCACCAAATGCTCTTTTACACTTGGTTTCCATCATAAATGATGCATCTTATACTTTATCCAAAAGAGGGGGTATAGCTTAAACCATTTCCGAGATTTAACTGAGTTAGAGTTAACCTTAAAAACTCTCCCAAATTTGTTTATTAGCAATTGAAGCACTATTAAGCTTAGGATTCATATGAAATCTCTTTATTTTGGGATTTCATTTTAACATGCAAGGAAGGCATTCAACGAATTAATATAACAAGTTTAGTTCCAGAAATTCTCACATATTAGATACTCATCAAAACAAAAAGGGCATAACAAAACTAGGATGGCTTAGCAATAAATCTATCTAAATCAACAAAATCTACATGGTTCGAAATTTGCTTAATGACTTAAGATTTGATCAAAGCCACATGGGCTTAAGTGGGTAAGCCTTGCATAGTAAAGCCCACATTTTCACAACATTTGAAGCGCATCCAATTTATACTAACAAACATTACCTTTATTAAAGTAATACTTTCAAAGTTAATAAATTCATTTTCAAGAGGTAACTGAATGGGGCAGCAACCCTTGACACAAACCCTTCATAACGATAAGCTCTAAGGGCTGCAACACTTGACACACACCATTCATAAGGGTAAACGCTAGCACATATAGTCACACTAGTACTTTAGTAGGTAATATATCAGTACATGACAGCAAAATTGCAAGAAATAGGTTGCAAAATGGAAGATAGAATAGAACTAGGGGCTTTAGCTTCTAACTAGTTCACAAACCCAGTCCAAAGCTAGACCAGTCTACTGAACCATGCAACAAGCAGTCCTCCCCCATGTTCTAGCATGTTCTGTCTCAAGCAACAACATAGAAAAGTTTCCTAACAAGGCCCATGGCTACTATTCTAATTTGTCGATAGCTCATGACCATCGTTGCCTAACTAAACAAATCAGTTCCAGCACATGGAAATCACATTTGGACATAGGACAATAACAAGTTGAAAACTCACAAATTTAGGTCCTTCACCTCCCCCTAACAACACTGCCTTAAAAATAAACCTCAAGCATCATGGTCACCAATTATTAACTCTTTTCCCAAACTCTTTATACATTCAGTCTAAGATTTCCTCACGCCAAATCCTGAGCTATTCACACAGAAGGAATTCACAAGTAATTAAATTCTTTTGAGTTAAAGCTACTGCTAGGTTAGGAATGGAGCTTACCCAGCTCGATTCAAAGCAATTAGGGCGAAATGCGATTGGTTTTAGATGAATTCATGCTGCTCCAACATTCAACCGCTACTGTTCTCCCTCTCCTTCGTTAGTCCTACTTGGGTCATCAGACTCAAGCCCATGGCTAGCTATGGTAGTGGTGGTGATGGAAGTGCTAATGGGTTGTACTTGGCTATGATTTGATCCCACATCCCTTCTTTCATCTACTTTTGCTCATCTCTTCCTCTAAACACCTGCTGGTCCCTCTCGATTGCTCTCTCTCTCTCTCTCTCTACACACTAGGCTGGTGGGCAAAGAGTAGAGGGGTTGGGGATTTCACCCCTTATCTGACACATCAAGCACCTCCATTTGGCTTTATCTTCTTTCCTTTTTCCTTTTTGTTGCAACCCTTTAACTCCCATTCTATTGAAGGGTGTTAAGCCATCAATCATGCAACGTTTTATTAATTATTTTGATTATCTTTTACACATTATTGTGTCTAATGTACTTTATTTTATATATTTTTCAGGTTAGGCATTAATAAAACAAAAAGGAGAAGACAAGACGTCGAAATTTCGATTTTACACGATTTGCTGAAAAGATGGTCCAATAATAATTTATGAAAAATATTATTTCCATAATTATTTAATTGGACTAGAGTTTCAAGAATTGGAATAAGGCTAGAGGTCTTGAGGGAGGAGAAGTCTAAGGAAGAGAGGAAGGAAACCCTAATATACTAAGCCTAACCTCCGTCACTTCCTATTTATCAACCCACGCCTTCACCATCTTGAGGACACCACCTTCATCATCAGTCAAGGCAGCCTCCTCCTTCATCACCTTCTTCTTCCATGCCTCCCATCTCCTCACGCCAACACCAATGTCTCCCTCCTCACCATAAACCTCATCATCACCATCTCCTCATCATCCCATCGTCACGCCTCATGCTGCTGCTTCTTCTTCCTCAACTTAGATCATCACCATCATCATGATCGTACACCTAAACGCACACCTCACATTACTATATTGTCAAGTTCTTCTTGTTTTTATTTGTTATTTTTATTTTGTTTAATTAGTTAAACTCTTTATATTATTAAACATGAAATTTTTGCTAAACTATTGTGATTTTATTTTTAATATGTGTGAGTAATTTCCTTATACTTAGTGTAATCTTCTTGAAGCCATACTAAATTTACTATTTTGAAACAAGTCTTATGCTTTATTGCCTAGTTGATTCATATTCATGATTCTATAGCAATTAGCGTTTATTGTTTATGATATTCGTGTTAAATTAATTAGAATGCATGCTAGTTAGTTTAATACAATGTCGATTGATAGTTTAGAAGATTATAATACGTAAAAGTTATAGTCTTTTATGCTTAGATATCACCCTAATTAATCATGAATGGCTCAAACCCATCTCTTTTAATTAGGTAATTGCTTTAGATCTTTGTTAAATCGATTTGCTGGTAAATTGGTTACAAAATATTAAATGATGTTTTTCTAATTCTTAATGCTCTAGCTTGATTAAATTTTTGCGCTGGTGTGAGGGTTATCAAAACTAGTAGGATTTATATTAGGGCTGGACCTAATTAAACTAGAATCTAAGGAGAAACAGAGAAGAACCGCTGGTGGATGTCTTCAACAGTTTAACTCATGAATGAAATTAACTTGTGTGTTGATGATAGATATTAATTTGTATGGTGGATTGAGATTATACTAAGTATCCTTGATAAATTTGACAACTTTGATAATTATGTGTTGCTTATAGTTAATTTGGTTTGTTTGTTAATTTTTGTTTCATTTTTTTGGTTACCATATAATTTCAATCGGCCCCCCTCCCAAAAGCATAGTCTTTTAGGAGTGTCTAGGTAATTTTAGATAGTTTAGATTTTGATTTTTGGAGTAGTTATAAGTTTAGATTGATTTATATTCAGTTTTAGTATTTAATTATTGGTTTGTTAGAAATTAGAATAAAAATAGTTATTTCTATATTTATTCGAGTTTTATTAATTCCTAGGGTTTATATAGTGTCCTAGGTTGCTCATATTCAATTTCGTAATTTTTGGAAATTATTTGATAGTTTTTCAGAATTATTTTGTGAAATTGAGAAGTGCAGATTTTTAGGTTATTAATTCTAAAAATTTTGATTTTTAATTTTAATTTATGATTATTAGGTGCTGTTAAATCCAGAAAATTGTGTCCTAAAATTAGGGTAATTTTCGTGATTAATTTTGTATTTATATTAATGCAAATTATTTTATATCTAATTTTAGATTTATTATTCTGCTTGATATTCTATGCTAATTTTCTGATCTAATTTTTCTGAAATTAATTAGATACAATTTAGAATTCATAAGCTTATATACCAGAAGAATAATTTTTTAGGTTGCTGTTTGATGTTTTTAATATTTATCTTCTGACTATTATTTACTGTTATTGATTTTTAATTAGAATTTCAGTTACTATGTTATTTTTATTTTTCTAAATTATTTAGGGAATATTTTTACTGTTTTATTTCCAGAATATGATCTAGAATATTTAGGAGCATCATTGGGCAGTTTTTTAGAATTTTATTCATTAGAATTTAATTATTTCCAAATTATTAAGATTAGACTTAATAAATTGAATTAGTAAAATTATTTAGGATTAAGCTAGCCTTTTACAACAATCATTTCTTGTGGATCGATCCCTACTTTCCTATGCTATAAAAAGTATTTAATAACCAAAGTAATGATTAAATTTATAACTCTCGACAAGCTTAACAAAGGGAAACAAACATACATAAAATAAGTTGGCTCAAATTAGTCAAATCACTACTGGCATTAGTTCGACCTTTAACCCGTAAAGAAATAACTAAATTATGTAGCACTTAATTTGACATATAAATCAAACCTAGTACGCCAAAAGTTAGGGTCATTACATTTCCCCCACCCTCCCCCGCCTAAAAACTTCGACCCCAAAACTTAAGCATGTGTGGTAATCAAGACTAATATGAAATTTATAAATGGCCAAGGCAATTGCATTCTAATGGTGTACCACTAGCCTGACAAGTAGAATTCGCAAACAAGGGCAGATTTTAGCATTCGGGAATTATGAAGGCAAAGTGATCTCATGTTTTTGATCTCAATGTATATAATAATAAGTTGGCTCATGCTTTGGTCCAAACATATACAGTAAGATATACACTTATCAGACAATTGAGCTAAAAACTTTTATCTAGTATACAATTGTTTATCCTATAGCCCATACCATGATAGTTAAACCACACAATTTTATCAACCTGACCTAACAAGGCTAGAGTAGGGAAGAACGGAAGGCACAAGCTTATATATCAAAACAATTGTGCTTAGTTGTCAACGATAGGCCTTAAACCTGTTCCTAAAATAATTAAAAGCTTGTCACCAATAGCAACTTTATGCTCTCATGATGTAGCTCACTACTTGCTTCTATGCGAAATAGTGTTTGACTAGAAGGATGTGTTGTTAAAAAGGGCAAAGGATGGCAAAAACAAAGACTATATAGCTAAAAGCTACATTGACACTTAATATATTGAAGAGGTATGCCTCCAACAAGCTAGCAATTGCTCGAGATAAGGACAACAGCATTAATTGTCATATGGATATGTCTAGATGGTCTATGAGACACATACATTCAATAGGTGATTATAGGAAGCTTCGGGACTAGAAGTACGTAAGGAAGGTTCAACTACCTATAGAGAGTTCTAGCTTCTAGGTTTTACATTAATATGCAGGAGTACACTAGTAATGCATGGATTATTCATCCTAGTAGGAGGCATGTGCTGTACAATTATGAAGCTTATAAGGTTCCTTTTTTTCCCCATGTTGTATTAGGATTTTCATCTAACCAGATTGCTACCAACACCACAACAAAAATAGTAGTAGTCGTAGAAAGCTATATGATAGAAAGCATGAATTACACCATGTAAGCAGTGGTGTAAACAGCAACAATCATGCACAAAACAGTAATACACTTACAACAGGGGCAATAGCATGAAATAGTGGGGACAACATTCATACAGTGGTTACAGCAGTAAGAGTAGGCTAGGACAGCATCAATTTGAGCCAAATGTAGCTCCACCTAGCCCCTTTCATTTTTTTTATTTTTTTCTAACGCTAATACATGATGTCCTTGTATAAAAGAGCAAGTACAGTAGGATTCTGCTACAATCACCCAAATTTGCGTGCACACGTATGAATCTCACTTAATTTTCTTAGATAATGAGCAAGTTGCAGAAGGAAAGCATTATGTATTGAGGTTTTCAAACATCTAAAAGCTTAATCCATTTCCCCATAGTTCACCATTAACTAATCCAATGACTTACATTTCTATCATGCATGCACTCACAAGCAACATTTAGTCCTGCATATGAACATATCATTGTGAAATCCAACACTCGAAAGGTATCAAATGGGATTCAAATTTTTGACCGGTAGCTAATTCTAGAAAGTGGAATGTCTAATAAGAAGGTACGAAAATAGAAGAAGTTAATGGTCTCCAACCTCCTGCCTACCAACTTTTTCATAGGCTTACTCACTCTATTATAGTGCTGGAGGAGCAAATTGTACTGTAGAAGAGCAAAGAGTTGGCTTGGAAGTAACCACTTAAAACATTTTTTTGAGTTTAAAACAAGTTCTGCATTCGATCATATAAATACACAACTATCAACAAAGTTAACACTTATATAGCACTAGAGATTGGAAGCCATTTAGTTCACACAACTAACCAACAATCCTATCATACAGTCTCCAATTAGTCAAGTAACACAAGAACACAGTCAAGTAACGCAAGAACACACACATACATGGCTCACTCATCAACCTACCAATGTTCTACATTGTCACTTTTGCGTCACATATTGCACTTCATGGAACATTTGCATTTTAAAACACATAACTTATTACATTGTCATAGAAGAACGTATCTAAACAACCATATGCAAATGCAAACCATAGGTCACAAACTATGGTCATAGAACCTTGCTGTGATACCATGTGTAACATCTCCCACCTAAGGACTAGTAGCTTTAGTGATTTCTTAAATTTTGCTATGAAACAGTAGAGTTTTGCCTAAAGAATGGTCATGGAACTCGACTTATAGTGTCAAATTAGCCTATGTGATAATAAAAACATAAAAAGGAAATCGCAAGTGTAAAAACACTCTGATTAATTTCCTAAGTCTAAAAGTTACACATATGATCAATGAAATTTAAATTACTCATAAATATGCAATTCCATGATAAGGGAACATAGCATAGATTTTGGTACAAAATTTGTTCACTATATGTTTAAAATTTGGCTATGTGTTATGCCTATTAAGGGGTTGTATCTTACCACATTGCAGTAGTCTAGATTAATAAATTAATTGTAATTTAATTAATCAGGTCATCTTATTAATTATTCAATTGCACAGTCTTCAAGAAGAAGGATTAACTTTGTGGTTTTTGATGATATAACAGCTGGTAACATTTGGAATGGTTGGAAAGCAGATTCAAATATATCCCAAATCAAGCAAAGATGAAAATCACTTTTCTTGAAGGGACAACTACAGTCAACTATACCAGAATTGGAGAATATCAGCATCAAAGCTTGAAAGAGTGGTGTTTGTCTTAGCAAATGATGAATACAACAACTAGTACATTTAATGAAGGCTAAAAACCACCTCTCCTAGACATAAGACACTAAGAACTTATTGAGCAGATGTTTAGAAAAATGGACAAATGTCAAGGCCCTTAAACCAATTGGTAATCGTTACATAGAAACATCCAACGATTGCACTTTCAGCATCCTCCAGTAGTCTCATTCTTGCTGATTATATATATAGAGACCTTGCTAAATATAAAGAGTACGCAACATGCAAAGAGCTTAACTCCTATTCAATGTGTTATTGTACTTTTGAGTGAAAACCTTTTAATTATTATAATCTTTGTATACACATTTGAGATTCCTTGTGAGGTAAAAGTGTTGGGAGAATCTCGCTTGTAAGTAAGATGGGTGACCGAGAGTGTCATCCTCCCTTAGTAGGGACTTAGGAGAAATCATTTCAAGAAAGGTCTTGAAGGGTGTGTTGCAATCAAGGTCCTTGGGTGGATGATTGCAAATTATGTAAACACCGGATGCTTTTCTTCCTGCACTACCTCTTACTGCTCTAGATCCTTGATCTATTTGCTCAGCGTCCTTGACTTTATTGTTCAGCATTATTGAGTTCTCTATTATCTGTTATATTTTATGATTGAGTTTATATTTGCAGAAATTTGTGATCACCCTATTCAATCCTCTCTAGGTTAACTAAGCTTACTTGGGATCAACACATATTAAAGGAATTAAAACATAAAAGAAAGTAATTAATTTAGATTGTCACTTTGTTATAGACATATTTTTAGTTTATGAATGAAAGTATAAGCATGAGGCACTTAATCATAGAGGGTTAAATAACAACATACTAAAAAAGACAAGAATTAAAAAAACGATAAATGAGATTATTTTCTTTAGTTTATGACTCTTAAAACCAACATCGGTCACAATAGAGCGGTAACACACCTATTCTTGGTTTCCTTTCCTTCAAATGCTTTAGGATAGGATGGAGTTAGTCCTTTTTCTAGAGTCTCGTAACTAGCAAACTGTAAGAAGGGCTTTGTTTGAGGGAAGAATGGAGTAGAGTTTTGTTTGAGTTTTGCAAGGCAGGTGAGCATTATGTTTGAGGAGAGAATGGAGAAGAGTTTTGCTAGGTGAAGTTGTCTCTTGAAAATAAGGGTTGCATATAACTATTTATAATGCTAGCGAGAAGACCATGCTAAGCAAAAAATAATTCAAGAATATTAATCAATTCATTTTTATTGTTCAAATTTTGTAAAATATGGTAGAATTATGTTGATTAGCATGCAATTAGCTAAATTAAACCAATTAGCTTACAAATCACGTGTGATTTTAGGAGAGTGGTGCAAGGCATGGCCTAATGGCCCATAGTGGGACCCTAAGATAACTGCCCAGTGGAAAAAAACTTGTTCATGGGCCATGGTGATGTTCATGTCGTCCATCCCTATTTTTGCTTTAAGAGAATTGTTTGTCAGAGTTATATCACGAGGCAATGCGTCACCCCGCTAGTAACAATCTCACTCATGCTCATGGTCTCAAGTTTAAGCCCTCACGCTAGCAAATCGCACAAACCCAGGCATTTTACTCCTTCTATAATTATTTTCGAAACTTTTTGGCTTTTAAATGCTTTTAAAGTTTTGAGGAACTTTTTTATGCATGAAGAAAACATTTTACTTATGGGATTATTATTAAGAATCCAAGCATACGTTATTTTACCCTCTGTAAGTTACACAATTATCAGCACCAAGTAACAATGCACTGGACATGCAGCTATGTGGTCAGTCTCTAATTACGCAGGCACTAATTTGGTGCTTACCCCAACATATCTCCTTGCTTTGTTTATTTTACCATGCATATCTCCCGTTTGCTTTATATCTCCCTTGGTATTGAGCTTTGCACTTCCTCTCTTTAGAAAACACGACTTCCTCCCGTCGTCCAGTAAATGAAGCCTTGGTGCCAACTGGCTAATCGGCTCCGACTTATCTATTTGCGCTCCCACCTTTCAACACGTGACCTTGTTGTGTTAGATTCCTATGGATCTATCATGGATCACCAACTTTGCCAACAGGGTAGTTAGTCAACAGGTTTGTAGCATTTGGAATTGATAGAGAACACTTGTTTTTGGTGCTCTCCTTCACCGCTTGTATTTCATTCCCAAGAAAATAAAATAGATACAAGAATGCATAGGGTTTGGCAAAACTACAAATTTTGATAAAATATAGTATTTTGTTAATTAACTGAAATAACAACCAAAGGAGTAATCAAAATATAACTCCCAATGATAATACAATATCTTTTGTTAATATAGTACATTTGCGTAGCGAAATTAGTAAAAACATGGTTATGAATATTTCTTATAAGGTCAATTACATGGATCCTAACAGTATTTATATTTCACCAAATGTAAGCTTAAAAGCGCATAATAAGTATGAATTTATATAGAGAGAATGGTGAATTGGTGATTCAATTACTTCTAGAAAAAGATTGTTGTTGCTCTATTTCGCCGATAAAGATGAGAGCATTATTGATGGACACGTGTTGACACTCACTGATGCCTTCCCCCTAGCACTCGCCTTTTCGGTAGTGTCAAGCGCTGTTCAAGTAGCAATTCTTTCGGTGGATGTTTTGTGATGCTCTGAAAATTCTAGTTCTTTTTTCACTGTTAATTCCTAGCCTATTTAGTGCAGTGGAAATATCTTAGTGGGCGTCACTGCCGTATTTCACAATGAAATACAAGACAAAAAGGTAATTAATTAGAATGAACAAAAGTATAAACCAAAGTCAATGTCAAGATCTAGTGTCAACTACAACTTCAATATTATTTAATGTAAATAAAAAAAATTTAATCTAAACATCTACGCGGCCTCGCTCATATCTCATTCCCATGCACTATATCAGTACCTGAAAATAAATCATTTCAAATTGTGAGACGGAGCTCAATAATGTCCACCCCCCAACCATAAAACATCTACTTAAATTTATTTCAAACATTTATGGTGAGAGGAAAATATTCAAACAGTTCGAAAAGATTGATTCCCAACCCATTCAAGATCTTCCATTTCAAACAATAACTATCATTCAAAAGTCACAACAAGTAAATTATCCTTGCTGAGTGACCTCACCAGAGGGTTTCATGGCCTTCCGCCGAACAACCATATGGGTTACCAGAACCTATCTTGGCATATGTCCATCTACAATGGCACGTACCTAAAAACTACATACTATAACCGAGGGAGACTAACTTGTCTCAATATCAATGTAAACCTATCCTGATCTCAGGAGGTATCTTCCCATAAACTCGCCTTAGTCTTTCACTTTTGGATTTAATATATTATGAACAATTTTGTTTGGCTTCCTAAAAGCCCAACCCATGGCCAACAATATTCTATTCCTTAACAAAACCACTTAAAATTTGAACTGCTCAAATAAAACATTCAATCACAATACGATGTTCCACATTCATAAAATCATAGCATCACCAGTTGTGGTTCACGGTTTATATATAAGGTCCCCTTGGCATACAATGTCGTATAGCAGTTCATAAACATCCAAAATCATTTCAAAAGAGTAACCAACGAGAATTAGGGCATATACATTACCTGAAGAAGTGTAGGTACCTAACTTGAGCTCGAACTAGAATATTGAGCCTAAACGGTAAAATTAAAGTGTCACAATATAGACTAACCCAAGTGAATTCTTACATCCAAAACTATTCTTTTTTAACCTAAGAGTCAACCATACCACTAGTACTACTTGAGTAGGACCAACATCCCTAGGTTCTGATGTTTATGAACCCATATCACTTTTTAAAACTCAAATGCCTCATAAAAACAACTAATGCAACTTAAACCTATTAGGGCTTTAGGGCAATTTCAAGTCAGGATTCTGCCCTAATTTATAGAAGGCACATCTTCACCTACAAACCTCCTATAGAGGTGTTTAAGTGTATTAGAGAAAGGTACGTTTGTCTACTACAACGTTTATTTAAGCCAATTCCCAAAAAGCCACAAAAACTTTCTCAAAACTTCACTTCTTTCCACACAGTCTATTTCAGTCCAGATTTGCATAGTTTCAGGAGAAAAATTTATTTATCCCTTATTTTAGACCCAAAATTTATGATTAAAACTTCTTATGAAAAAAGACTCATAGATCTACATTCATGAATTTTTCCAAGATTTTTGAGATAGCAAATAAAAGGAATTTAATCGATAAAATTGGTACGTTTGTAGGGCAGTTTTTGGTACAGACTAACCCTAGATTCCATGCATAAAATCACGTGTTACACATAACCAAACTCACCCAAATCAATCCAAAACTACTCCTAATGTTCAATACCAACTAGAAAATTACTGAAATCTATCCAAGCCTGCTTTCAAGAGAGGTTTTGAGGAGAAAGTTTTCTGCTTACCTTGAATATGAAAGTGGGAGGTGAGATGCTTGTTATCATATTTCATTCAAGAAAGAGAAGTATTCAGAGTTTAGAAATTGAGTGAATTTGTGATGGGCCCACAAGTGCACGGTAGCATTGTAGTACACCAAGGTTGATCACACAGAGACTAGGTTGATCTATTAGGCTATATTCCCTCAAGATATGCTAAGCAAATCTACACTTTAGATTGATAAAAATACAAAGATAAGGAAACAACTATAATTAATTCAAGAGGTTTCAATTTAAAAACTTCTAATTCACTAATTTTAAATTAATTAAGCAGACAGGGCCTAGGAATTCAGTAGTTATGAAAGTTGATTGGATCAAAATGATGAACATGTCCTTTCTCTATTCAGTTAATCTCGAGAAATTACAATCTATCCAGAAATTTAATCTATTCTTTCGAACTCAGCCAAATTTGCCTAAACTAAGCACAAGTCGTTCTTTCGAACTAATTTGTCTTAATCCAAGTTAATTATCTTCGATTACTTTCTAGTCCTCCTAACATACAAATGTGTCTTTCGAGATGAAGTTAGGCTAGGTTTTATCAAGCAGTCCAACAATCAAATGTCACCTTTCAGTTTTTCACCTGATTGTTTCAGGTGTCCAAGTAAATTTTGGCCAAAAATCTACTCACAAGATGAATAGCACTTGATAGAACGAAATCAAATCAATCATGAAGATAAGCACAATTCTATAAATTAAAATATGATCCAACTATACTTTCATAAATTACTAAATCCTTAGACAAAAATTAAACTACTTATGCATGCTTAAATTAAGTATTTAACTACTCTAAAATGATAAATCTAAATAGAAAAGAGAAGAGAAGGGAGAAGAGTTTGCACAGCTAAAATGCGTGCTTGAATCTTTTAATTGCAAAACCCAATCCCGCTTCCTCGCGAATCTTCTTCTTCTACTTGCTCTCCCTCACTCTAAAATAACTTCTAATCTAATTATAATGGAAAGGGATATGGAGATGGGATGTGTTTCTTTCTGCTGAGAAAAAAAGCCCTATCTATAGGAAAATCCAATCAACCTCAACCACACGATGAGGGAAAACGAAGAGATTAACAGCTATGCTTCCACCACAAACCGTGGCATCCACCATGGGCAGACCGTAGTGTTGGCTGGCTCATCATTCTTCTGTTCTTCCTTTCTTCCACGGGCATAACAACTTAGGGGCGTCCGTAGTGAGCCAAGATACACTCAAATGAGGGTCAAAACAAGGGTAAAATGGTCTAAAATCACCAAACAACTATATCTAAGCATAAAACGGGAAAAAGAGTATGAACTATAACGTAAAGCACATAATTTTCCTTAAAAATGTAGCAAAATGACCCTAAAATAATGTACGCCTTAAGCACTTATCCATTTGCTGTTACAATCCATTCTTTAAGAGCATAAATGTTTAAACTTAAACAACCCAAAAACTAAACTTTCTCACCCAAAGAAAATCAAGGAGGAAGAAAGGCTTGGTGGCCGGCATGGTGGGCGGTGGCGACTAGCTACTGTTGGAGGGGTGGTGGTGGCTGAAAAGGGAGAGGCCTAGAGGTGCTAGGATTGTGAGTTGAGAGACAGGTGTGAGATGAGGGTTAAATGAGGGGGAGTTTTCACGTAAGAATGCAAAAATTTTTCCTTTTTTTCTTTTTTTTGGGGCCTCATGGCTGCTTAAGAGGGAGAGGGGGCTTAGGTAGGGTTTGAAAGGAAAAAAAAAGAAACTTTCGTAAAGCTTAAACCACTGCTTGATTTAAAAATACGATGTATAGTATAGGAAAGTAGGGTCGATCCCATGGAAAGAGATGTAAATTTTAAGTTTACCTCATATCTAATTTAAATTTTACCAAATTAATTTATATAAATCTAAATTAAGCTAAGAAAAATCTGAAAAATTGCTATCCTCAGATTATTTAATATTCTAAAACTAAATATGCTCCAAAAACTGTAAAAAAAAAAAAATCAGATTATAATCAAGTAACCAATAAAATCAGAAAAAGTGCAAAAATCAAAGAAAAACCCAAAACAGAAAACATAATTTAGAAAAATAAAATATAAAATGGTGGAAAACTATTTCTAAGTATGATAAACCTAGGAAGAATACTAAACAACACAAAGTATGAACCAAATATTGCAAAAAATTCAAAATAGAAAATCAAAAACTGCAGAATAACTAAAAAATGCAGAAAAATGCTAAACAGAAAATAAAAATTAAAATAAAGCTACAAAATTCACTTAAAACTTAGCCTACAGTTATCATAAAATTTAATTAATAATATTTGGAAATTAAAAAAAGGAATTAAAACCTAAAATAAAACTAAAGAAATCTAAAACAGAAAATCAACATAATTCTACACTAATTAAAAAATGAAAAATAAAAATAAAAATATCCATAATAAACTTCCTAACTTTCTACACTAAAACAAATCCTAAAACACAAAATATAAAGTCAAAAACTCAATTTTCATATTTATTAAGCTAAAAATCTGCATTTTAAACCTGGAACAAGTTTAGAAATAAAATCTGAAAAAATTATTAAATAAAATTCGAAAATTCTAGAATTAATCCTAATAAAACAACGACACTTTTAAAACCCTAAAATAATCTAAAATGTAAAATCAATCAACAATTACTAATTTTAAACTTAAAATCAAACAAACTAACAAGGTTGCCCTAGAAAATAAAATCAGATTTTTAAACCAAATTTAGACCTAGGATTTTGATAATTCTAAAATCACCAAATCGCAACTAAAATACTAAAATATTAAGAAGGGATTTAAACTAACCAAAGAACAATTAATAAATTAACAACTAAAAATATAAACAATTAACTAAGAGAATAACAAGAAAATATTAATCGAGAACAACCAAATCAAATAAATCAGTTGACCTAATTATGATTCACTCTACCCTAATTTATATCTATCATGAATACCATCCATCATTCATTTTTTAATAGTTAGATACTAGAAAAGACCCACTAGCAGTTCTTTTCCCATGTTTTAGTTTAATTTCTAAGACCAGCCTTAGATTTAAACTTTTCTAATTAAATTAACCAAGTTATATCAGCATAAGTTAATCAATTTAATTAGAGCGTTGAACACATCTAACCCTTGCAAATTACAATTACCAGCAACTATAATTAACTAGCCCTTGTTTGAAACATAATTCAAGTCATAATAAAATTAATCAACACCAGCCTGAAATTAATTTTTATAATAACAATTTTAATGATTCTAATTCTCACAAGATATCAAGATTAAACAATGAAATAAACATGAATAACAATCAACTTATTTCAAAACATAAACTTGATATAGTTTTACACAATCAAGTCAAGTGGAATAAAATTTATCCTAATATGTTAAATAAACCACAAACTAATTCATTTAACATGTTTCGATTAAATAAAGGAAAAACAAATAAAATAAGCTAATTCTAAAATACTAAGAATTAACTAAAGAACAAGGTAAATTAGAGTGTCAACCAAGCGTGTGCCGTACAAGTCTCGAACCGTGACTAGGTTACAACGGCAACAACGGTGTACGGCGGCGGTGTGTCGAGATGGCTACGATGATGGTGTGATAATGAGGTGATATTTATGATGATGGAGATGCATAGACTTTGGTGTCTTCTGATGGTGATGGTGGTAATGATTAGTGTGTGATGATGAGGATGTATGATGAAGAAAGAGAAGGAGTATGCAAGGGTGTGTGAGATGATTCATGATGATGCTGATGTTGGTCGATGGGCGATGAAGTTGTGAATGGTTAAGGTTATGATGCTTGATGATGTATGAAGGTAGGTAAGTGTGTGTGTTAGTGTGGCGAGATGATAGATGATGATGGGGGATGATGAATGATGGTGATATGCAATTGAATGATGGGGTTGTGGCTATATATGATGGTGATGATGCTGTTTTATTATGAGGCAGTCGTGGATTTCAGGAGATGAGGTAGGCCTTGGTGGTGAATGGTAGTTAGTGAGAAATGTCCAGTTAAGTGAGATGATGATGGTTTGTATCTGATTAGGCGTGAATGATGGAGGCTGATGGTTATTCTGCCGTGTTTATGTGGTGGATGGTGGTCAGGATGTGTGGTAATGCATGATGGGGGGTAATAGAATTGGTGAATGATGATAAGGCATCACCACTATACTATCAAAAATGAATAAATAATGGCAAATATGATATATGATAGTGCTGTTGTATGGGGGTTAGGCGAAATTGATGGAGTTAGGAGTGAAATAGAGGTTGATGGAGAAGGGTGTGGTGTGGAATGTGGAGTCTTGGGCATTTTTTTTATTTTGACTTATTCTTCTAGCTTCCTTTAACTTGCTATTTTCCCTGCTTTTAGCTTAAATTCTCCACTTTTTTTAAGAGTTTGGACCGAAACCTTTATTTACTAAATAATGTAAAAACGAAGAATATTAGACAAATTAATAACTAAAAAAATTAATAAAATAAAAAAAACATATGTATGAAATACTTCTTATCAAATTCCCCCACATGTAAACTTTGGACGTCCTCATGCAACGGTATCCTAGATTATCTAATGATCTACCCCTAAAACCTTCTTATAAGTCCTACATGAACATAAAATCTAATTAGACTCGACTTGCTCAAGAAAACAATTTCATGAAAATTTATAGGTCAAGAAAATAAACATGCAGCTGCCACTTAGGTTTTTTTTTTTTTTCCCTCAATAGAAAAATTGTAATTTCCTTTGTAAAGATAAAGAATTCGAACGATTTTTCCCATTTACCCTAATATATGCCAATCAAGAGGACTTTCAAAGGGATTTTTGGCTTAAGGTGCAAGGGAATGCATATTTGGATGGGTAGTGGTATGCTATGTTTCCTGGCCAGGGAAAGCATCATCCTTCACTTTACTTTGAATTCATCCTTCGAATCCCACTTTGACCTTACTCTTCACTTCGAATATCTTCTCCTTTTGGGAGTTTAGTTGCACTTTTTCTCCTTGAGCCATGCTTAGGCAAGATAGTAACATAAATTATGTTTAATCAATTTTCCCATCTTGCTTAACACATCGGTACCTCAAGGTTTTCACTTGGATTTGGATTGAACGTACTTGCAACTTTGATTTAGAGAACACCACTTGATATAACAAATACTGCACTTGATAATGATTTCATTATTGCTTGCACTGAGGATGCCTCCTTAATTGACCCAGGGTTTAGGCATGTGGACATTTGGTTCTGTGGAGTTTATCCAATGAGGTTTCCCAAGAATATAGAAATTAGGCTCAAATTGGGCTTCTAGTGGAATAACATTAGGTAGGCAATATTTGGCTCATGTGGTGCTTTCTTCCTAATGCCTCGATCCTTTTTAGCATACAACAAGGGTAAAGAAAACTAAACAGTCAAGATTGATCAGCCTTCTAAAAGAAATTAGCAAAAGCAATTTCAGCATTTTCTCAAAATTCAAAAATCCTCCAAAGTGACAATCAATAGCTTATGGACTTACGCTACACAAAAGAAGATTCAAAAAAAAATTTGAAAAATATAAGAGTAAGAAGTAATCTAGAAAGACTCACACTCATGTACTCTTTAAAAGAAGGACTTGAAAATGACTCACACTCATGTTTTTTTTTTTTTGGGTATAAATAAAATGGGAATGAATAAAATGCAAAATGGGTATAAATAAAATGCAAAACAACCTTGCAATCTCATAAACTAAAACAACCTACAAAAATAAAATACTAGAGTTAAAATAAAATAATATAAGCGGTAAAACTAATAGAAGCAAACTAACGATTTTATTTTCTTTCCCTAACAACGGCGCCAAAATTTGCAAAGCTTGTCATAGACTTACAAATTAAACCACTACTTGATTTAAAAATAAGATGTGTAGTACAGGAAAGTAGGGGTCTATCCTACGAAGAGAGACATAAATTTTAAGTTTGCCTCATATCTAATTTAAATTTTACCAAATTAATTTATCTAAATCCAAATTAAGCTAAGAAAAATCTGGAAAACTACTACCTCAGATTATTTAATATTATGAATCTAAATATGCTCCTAAAACTATTTAAAAAAATCAGATTATAATCAAGCAACCAATAAAATCAGAAAACAGTGTAAAAATCAAAGAAAAACCCAAAACAGAAAGCATAATTAAGAAAAATAAAATATAAAATGATGGAAAACTATTTCTAAGTAACCTAGGAAAAACATAAAACACTCAGATTATGAATCAAATATTGCAGAAAATTCAAAAAATAAAATCAAAAACTGCAGAATAACTTTAAAAAATGCAGAAAAATGCTAAACAGAAAATAAAAATTAAAATAAAGCTACAAAATTCACTTAAAAACCTAGCCTATACTTATCATAAAATTCAACTAATAATATTTGGAAATTTTAAAAAAAAGAATCAAAACCTAAAATAAAACTGAAGAAATGTAAAACAAAAAATCAAAATAAATTATTTTGCACTAATAAAAAAATGAAAAATAAAAATTAAAAAATCCACAATAAACTTCCTAACTTTCTACACTAAAACAAATCGTAAAACACAAAATATAAAGTCAAAAACTCAATTTTCAGATTTATGGAACTAAAAATCTGCACTTTAAATCTAGAACAAGTTTAGACATAAAATATGGAAAAATTATTAAATAGAATCCAAAAATTCCAGAATTAATCCCAAGAAAACAAAGACACTTTTAAAACGCAAAAATAATATAAAATGTAAAAATAATCAACAATTACTAATTTTAAACTTAAAATCAAACAAACTAGCAAGATTGCCTTAGAAAACAAAATCAGATTTTTAAACGTAATTTAGACTTAGGATTTTGATAGTTCCAAAATCACCAAATTACAACTAAAATACTAAACTATTAAGGGGGGATTTAAACTAAGCAAAGAGCAATTAATAAATTAACAACTAAAAATATAAAAAATTAATGAAGAGAATAACAAGAAAATATTAATCGAGAATAACCAAATCAACTAAATCACTTGTCCTAATTATGATTCACCATGCCCTAATTAATATCTATCATTAATACTATCCATCATTCATTTTTCAATAGTTAGACACTAGAAAATATCCATCAGCGGTTCTTTCCGATTTTTTAGTTTAACTTCGAAGGCCAGTCCTAGATTTAAACTCTTCCAATTAAATTAAGCAAGTTATACCAGCATAAGTTAATCAATTTAATTAGAGCATTGAACACAGAGAGGGATATAAATTTTAAGTTTACCTCATATCTAATTTAAATTTTATCAATTTAATTTACATAAATCCAAATTAAGCTAAGAAAAATCTGGAAAACTACTACCTCAGATTATTTAACATTCTAAATCTAAATATGCTGCTAAAACTGTAAAAATAATCAGATTATAATCATGTGACCAATAAAATCAGAAAACAAGGCAAAAATCAAAGAAAAACCCAAAGCAGAAAATATAATTCAGAAAAATAAAATATAAAATGATGAAAAACTATTTCTAAGTATGATAAACCTAGGAAAAATCCTAAAACACTTAGATTATGAACCAAATATTGCAGAAAATTCAAAAGGAAAATCAAAAACTATAAAATAAATAAAAAAATGCAGAAAAATGCTAAACAGAAAATAAAAATTAAAACAAAATTTAAAAACCTAGTCTACACCTATCATAAAAGTTAATTAAAAATATTTGGAAATAAAAAAATAGAAGTAAAACCTAAAATAAAACATAAGAAATCTAAAATAGAGAATCAAAATAAATTATTCTGCACTAATTAAAAAATTAAAGAAAACAAAATTATCCACAATAAACTTCCGAACTTTCTACACTAAAACGAATCCTAAAACACAAAATATAAAGTCAAAAACTGAATTTTTAGATTTATGAAACTAAAAATCTGCACTTTAAACTCAGAATAAGCTTAGAAATAAAATCTGGAAAAATTATTCAATAAAATCCGAAAATTCAAGAATTAACCCTAATAAGAGAAAGGCACTTTTAAAACCCTAAAATAATTTGAAATGTAAAAATAATCAACAATTATTAATTTTAAACTTAAAATCAAACAAACTAACAACATTGCTCTGAAAAATAAAATCAAATTTTAAAGCCTAATTTAGACCTAGGATTTTGAAAATGCTAAAATCACCAAATCACAACTAAAATACTGAACTATTAAGAGGGGATTTAAACTAAGCAAAGAACAATTAATAAATTAACAACTAAAAATATAAACCATTAACTAAGAGAATAACAAGAAAATATTAATCGAGAATAACCATGTCAAGTAAATCACTTGACCTAATTATGAGTCATCATGCCCTAATTTATATCTATCATTAATACTATCCATCATTCATTTTTTATTAGTTAGACATTAGAAAAGACCCATCAGCGGTTCTTTTCCCATTTTTTTAGTTTAACTTCGAAGACCAGCCCTAGATTTAAACTCTTCTAATTAAATTAACCAAGCAATACCAGTATAAGTTAATCAATTTATTTAGAGCATTGAACACTGAGAGTGATATAAATTTTAAGTTTACCTGATATCTAATTTAAATTTTACCAAATTAATTTATATAAATCCAAATTAAGCTAAGAAAAATTTGGAAAACTACTACCTCAAATTATTTAACATACTGAATCTAAATATGCTCCTAAAACTATATAAAAAAAAATAAGATTATAATCATGCAATGAATAAAATCAGAAAACAATGCAAAAAGCAAAGAAAAACCCAAAACAGAAAACATAATTCAGAAAAATAAAATATAAAATGATGGAAAACTCTTTCTAAGTATGATAAACCTATGAAAAATCCTAAAAGACTCAGATTCTGAATCAAATATTGCAGAAAATTCAAAACAGAAAATCAAAAACTGTAATAACTAAAAAAATGCAGAAAAATGCTAAACAGAAAATAAAAATTGAGACAAGGCTGCAAAATTCACTTAAAAACCTAGTCTATACTTATCATAAAATTTAATTAAGAATATTTGGAAAACAAAGAATTAAAACCTAAAATAAAACAGAAGGAATCTAAAACAGAGAATCAAAATAAATTATTCTGCACTAATTAAAAAATGAAAAACAAAAAAAAAATCCATGATAAACTTCCTAACTTTCTACACTAAAACAAATCCTAAAACACAAAATCTAAAGTCCAAAACTGAATTTTCAGATTTATGAAACTAAAAATCTGCACTTTAAACCCAGAATAAGTTTAAAAATAAAATCTAGAAAAATTATTCAATGAAATCCAAAAATTCCAGAATTAATCCCAATAAGAGAAAGACACTTTTAAAGCCGTAAAATAATCCAATATGTAAAAATAATCAATAATTACTAATTTTAAATTTAAAATCAAATAAGCTAACAAGATTGCTCTGGAAAATAAAATCAAATTTTAAAACCTAATTTAGACCTAGGATTTTGATAATTCTAAAATCACCAAATCATAACTGAAATACTAAACTATTAAGAGGGGATTTAAACTAAGCAAAGAACAATTAATAAATTAATAACTAAAAATATAAACCATTAACTAAGAGAATAACCAGAAAATATTAATTAAGAATAACCAAGTCAAGCAAATCACTTGACCTAATTATGATTCACCATGCCCTAATTTATATCTATTATTAATACTATCCATCATTCATTTTTTATTAATTAGACACTAGAAAAGACCCACCAGCGGTTCTTTTCTGATTTTTTGATTTAACTTCTAAGACCAGCCCTACATTTAAACTCTTCTAATTGAATTAACCAAATTATACCAGCATAAGTTAATCTATTTATTTAGAGCATTGAACACGGAGAGAGATATAAATTTTAAGTTTACCTAATATCTAATTTAAATTTTACCAAATTAATTTATATAAATCCAAATTAAGCTAAGAAAAATTTGAAAAACTAATACCTCAAATTATTTAACAATCTAAATCTAAATATGCTCCTAAAACTGTAAACAAATCAGATTATAATCACGTAACCAACAAAATCAGAAAACAGTGCAAAAAGCAAAGAAAAACCCAAAACAGAAAATATAATTCAGAAAAATAAAATATAAAATGATGGAAAACTATTTCTATGTATGATAAACCTAGGAAAATACTAAAACACTTAGATTATGAACCAAATATTGTAGAAAATTCAAAATAGAAATTCAAAAACAGCAGAATAACTAAAAAAAATGCAGAAAAATACTAAACAGAAAATAAAAATTGAAATAAAGCTACAAAATTCACTTAAAAAACCTAGCCTATACTTATCATAAAATTTAATTAATAATATTTGGAATTAAAAAAAATAGAATTAAAACCTAAAATAAAACTAAAGGAATCTAAAACAGAAAATCAAAATAAATTATTCTGCACTAATTAAAAAATGAAAAATAAAAACAAAAATATCCACAATAAACTTCCTAACTTTCTGCACTAAAAAAAATCCTAAAACACAAAATGTGAAGTCAAGAACTCAATTTTCAGATTTATGAAACTAAAAATATGCATTTAAAACCTGGAATAAGTTTAGAAATAAAATTTGGAAAAATTATTAAATAACATTCGAAAATTCTAGAATTAATCCTAATAAAACGAAGACACTTTTAAAACCCTAAAATAATCTAAAATGCAAAAATAATCAACAATTACTAATTTTAAACTTAAAATCAAACAAACTAACAGGATTGCCCTACAAAATAAAATCAGATTTTTAAACCTAATTTAGACCTAGGATTTTGATAATTCGAAAATCACCAAATCACAACTAAAATACTAAACTATTAAGGGGGGATTTAAACTAAGCAAAGAACAATTAGTAAAATAACCACTAAAAATGTAAACAATTAACTAACGGTGTGTTTGGTAGGGGTGAAAATCATTTTATTGGAAAATAATATTCTCATTTTACGGTGTTTGGTCAAACAAGGAGGGAAAATTTGTTTTTAGGGGAAAATTATTTTTCCCAGAATGAAGGAAAATATTTTCATTTTGAATAGAGTGTAAGTTGATTTTACGTTCCTTACGCTCTCACACAGTTTCACATTCTTTCTCTGTTATGTGTCTATTTGCTCAATATATAGTTCGAAGATTAAGGAAAATTATTTTTACCTTTTTTTGTTCATTTTTTTAAAAATCAAACTCATTATCCAAAGACTTTATTTTTTCTTTTACCAAGCAACTGAAAATATGAGTTGAAAATTATTTTATATGAAAAATCATTTTACATGAAAAATTATTTTCTAGGAAAATAGTTTTCAACCCTACCAAACATGCCGTAAGAGAATAACAAGAAAATATTAATCGAGAATAACCAAATCAAGTAAATCACTTGACCTTATTTTGATTCGCCATGCCCTAATATATATCTATTATTAATACTATCCATCATTCATTTTTTAATAGTTAGACATTAGAAAAGACCCACTAGCGGTTCTTTCCCAATTTTTTTTTTAACTTCGAAGACTAGCCCTAGATCTAAACTCTTCTAATTTAATTAACCAAGTCGTACCATGAAAAGTTAATCAATTTAATTAGAGCATTGAACATGGACAGAGATATAAATTTTAAGTTTACCTCATATCTAATTTAAATTTTACCAAATTAATTTATATAAATTCAAATTAAGCTAAGAAAAATCTAAAAAACTACTACCTCAGATTATTTAACATTCTAAATCTAAATATGCTTCTAAAGCTGTAAAACAAATCAGATTATAATCATGTAACCAATAAAATCAGAAAACAGTGCAAAAATCAAAGAAAAACCCAAAACAGAAAATATAATTTAGAAAAATAAAATATAAAATGATGGAAAACTATTTCTAAGTATGATAAACTTAGGACAAGCACTAAAATACTCAGATTATGAACCAAATATTGCAGAAAATTCAAAATAGAAAATCAAAAACTACAGAATAACTAAAAAAAATGTAGAAAATGTTAAACAGAAAATAAAAATTAAAATAAAGCTACGAAATTCACTTAAAAACCTAGCCTATATTTATCACACAACTAAATTGATAATATTTGGAAATAAAAAAACAGAATTAAAACCTAAAATAAAACTGAAGAAATCTAAAACAGAAAATCAGAATAAATTGTTCTGCACTAATTAAAAAATGAAAAATAAAAACAAAAATATTCACAATAAACTTCCTAACTTTCTACACTAAAACAAATCCTAAAACACAAAATATAATGTCAAAAACTGAATTTTCAGATTTATTAAATGAACAATGTGCACTTTAAACCTAGAATAAGTTTAGAAATAAAATCTGGAAAAATTATTAAATAGAATCCAAAAATTACAGAATTAATCCTAATAAAACAAAGAAACTTTTAAAACCCTAAAATAATCTAAGATGTAAAAATAATCAACAATTACTAATTTCAAACTTAAAATAAAACAAACTGACAAGATTGCCCTAGAAAATAAAATCAGATTTTTAAACCTAATTTAGACCTAGGATTTTGAAAATTCCAAAATCACCCAATCACAACTAAATACTAAACTATTAAGGGGGGATTTAAACCAAGCAAAGAACAATTAATAAATTAACAACTAAAAATATAAACAATTAACTAAGAGAATAACAAGAAAATATAAATCGAGAATAACAAAATCAAGTAAATCACTTGACCTAATTGTGATTCACCATGCCCTAATTTATATCTATCATTTATGCTATCCATCATTCATTTTTTAATAGTTAGACAGTAGAAAAGACCCACCAACGGTTCTTTCCTGATTTTTTAGTTAAAATTCTAAGGCCAGCCCAAGATTTAAACTCCTCTAATTAAATTAACCAAGTTACACTAGCGTAAGTTAACCAATTTAATTAGAGCATTCAACACAGATAGAGATATAAATTTTAAGTTTACCTGATATCTAATTTAAATTTTACCAAATTAATTTATATAAATCCAAATTAAGCTACAAAAAATCTAGAAAACTAATACCTCATATTATTTAACATTTTGAATCTAAAAGTGCTGCTAAACCTGTAAAAAAAAATAAATTATGATCATATAACCAATAAAATCAGAAAACAGTACAAAAATCAAAGAAAAACCCAAAACAGAAAATATAATTCAGAAAAATAAAAACTAAAGTGATGGAAAACTAGTTCTAAGCATGATAAACCTAGGAAAAATCCTAAAACACTCTGATTATGAACCAAATATTGCATAAAAGTCAAAATAGAAAGTCAAAAACTACAGAATAACTAAAACAAATGCAGGAAAATGTTAAATAGAAAATAAAAATTAAAATAAAGCTATGAAATTCACTTTAAAACCTAGCCTATACTTATCATAAAATCTAATTAATAATATTTGGAAATTAAAAAATAGAATTAAAACCTAAAATAAAACTGAAGAAATCTAAAACAGAAAATCAAAATAAATTGTTCTGCACTAATTAAAAAATAAAAAGCATAAAGAAAAATATCCACAATAAACTTCCTAACTTTCTACACTAAAACAAATCCTAAAACACAAAATATTAAGTCAAAAACTCAATTTTTAGATTTATGAAACTAAAAATCTGCCCTTTAAACCTAGAATAAGTTTAGAAATAAAATCTAGAAAAATTGTTAAATAAAATTCAAAAATTTCAGAATTAGTCCTAATAGAACAAGGACACATTTGAAACCCTAAAATAATCTAAATGTAAAAATAATCAACAATTACTAATTTTAAATTTAAAATGTAAAAAAAAAAGATTGCCCTAAAAAATAAAATCATATTTTTAAACCTAATGTAGACCTAGGATTTTGATAATTCCAAAATCATCAAATCACAACTAAAATACTAAAATATTAAAGGGGGATTCAAACTAAGCAAGGAACAATTAATAAATTAACAACTAAAAACATAAACAATTAACTAAGAGAATAACAAGAAAATATTAATCGAGAATAACCAAATCAAATAAATCACTTGACCTAATTATGATTCACCATGCCCTAATTTATATCTATCATTAATACTATCCATCATTCATTTTTGAATACTTCGACACTAGAAAAGACCCACAAGTGGTTCTTTTCCGATTTTTTAGTTTAACTTCTAAGAACAACTCTAGATTTAAACTCTTCTAATTAAATTAACCAAGCTATACTAGCATAAGTTAATCAATTTAATTAGAGCATTGAACACGTCTAACCCTAGCAAATTACAATTGCCAGCAATTATAATTAACTAGTCCTTATTTGAAAACTTAATTCAAGTTATAATAAAATTAATCAAGACTAGGCTCAAATTAATTTTTACAATAACAATTTTAACGAATCTAATTCTCACAAGATATCAAAATTAACCAACGAAATAAACATGAATAATAATCAACTTATTTCAAAATATAAATTTGACATGGTTTTATACAATCAAGTCGAGTGGAATAAAATTTTAACCTAACATGTTAAATAAACCACTAACTAGTTCATTTAACATGTTTGGATTAAATAAAAGAAAAAATGAATAAACTAAACTAATTCTAAAATATGAAGAATTAACTAAAGAACAAAGTAAATTTGAGTGTCAACCAAGCATGTGCCGTACAAGTCTCGAACCGTGACTCGGTGACTGTGACAGCAGCGATGCACGGCGGCAGTGTGTCAAGATGGCTACGATGATGGTATGATAATGTGGTGATATTTATGATGATGGAGATGCTGTAGACGTTGGTGTCTTCTGATGGTGATGGTGGTGATGATTAGCGTTGATGATGAGGATGTATGATGAAGAAGGAGATGGAGTATGCGTGGGTGTGTGAGATGATTCGAGATGATGCTAATGTTGGTTGATGCATGATGAAGTTGTGAGTGGTTACGGTTATGATGCTTGATGATTTATGAAGGTAGGCAAGTGTGGGGGTTAGGTGGCGAGATGAGAGATGACGATGGGGGATGATGAATGATGGTGATACGTGATTGAATGATGGAGCTGTGGCTATATATGATGCGAATGATGCTGTTTTATGACGAGGTAGTCGTAGATTTCGGGAGATGAGGCAGGCCTTGGTGGTGAATGGTAGTTAGTGAGAAATGTGGAGTTAGGTGAGATGATGATAGTTTGTATAATTGTATGTAGTTAGGCATGAATGATGGAGGCTAATGGTGATTCTGCCGTGTTTATATGGTGGATGGTGGTCAAGATGTGTGGTGATGCGTGATTGGGGGCGAGAGGAGTGGGGAATGGTGATCAGGCATCACCACTATATCACCAAAAACAAATAAATAATGGCAAATACGATATACGATAGTGTTGTTGTACGGGGGTTAGGCAAAATTGATGGAGTTAGGAGTTAAATGTGGAGGTTGAAGGAGAAGGGTATGGTGTGGCATGTGGAGTCTTGGGCATTTTTCTGTTTTGACCGATTCTTCTAGCTTCCTTTAACTTGCTATTTTCCCTCCTTTTTGCTTAATCTCTCCACTTTTTTCATGAGTTTGGACCGAAAACTTTATTTCCTAAATAATGTAAAAATGAAGAATATTAGACAAATTAATAAGATAAAATAAATTAATAAAACAAAAAAAATATGCATGAAATTCGGCTTACCAAATCCCCCCACACTTAGACTTTAGACGTCCTCGTGCAATGGTATCCTATTATCTAACGATCTACCCTTAAAATGTTCTTATAAGTCCTACATGAACATAAAATCTAACCAGACTCGACTTACGCAAGAAAACAATTTTGTGAAAATTTATGCTCTATCTCCTTGTAGATCAAGAAAATAAAACATGCAGCTGTCATCTAGGTCCTTTTTTTTTTTTTCAATAGAAAAACTCTAATTTCTTTTGTCAAGATAAAGAATTCAAACTATTTTCCCCATTTACTCTAATATATGCCAATCAAGAGGACTTTCAAAGGGATTTTTGGCTTAAGGTGAGAGGGAAGGCATATTTGGATGGGTAGTGGTATGGTGGGTTTCCTGGCTAGGAAAAGTATCATCCTTCACTTTACTTTGAATTCATCCTTCGAATCTCACTTTGACTTTGCTCTTTGCTTCGGATATCTTCTTCCATTGGGAGTGTAGTTGCACTTTTTCTCCTTCAGCCATGCTTCAGTAAGATAGTAATATAAATTATGTTTAATCGATTTTCCTATCTTGCTTAACACATCGGTAATTCAAGGTTTTGACTTGGATTTGGGTTGAACGTACTTGCAACTTTCATTAAGAGAACACCACTTGATATCGCAAATAGTCCACTTGATAACGATTTCATTGCTTGCGCTGAGGATGCCTCCTAACTAGTTAACCCAAGGTTTAGGCATGTGGACATTTGGCTCTATAGAGTTTATTCAATGAGGTTTCCTGAGAATACAGAAATTAGGCTGAAATTGGGCTTCTAGTGGAATAACATTAGGTAGGCAATATTTGGCTCATGTGGTGCTTTATTCCTATTGCCTCTATCCTTTTTAGCATATGACAAGGGTAAATAAAACTAAACAGTTAAGATTGATTAGCCTTCTAAAAGAAATTAGTAAAAGCAATTTCATTATTTTCTCACAATTAAAAAATTCTCCAAAGTGACAATCAACACCTTATGGACTTACCCTACTCAAAGAAAGATTCAAAACAAAATTTGAAAAATATAAGAGTAAGAAGTAATCTAGAAAGACTCACACTCATGCATTTTTCATAAGGACTTGAAAATGACTCACACTCATGTTTTTTTTTGTATAAATAAAATGGGAATAAATAAAATGCAAAATGGGCATAAATAAAATGCAAGACAACCTAAATTAAATGTAGGTTGCACCCCCACACTTGGTTTATGCATTGTCCTTAATGCATGCAAAAAGATAGAAATAATGAAGATAAAAGCAAAATTAAATGTATACTTCCCTAGAATGTTGAGTTGCCTCGCAACCAGCGCCTTTGTTTACTGTCGTTGGCTCGATGCAAAGAGCTCATGGATTTTCTAGCTAGATCTCCTCCACTAAGTATACTTGATCTTCTTCATAGAAGTGCTTTAGCTTGTGACCATTTACCTTGGAAATTTTGTTAGTAGCAAAGGATTTAATCTCAACAGCACCATGTGGATAAGTCTTTACTACCATAAAAGGTCCTAGCCTTCTAGGGTTCCACTTACTAAGAAAGGGTCTTAATTTTGAATTGAATAAAAACACTTTTTCACCCACCTAAAATTCTTTTCCATTAAGCTTAGCATCATGAAAAGCTTTGGCTTTACCTTTGTAGGTCACCGAATTGTCATAGGCTTCTAGGCGAATCTCTTCTAATTCCTACAATTGCAACTTACGCTCCTTTCCTGCTAGGTCATAATTCAGGCTACACTGGTTTACAGCCCAATATGATTTATGCTCTAGTTCTACAAGGAGATGACATGCTTTACCAAAAACTAACCTATAAGTTGACATACCTATAGGTGTCTTATATGCAGTTCTATAACCCAAAGAGCTTCATCTAACCTAAGACTCCAATCTTTCTCATCTAGTCTAATAACCTTTCCTAATATGCCCTTAATCTCTTTATTAGAGATTTCAGCTTGGCCATTTGTTTGGGGATGATAACCAGTTGACACCTTATAAGTTACATGTTATTTAGCTAACAAGGCACCTAAGGTTCTATTACAAAAATGTTTTCTTTTATCACTAATGATTGCTTTAGGAACTCTATACGTATGCAGAATGAGAGATTTAACATGTCTCACCATAGTTTTAGCATCATTAGCTCTAGTAGCCATAGCTTCAATCCACTCAAATACATATTCAACAAGCATAAGAATAGAAGTAAAACCAGAAGAAGGGGGAAAAGGCCCTATAAAATCAACAACCCATACATCAAAAATCTCACAAACATACACATTATATAGAGGTATTTGATTCCTTCAATATAAATTACCTATCTTCTGGCATGCTTAACATCTTTTGCAAAATTCATAGGCATTCCTAAAAATAGCAGGCCAATAGAATCCACATTTAATAACTTTATGTGCCGTTCTTTTGGGTCCAAAACGTCCCCCACTTTCAGAAGAGTGACAGAAAGTTAAAATTGAATGAAATTTACTGTCATCTGCACAGCACCTTATAATCTGATTTCCATAAAATTTTCATAAATATTGCTCATCCCAAACATAATATTTAGATTGAGCTCTTATCTTTTCCTTTTGAGCTCTAGACAAGTCTTTAGGAAAGGTTTTGGTTATTATATAATTAATCATATCAGCTACCAAAGCAGCCTATTAGTGATAGCATATAAAGTCTCATCAAGGAAATAATCACTCAACAGATTACCACTCTGCCCATTATCTGACCTACTTAGATGGTCAACTACTAAATTTTCAGCTCCTGCCTTGTCTGTAATTCCCAATTGAAATCCTTACAGTAGTAAGACCCATCTGACCAATCTTGCTTTTGAGTCATTCTTACTCAACAGATGTTTAATAGTAGAATAATCAGTATAGACAGTAACTTTAACACTCAATAGATAGGGACAAACCTTTTCTAGAGCAAAAACAACAGCATAAATTTTCTTTTCTATAGTAGTGTAGTTACATTGTGCTAGGTTTAGAGTTTTAGAAGTATAATAGATCACGTGAGGTACCTTCCCTGCTATTTGACCTAAGACTGCCCCTACTGCCTTATCACTGGCATCACACATCAGTTCAAAAGGTAGGGCCCAGTTAGGGGGTTGTACTATAGTAGTGGTCATCAATTTTAACTTCAATTGATCAAAAGTGCTCCTATAGTCCTCATTAAAATCAAATAAAGCAACTTTCGTAAGTAAAGCACACAAAGGTGAGGCAATCATAGAAAAATCCTTGACAAATCTCCTATAAAACCCAACATTACCTAAAAATGACCTTACCTCCTTGACACACTTGGGATAGGGCAAAGATTGAATGATGTCTACTTTAGCCTTATCAACCTTTAATCCCTTGGATAACACTACATACCCTAATACTACTCCATGTTCCACCATGAAACTTTTCAAAGTTAAGCACCAAATTAGTCTCAATGCAATGCTTAAGAACTAACGAAAGATGATGCAAGCACTCATCAAATGAATTACCATGTACAGTAAATTATCCATGTAAACTTCCATAGTTTTGGTGATAAAATTAGAAAAAATACTCATTCTACATCTTTGAAATGTAGCACGAGCATTACATAGATCAGACGGCATCCTTCTAAGAGCATAGGTGCAAAAAGGACATGTAAAAGTGGTCTTTTTTTGATCCTCAGGAGCTATAGGAACCTAAATATAACCTGAATATCCATCAAGGAAGCAATAGTGTGACCTCCCAACTAATCTCTCTAACATCTGATCCATAAAGAGCAGTGAAAAATGGTCCTTCTTTGTGGCCTTGTTAAACTTTCTATTGTCAATGCACACTCTCTAACCACTCTAGACTCTAGTAGGTATTAACTCACCTTTCTGGTTCTACACTACTATTGTTCCTCCCTTTTTAGGAACCACATAGATAGGACTAACCCACTTAGAATCAGCGTTGGGGTATTTCACTGTAGCATTTAACCACTTAAGAATTTCTTTTTGAATTACCTCCATCATAGGGGGATTTAATCTTTGCTGAGGGTCTCTCTTGGGCTTAGCATCTGATTCTAATGTGATTTTGTGAGAAGACAATGTGAGGCTGAGTACTTTAAGGTCTGCTAAAGTCCACCATAATGCTTCACTATATTCTCTAAGCACCCTAATAAGTTTAACCTCTTGTTCAGATGTAAGTGCAATAGAGATTATAACAAGTAAGGTCTCATCATCCCCTGAATAAGCATACTTAAGATTTTCAGGCAATGGTTTTATTTCTAGCTTAAGGAGTGAAATGTGCAAGGGAAGCAGCTTCGTGTGACTTTTAGGCAATTCTAGCTTCCTAAGTCTGTCAACTACATGTAATTGCAACAAAGACTTTATGTTGCCCACTAACTCATTATTAATATGGTAAGGTACATTTTAAAATACAAACTAATCCAAACCTTGAGTAAGTACAATTATCAATTCATCCTCATGAGATAATTTATAAACATCTTGGGACAATTCATCAATTAGATTAAGTGCATACTGATTGTTCACATCAGTAAGAAATCTCACAGCATCAAAAATATTAAACTTAATAATTTCACTATCAAATTTCATAATCAATGTTCCGGCATGCACATTTATTTTTGTCCTAGATGTTTTAAGAAATGGTCTACCAAGCAATATGGTAACATTATAGCATGCATCACCCATGTCCAATACATAAAAGTCAGTAGGAAAAATAAGCTCAGTGATTTGGATTAAGACATCTTCTAAAACTCCATCTGGGCATGCGGTACTCCTATCAGCTAGCTGAATAATTAAATCGGCTTTCTTTAACTCTCCTAGGTGTGGTTTATCATAAATGGACCTAGGCATCACATTAATGGAAGCTCCCAAATCAAGCATGACTCTATCAAAGGAGAGGTTTTCAATTTTAGAAGGAATAGAGAATACACCTAGGTCCTTAAATTAAGGGGGCTTTTGGAAAACAACAGACACGTTTTTCCACACATTTATCTTTTCGTTCCCTTTCAGCTTATGTTTTGTAGTACAAAGCTCTTTAAGGAACTTGGTATAATGAGGCACCTGCTTTATGGCATCTAGGAGAGGAATATTGATCTCTACCTTTCTAAATGTTTTTAAGATTTCTTGGTTTACCTCATCTACCTTAAGGGTTTTCCCTCTCAGTCTACTAGGAAAAGGTAGTAATGGCTTGTAAGGTTCCTTTTTATCCTCACCTACTTCCATAACATCAGAGGTGGTATCTTGATCTTGGCTAGGTTTAGGTTTGTTGACCTCTATTTCATGCTCTACCTCTCTATTGTTCGTAGGTTCCTTCAACTCTTTGCCACTCCTAGGTGTCATGGCACCGACATTTTCTTTTATGTTTTGGAATGGTTGAGATGGCAACCTATGTTGTATTTGGGCCTGGAGGTTGTCAACTACGGTATTTGTAGCAGACTATCTCTCCTGGACCTATTTGAGAGTCATCTCTATGTTATGAAACCTAGTGTCGATCTTCTTTTTCTGATCATTCATCTTTTTTATGACTTGCTCTAAAAGGAAATTTGTTCTATCCTGAGCAGATGATTGACGTGATGGTTGGTCAAAACCTAAAGGGTTGTTCCTAGGTTTATACCTAAGGTTAGGGTGATCTCTCCATCCTTCATTATAAGTGTTGGAGTATGGGTCATACTTCCTTTGGCCTTGATTAGGAAACATTGAACTCACATCAACCCCTTGAAGTGTAGGGCACACATCAGTAGCATGTCCCTCTAAATAGCAAATACCACACACCACTGCTTTTTGAACTCCTCCAGTGACGAGTTTGTTTAGCATAGTAGTGATATGAGACAACTAGGTTTCTAAAGATGGATCTTAACTAAGCTCATCGATCTTCCTAAACTGGGGTTCCCTAGTTCCAAATTGTTAAGTGTCTTGGGCCATGATATTAAACAATTCCCTAGCCTAAGCTGGAGTCTTATTAACCAAAGCCCCATGCTGGCAGCATCCACCATATTTTTATCTATAGGTAATAAACCTTCGTAGAACTATTGAATCCATAATTGTTCAAAAATTTGATGTTGGGGACAACTAGCACATAATTTATTAAAATGTTCCTAATACTCGTGGAAAGTTCTCCCATTCATTTGTTTAATTCCATACATTTCTTTCCTAATGGATCTAATTCTAGATGCGAGAAAAAATTTCTTTAAAAATGCTTTATGAACTTGAGTCCATGTAGTGAATGTTGCAGGGGGCAAGTAATATAGCCAATCTTTAGCTTTATCCTGAAGTGAGAAAGGAAAGACTCTCAACCTAATTTGGTCCTGGGTGATACCCTTACGTTGCATGGTTGAACATGTAACAATCAACTCATTAATATGGCGATATGGATCGTGACCAGGCAATCTATGAAACTTAGGCAGTAAGTTTAAAAATCCAGAGTTCAATTTCAGTGGTCGGTCTAATACAGGATAAGTAATAGACAAAAGGTTGAGTTTCCAAATTAGGCATTGCAAGTTTACATAAAGTAGCCATCTCAACTTTAATATTTTCATGACTTACCGATTCGGAGCTTACAAATTCAGAATTACTTACTTGATTTTCGAACACCTCAAACTTATGCTCCTTTTTCTCTTCGATCATGTGACCACTCCTTAATCGCATAAACTAAAATAACCTACAAAAATAAAATGCTAGAATTAAAAGAAAATAGTAAAAGTGGTAAAACTAATAGAAGCAAACTAACGATTTTATTTTCTTTCCCTGACAACAGCGCCAAAATTTGTAAAGCTTGCCGTAGAGTTATAAATTAAACCAGTACTTGATTTAAAAATAAAATGTATAGTAAAGAAATGTAGGGGTCGATCCCGCGGAGAGAGATATAAATTTTAAGTTTACCTCACATCGAATTTAAATTTTACGAAATTAATTTATATAAATCCAAATTAAGCTAAGAAAAATCTGGAAAACTAATACCTCAAATCATTTAACATTCTGAATCTAAAAATGCTCCTAAAACTGTAAAAAAAAATTAAATTATAATCATATAAGCAATAAAATCAGAAAATAGTGCAAAAATCAAAGAAAAACCCAAAACAGAAAATATAATTTAGAAAAATAAAAAATAAAGTGATAGAAAACTATTTCTAAGTATGGTCAACCTAGGAAAAACCCTAAAACACTCAGATTATGAACAAATATTGCAGAAAAGTGAAAACAAAAAATCAAAAACCGCAGAATAACTAAAACAAATGCAGAAAAATGCTAAATAGAAAATAAAAATTAAAATAAAGCTACTAAGTTCACTTAAAAACCTAGCCTATACTTATCATAAAATTTAATTAATAATATTTGGAAATTAAAAAAATAGAATTGAAACCTAAAATAAAACTAAAGAAATCTAAAATAGAAAATCAAAATAAATTATTCTGCACCAATTAAAAAATGAAAAATAAAAATAAAAATATCCACAATAAACTTCCTAACTTTCTACACTTAAAAAAAAAAAAACCCTAAAACACCAAATATAAAGTCAAAAACTCAATTTTTAGATTTATGAAACTAAAAATATGCACTTTAAGCCTAGAACAAGTTTAGAAATAAAATCGGGAAAAATTTTTAAATAAAAGCCAAAAATTCTAGAATTAATCCTAATAGAACAAAGGCACTTTTAAAACCCTAAAATAATCTAAAATATAAAAATAATCAACAACTACTAATTTTAAACTTAAAATCAAACAAACATACAAGATTGCGCTAGAAAATAAAATCAGATTTTTAAACCTAATTTAGATCTAGGATTTTGATCATTCCAAAATCACCAAATCATGACTAAAATACTAAAATATTAAGGGGGGATTAAAACTAAGCAAAGAACAAGTAATAAATTAACAAGTAAAAATATAAACAACTAAGTAAGAGAATAACAAGAAAATATTAATCGAGAATAACCGAATCAAATAAATCACTTGACCTAATTATGATTCACCATGCCCTAACTTATATCTATTATTAATACTATCCATCATTCATTTTTTAATAGTTAGACAATAGAAAAGACTCACCAGTGGTTCTTTCTCGATTTTTTTAGTTTAACTTCTAAGACCAGCACTAGATTTAAACTCTTCTAATTAAATTAACCAAGTTATACTAGCATAAGTTAATCAATTTAATTATAGCATTGAACATGTCTAACCCTAGCAAATTATAATTGCTAGCAAATTACAATTACTAGCAATTATAATTAACTAGTCCGTGTTTGAAAACTTAATTCACGTCATAATAAAATTAATCAAGACCAACCTTAAATTAATTCTCATAATAACAACTTTAATGAATCTAATTCTCACAAGATATCAAAATTAAATAATGAAATACACATGAATAACAATCAACTTATTTCAAAACATAAATGTGACATAGTTTTAAACAATCAAGCCAAGTGGAATAAAATTTAACCTAACATGTTAAATGAACCACAAACTAATTCATTTAACATGTTTGGATTAAATAAAAGGAAAAACAAATAAAATAAACTTAGTCTAGAATACAAAGAATTAACTAAAGAACAAGGTAAATTTGAGTGTCAACCAAGCGTGTGCCGTACAAGTCTCAAACCGTGACTCGGTTACAGCGATAGCAGCGGTGCACGACGGCGGTGTGTCGAGATGGCTGCGATGATGGTGTAGACGTTGGAGTCTTTTGATGGTGATGGTGGTGTTGATTAGCATGCGATGATGAGAATGTATGATGAAGAAGAAGATGGAGCATGCGTGGGTGTGTGAGATAATTCGAGATGATGCCAATATTGGTTGATGGGTGATGAAGTTGTGAATGGTCAAGATAATGACGCCTGATGATTTATGAAGGTAGGCAAGTGTGGGGATTATATAGCGAGATAAGAGATGACAATAGGGAATGATGAATGATGGTGATATGTGATTGAATGATGGGGCTATGGCTATATATGATGGGGATGATGCTGTTTCATGATAAGGTAGTCGTGGACTTTCGGAGATGAGGTAGGCCTTGATGGTGAGTGGCAGTTAACGAGAAATGTGGAGTTAGGCGAGATGATGATGGTTTCTATGTGGTTAGGCATGAATGATGGAGGCTGATGGTGATTCTGCCGTGTTTATGTGGTGGATAGTGGTCAGGATGTGTGGTGATGCGTGATGGGGGGCGAGGGAAGTAGTAAGTGGTGATCAGGCACCACCGCTATACTACCAAAAACAAATAAATAATGACAAATATGATATATGATATTGCTGTTGTATGGGGGTTAGGCCAACTTGATGGAGTTAGGAGTGAAATGTGGAGGTTGACTGAGAAGGGTGTGGTGTGGAATGTGGAGACTTGGACATTTTCTTGTTTTGACTTATTCTTCTAGCTTCCTTAGACTTGCTATTTTCCCTCCTTTTAGCTTAATCTCTCCACTTTTTCTTGAGTTTGGATCGAAACCTTTATTTCCTAAATAATGTAAAAACAAAGAATACGAGACAAATTAATAACAAAAATTAAATTGAGAAAATTAAAAAAACGTGCATGAAATGCGGCTTATCAAATTCCCCCATACTTAGGCTTTGGACGTTCTCGTGCAATGGTACCCTAGATTATTTAATGATCTACCCTTAAACCCTTCTTATAAGTCCTACATGAACCTAAAATCTAACCAGACTTGACTTGTTCAAAAAAACAATTTTATAAAAATTTATACTCTATCTCCTTGTAGGTCAAGAAATAAACATGCAGCTGTCACCTAAGGTTTTTTTTTAATAGAAAAACTCTAATTTCCTTTGTTAAGATAAAGAATCCAATCTATTTTCCCCATTTACCCTAATATATGCCAATCAAGAGGACTTTCAAAGGGATTTGTGGCTTAAGGTAAGAGGGAAGGCATATTTGGATGGGTAGTGATATGGCGGGGTTCCTGGCCGGGGAAAACATCATCCTTCACTTTACTTTGAATTCATCCTTCCAATCTCACCTTGACCTTGCTCTTTACTTACCTTGCTCTTTACTTTGAATATCTTCTCCCTTTGGGAGTATAGTTGCACTTTTTCTCCTTGAGCCATGCTTTGGTAAGATAGTAATATAAATTATGTTTAATTAACTTATCTATCTTGCTTAACACATCGGTACCTTACGGTTTTGACTTGGATTTGGATTGAACGTACTTGCAACTTTGATTTAGAGAACACCACTTGATATCACAAATACTCCACTTGATAACAATTTCATTGCTTGCACTGAGGATGCCTCCTGACCAGTTAACCCAAGATTTAGGCATGTGGACATTTGGCTCTGTGGAGTTTATTCGATGATGTTTTCCAAGAAAAATAGAAATTAGGCTCAAATAGGGCTTCTAGTGGAATAACATTAGGTAGGCAATATTTGGCTCTTATGGTGCTTCATTCCTAATGGATCCATCCTTTTTAGCATAGAACAAGAGTAAATAAAACTAGACAGTAAATAAAACTAGACAGTCAAGATTGATCAGCCTTCCAAAAGAAATTAGTAAAAGCAATTTCACTATGTCCTCAAAATTCGAAAATCCTCCTAAGTGACAATCAATAGCTTATGGACTTACCCAACTCAAAGAAAGATTCAAAACAAATTTTGAAAAATATAAGAGTAAGAAGTAATCTAGAAAGACTCACACTCATGTTTTTTTTATAAGAAGGACTTGAAAATGACTCACACTCATTTTTTTTTTTTGTATAAATAAAATGAGAATAAATAAAATACAAAATGGGTATAAATAAAATGCGAGACAACCTAAATTAAATGTAGGTTGCACTGCCACACTTAGTTTATGCATTGTCCCTAATGCATGCAAAAAGATAGAAATAATGAAGATAAAAGTGAAACTAAGTGTATACTTCCATGAAAATGCTGGGTTGCCTCCCAACCAGCGCCTTTGTTTATTGTCGTTGGCTCGATGCAAATGAGCTCATGGATCCTCTAGTCGAATCTCCTCCACTAAGCATACTTGATTTCCTTCATAGAAGTGTTTTAGCCTGTGACCATTTACCTTGAAAATTTTATTAGTAGGAAAGGATTTAATCTCAACAGCACCATGTGGATAAGTCTTTATTGCCATAAAAGGTCCTAGCCAACTAGAGTTCAACATACCAACAACGGGTCTCAATTTTGAATTGAATAACAACACTTTTTCACCCACTTAAAATTCTTTCCGACTAAGCTTAGTATCATGAAAAGCTTTGGCTATACATTTGCAGATCACTTAATTGTCATAGGCTTCCAGGCGAATCTCTTCTAATTCCTGCAAGTGCAACTTACGCTCCTTCCTTACTAGCTCATAATCTAGACCACACTGGTTTACCGCCCAATATGATTTTTATGCTCTAGTTCTACAGGGATATGACATGCTTTACCAAACACTAACCTATAAGATGACATACTTATAGGTGTCTTATATACAGTCCTATATGCCTAAAGATCCTAATCTAACCTAAGACTCCAATCTTTCTTATCTAGTCTAACAACCTTTTCTATTATGCCCTTAATCTCTTTATTGGAGATTTCCGCTTGGCCATTTGTTTAGGGATGATAACTAGTTGACACCTTATGAGTTACATGATATTTGGCTAATAAGGTACCTACGGTTCTATTACAAAAATGTGTTCCCTTATCACTAATGATTGCTTTGGGAACTCCATATGTATGCAGAATGAGAGATTTAACATGTTTCACCATAATTTTAGCATCATCAGCTCTAGTAGCCACAGCTTCAATCCACTTACATACATAGTCAACAAGCACAAGAATGTAAGTAATACTAAAAGAAGAGGGAAAAGGTCCCATAAAATCAACAAACCATACATCAAAAATCTCACAAACATACACATTATGCAGAGGTGTTTGATTCCTTCTAGATAAATTACCTGTCTTTAGGCATGCTTCACATCTTTTACAAAATTCATAGGCATCCCTAAAAATAGTAGACCAATAGAATCCACATTCAATAACTTTGTGTGTCGTTCTTTTAGGTCTAAAATGTCCCCCACTTTCAGAAGAGTGAAAGAAAGTTAAAATTGAATGAAATTCATTGTCATCTACATAGCGCCTTATAATATGATCTCCACAAAATTTTCATAAATATTGCTCATCCTAAACATAATATTTAGATTGAGCTCTTATCTTCTCATTTTGAGCTTCAGACAAATCTTTCGGAAAGGTTTTGGTTACTATATAATTAATCACATCAGCTACCAAAGCAGCCTATCAGTGATAGTATATAAAGTCTCATTAGGGAAATAATCGTTCAATGGATTACCACTCTCCCCATTGTCTAACCTACTTAGGCGGTCAGCTACTAAATTTTCAGCTCCTAGCTTGTCTCTAATTTCCAATTGAAATTCTTGCAGTAGTAAGACCTATCTAACCAATATTGGTTTTGAGTAATTCTTACTCGACAGATGTTTAATAGCAGAATGATCAGTGTAAACAATAACTTATGAACCTTTTCTAGAGCAAAAACAACAGCATAAATTTCCTTTTCTATAGTATTGCAGTTACACTGTACTGGGTCTAGAGTTTTAGAAGCATACTAGATCACATGAGGTATCTTTCCCACGCTTTGCCCTAAGGCTGCCCTTACTACCTTATCACTAGCATCACATATTAGCTCAACAGGTAAGGCCTAGTTAGGGGGTTGTACTATAGGAGTGGTCATCAATTTCAACTTCAATTGGTCAAAAGTGCTCCTACAGTCCTCATTAAAATCAAGTAAAATATCTTTTGCAAGTAAAGCATAAAAACGTGAGACAATCTTCGAAAAATCCTTGACAAATATCCTATAAAATCCATCATGACCTAAAAATGACCTCACCTCCTTGGTGCACATGGGATAGGGCAAAGATTGAATGATGTCTACTTTAGCCTTATCAACCTTTAATCCCTTGGATAACACTACATGCCCTAGTACTACTCCATGTTCCACTACGAAATGATGCTTTTCAAAGTTTGGCACGAACTCAACACAACGCTTAAGTACTAACAAAAGATGATGCAAGCACTCAGCAAATGAATCACCGTGCACAGTAAAGTCATCCATGAAAACATCCATAATTTTGGTGATAAAATCAGAAAAAATACACATCATACATCTTTGAAATGTAACAGGAGCATTATATAAACCAAACGGCATCTTTCCAAAAGAAAAGGTGCCAAAAAGACAAGTAAAAGTGGTCTTTTCCTGATCCTTAGGAGCTATAGGGACCTGAATATAACCTGAATATCCATCAAGAAAGCAATAGTGTGACCTCCTAGCTAATCTCTCTAACATCTAGTCCTTAAAGGGTAATGGAAAGTGGCCCTTCCTTGTGGCCTTGTTAAGCTTTCTATTATCAATGCACACTCTCCAACCACTTTGGACACTAGTAGGTATTAACTCACCTTTCTGGTTTTACACTACTGTTGTTCCCCCCTTTTTAGGAACCACATGGATAGGACTAACTCACTGAGAATCAGGGATGAGGTATATCACTACAGCATCTAGCCACTTAAGAATTTCTTTTTGAACTACCTCCATCATAGGTGGATTTAGTCTTCGCTGATGGTCTCTCTTTGGCTTAGCATCTAGTTCTAATGTGATTTTATGTGAAGATAATGTGGGGCTAAGTCCTTTATGGTTTGCTAAAGTCCACCCTAATGCTTCACTATGTTCTCTAAGCACCCGAATAAGTTTAACGTCTTGTTCAGATGTAAGTGCATTAGAGATTATAATAGGTAAGGTCTTCTCATCCCCTAGATAAGCATACTTAAGATTTTCAAGCAATGGTTTTAGTTCTAGCTTACGGGTGAAATGTGAGAGGGTAATATCTTCGTGTGACTTTTAGGCAATTCTAGCTTCCTAAGTCTGTCAACTATATGCAATTACAACAAAGACTTTATGTTGCCTACTAACTCATTATTAATATGGTAAGACATATTTTGAAACACAAACTAATCTAAACCTTTAGTAAGTCCAGTTAACAATTCATCCTCGTGAGACAATTTATAAACATCTTGGGACAATTCATCAATCACATCAAGTGCACACAGATAGTTCACATTAGCAGGAAATCTCATAGCATCAAAAATATTGAACTGAACAATTTCACCATCAAATTCCATAGTCAGTGTTCCGGCATGCACATCTATTTTTGTCCTAGGTGTTTTAAGAAATGGTCTACCAAGCAATATGGGAATATGATGGGATGCATCACCCATGTCCAATACATAAAAGTCAGCTGGAAAAAGAAGCTCATTGACTTGGATTAAGGTATCCTCTAAAACTCCATCTGGATATGCATTACTCCTATCAGCTAACTGAATAATTAAATCAGTTTTCTTTAACTCTCCTAGGCGTAGTTTACGATAAATGGACCTAGGCATCACATTGATGGATGCTCTTAAATCAAGCATGACTTTACCAAAGGAGAGGTTTTTAATTTTACAAGGAATAGAGAATACACCTAGGTCCTTATATTTAGGGGGAAGCTTCTTTTGGAAAATAGCAGACACGTTTTCCCCCACACTTATCTTTTCGTTCCCTTTCAGTTTATGTTTTGCAGTACAAAGCTCTTTAAGGAACTTAGCATAACGAGACACCTGCGTTATGGTATGTAGGCGAGGAATGTTGATCTCTGTCTTCCTAAATGTTTCTAAGATTTCCTGGTTTGCCTCATCTACCTTAAGGGTTTTCCCTGTCAGTCTACTAGGAAAAGGTGGCAATGGCTTGTAAGGTTCCTTTTTATCCTCACCTACTTACATAACATTAGAGGTGGTGTCTTGATCTTGATTATGTTCAGGTTTGCTGACCTCTATTTCATGCTCTACCTCTCTATTCTTCATAGGTTCCTTCAACTCTTTAACACTCATAAGTGTCATGGCACTCACATTTTCTTTTAGGTTCTGGAATGGTTGAGATGGCAACCTATGTTATATTTGGGCCTGGAGGTTGCTGACTATGGTATCAATAGCAATCTATCTCTCCTGGACCTGTTTGATAGTCATCTTTATGTTCTAAAACCTAGTATTGGTGTCCTTTTTCTAGTCATCCATCTTTTTTATGACTTGCTTTAAAAGAAAATTTATTCTATCCTGAGCAGATGATTGATGTGATGGTTAGCCAAAACCTAAAGGGTTGTTCCTAGTTCTATAACTAAGGTTAGGGTGGTCTCCCCATACTTCATTATAAGTGTTTGAGTATGGGTCAGACTTTCTTTGGCCATGGTTGGAAAACATTGCAATCACATCACCTCCTTAAAGTGTAGGGCATGCATCAGTAGCATGTCCCTCAAAACAGCAAATACCACACACCACTGCTTTCTGAACTCCTCAAGTGATGAGTTTATTTAGCATAGCAGTGATATGAGACAATTAGGTGTCTGCAGATGGACCTCAATTAAGCTCATCGACCTTCTTAAACTGGGGTTCCCCAGTTCCAAATTGTTAAGTGTTTTGGGCTATGATATTAAACAATTCCCTAACCTAAGTTGGAGTCTTATTATCCAAAGCCCCCCGCTAGCAGCATCCGCCATATTTCTATCTATAGGTAATAAACCTTCATAGAAATGTTGAATCAATAATTATTTAGAAATTTGATGTTGTGGACAACTAGCACATAATTTATTAAAACGTTCCTAATACTCATGGAAAGTTTCCCCATTCATTTGTTTAATTCAACATATTTCTTTTCTAATGAATCCAATTCTAGATGCGAGAAAAAATTTCTCCAAAAATGCTTTATAAACTTGAGTCCATGTAGTGAATGTTGCAAGGGGCAAGTAATATAGCCAATCTTTAGCTTTATCCTAAAGTGAGAAGGGAAAGACTCTCAACCTAGTTTGGTCCTGGGTGATACCCTTATGTTGCATGGTTGAGCATGTAATAACGAACTCATTAATATGACGATATAGATCCTCACCAGGCAATCCATGAAACTTAGATAGTAAGTTTAAAAATTCAGAGTTCAATGTCAGTGGTCGGTCTAATACTGGATGAATAATAGACAAAGGTTCAGTTTCTAAATTAAGTGTAGCAAGTTCACGTAAAGTAGCCGTCTCGACTTTAATATCATCACAACTTACAGATTCGGAGCTTACAGATTCAGAATCACTTATTTACTTTCAAACACCTCGAACGTATGCCTCTTTTTCTCTTCGATCATGTGACCACTCCTTTATCTCATAAACTGAAACAACCTGCAAAAATAAAATGCCAGAGTTAAAACAAAATAATAAAAGTGGTAAAACTAATAGAAGCAAACTAACGGATTTATTTTCTTCCCCTGACAACGGCTCCAAAATTTGTAAAGCTTATCATAGAGTTACAAATTAAACAACTACTTGATTTAAAAATAAGATGTATGGTATAGGAAAGTAGGGGCGGATCCCATAGAGAGAGATATAAATTTTAAGTTTTCCTCACATCTAATTTAAATTTTACCAAATAAATTTCTATAAATCCAAATTAAGCTAAGAAAAATGTAAAAAACTACCTGTTGATTGAGAGAGTACACAACCACAAGAGGGGGGTGAATTGTGGTGTCCGATTTTCGCAAGTTGCTGGCGAGACCCTGTTCGCACAAGTTGTTCCTGAGAAAAGCAAAAGCGAAAATCCAACAAAATTGAATGCGGAAATAATGGACACAGGATTTTTACGTGGAAAACACCTCTAGCCCAACTGAGGTTAAAAACCACGACCTACCTCGTGTAGGATTTAAACACTTCACTAAACGGGCTAAACACATTACAATAGTAACACACCTTGTTACAACTTGTAACACACGTAACCGTCTTCCCTAAGACAGGTTACCCCACATCCAAAATCCCCTTGATTTGGACACACACTCTACTCACTTTTGTGAAAGAAGAGTATGAAGAAAAACACCCTATTATAATGCTTCTCAACTAAGCTAATATAGGGTACAATGAAGTGCTAGTATGCCAACTTTGAAAGCTCAAATAACTCACTCACTAGACACGGTTTTCTTTTCAAACTTTTAAGCTCATGAACACTAAATTTTTCTCTTTGAAAACCGATACTACTAAGGTTGTAAGAAGTGACCTTATATAGCACTTAGTAAAACAATTTCCTCAAATTTTTGGAAACTAAAATTTCTGAAGATTATAGAATCCTTTAATCACAAGGGATGCAAAAAAAAAAAAAAAACTATTTCTGAAATTTTTGGAAACTAAAATCGTAGAGAATATAGAATCCTTTAGCTGCAAGAGATGAGATAACATGTGCTGGAAACACTTCCTTAACCATGTGCATAAGGCGGTGCTCTTCAGCAACTAGCCCGTATTTTTCTCAACAACCTTATCCACTTGCCAAAAATTGGATATTCTTTTTATTAAAAAAAAGATTTTGCAAATCCGCTAAGATTTTAATAACCGTTTTTTAGGATAAGGGTAAGATACTCCATAAAAAATCTTTCTTGCAAATCTTGGAGAAGCTGCTCAAAATTCAAAAGATAAAAACGTGAAAAATTATTTTTCGCAGCTTATTCTGGAAACACCCTGAGCGTCCTGTTTCCAGAGTTGTTCCGAAGGGTGATCCGAAATATTTTCCAAAAAAGCAAAACCGTTTCAAGTAAGTGGTAAGTTAAGACTTTCTGATTGGCATATTAACAAGAGTCTAAAAATATAAAACCAAATTAAATCAAGACATCTTGTTGTAACCACTAGTCATCTTGTAGAGAGACGAATCTGCTGCAAACACTTCATAGAACCTGTTCCTCACGGCTGCACTTATATCCTATGCTTCAAATACTTCACAGGACATGTTTCAAACACCTTACACAGCCTGTTCCTCATGGTTGTTCTTACATCGCTGACTTGAGTACCTGTTCTTGATAAACCATTAGTCAAGCAGTTTTAATATATTGAAAAACAGCAGTAAGACCCTGTTGGTAAAGCCTATTTGGAACAACAACAACTACTACAATACTTGGATTTGTTATCATCAAAACCTTATATATTCTAACACTACCACCTCAGATTATTTAATATTCTAAATCTAAATATGCTCCTAAAACTATAAAACAAATTAGATTATAATGATGTGACCAATAAAATCAGAAAATAGTGCAAAAATCAAAGAAAAACGCAGAACAGAAAATACAACTCAGAAAAATAAAATATAAAATGATGGAAAACTATTTCTAAGTATGATAAACCTAGGAAAAATACTAAAACACTTGGATTATGAAGCAAATATTGTAGAAAATTCAAAACAGAAAATCAAAAACTGTAGAATAACAAAAAAATGCAGAAAAATGCTGAACAGAAAATAAAAATTAAAATAAAGCTACAACAATTCCCTTAAAAACCTAGCCTATACTTATTCTGCACTAGTTAAAAAATGAAAAATAAAAATAACAATATCCACAATAAACTTCCTAACTTTCTACACTAAAAAAAATAATCCTAAAACACAAAATATAAAGCCAAAAACTCAATTTTCAGATTCATGAAACCAAAAATCTGCACTTTAAACCTAGAACAAGATTAGAAATAAAATCTAGAAAAATTATTAAATAAAATCCGAAAATTCCAGAATTAATCCGAATAAAACAAAGACACTTTTGAAACCCTAAAATAACATAAAATGTAAAAATAACCAACCATTACTAATTTTAAACTTAAAATCAAAAAAACTAACATGATTTCCCTGGAAAATAAAATCCGATTTTTAAACCTAATTTAGATCTAGGTTTTTGATAATTCCAAAATCACCAAATCACAACTAAAATACTAAACTATTAAGGGGGGATTTAAACTAAGTAAAGAATAATTAATAACTTAACAACTAAATATATAAACAATTAACAAAGAGAATGACAAGAAAATATTAATCGAGAATAACCAAATCAAATAAATCACTTGACCTAATTATGATTCACCATGCCCTAACTTATATCTATCATTAATACTATCCATCATTCATTTTTTAACAGTTAGATACTAGAAAAGGTCCACCAGTGGTTCTTTCTCGATTTTTTAGTTTAACTTCTAAGACCAACCCTAGATTTAAATTCTTCCAATTAAATTAACCAAGTTATACCAGCATAAGTTAATCAATTTAATTACAACATTGAACACGCCTAACCCTGGCAAGTTACAATTGCTAGCAATTATAATTCAAGTCCAGCCTTAAATTAATTTTTATGATAACAATTTTAATGAATCTAATTCTCACAAGATATCAAAATTAAACAATGAAATAAACATGAATAATAATCAACTTATTTCAAAACATAAATTTGACATGGTTTTATACAATCAAGTCAAGTGGAATAAAATTTAACCCAACAAGTTAAATAAACCACAAACTAGTTCATTTAACATGTTTGGATTAAAGAAAAGGAAAAACGAATAAACTAAACTAATTCTAAAATACGAAGAATTAACAAAAGAACAAGGTAAATTTGAGTGTCAACCAAGCGTGTGCCATACAAGTCTCGAACCATGACTCGATTACAGCGACAGCAGCAGTGCATGGCGGCAGTGTGTCAAGATGGCTGCGATGATGGTGTGATAATGCGGTGATATTCATGATGATGGAGATGGTGTAGACGTTGGTATCTTCTGATGGTGATGGTGGTGATGATTAGCATGTGATGATGAGAATGTATGATGAAGAAGGAGATGGAGTATGCGTGGGTGTGTGAGATGATTCGAGATGATGTCGATGTTGGTTGATGGGTGATGAAGTTGTGAATGGTCAAGGTAATGACGCCTGATGATTTATGAAGGTAGGCAAGTGTGGGGGTTAGATGGCAAGATGAGAGATGACAATGGGGGACGATGAATGATGGTGATATGTGATTGAATGATGGGGCTGTGGCTATATATGATGGGGATGATGTTGTTTCATGATAAGGTAGTCGTGGATTTCGGGAGATCAGGTAGGCCTTGGTGGTGAATGGTACTTAGCGAGAAATGTGGAGTTAGGCGAGATAATGATGGTTTCTAGTGGTTAGGTATGAATGATGGAGGTTGATGGTGATTCTATCGTGTTTATATGGTGGATGGTGGTCATGATGTGTGGTGATGCATGATGGGGGGCGGGAGAAGTGGTGAATGGCAATCAGGCACAACCACTATACTACCAAAAACAAATAAATAATGGCAAATATGATATATGATAGTGCTATTGTATGGGGGTTAGGCAAAATTGATGGAGTTAGAAGGGAAATGTGGAGGTTGATAGAGAAGGGTGTGGTGTGAAATGTGGAGTCTTGGGCATTTTTTTGTTTTGACTAATTCTTCTAGCTTCCTTTGACTTACTATTTTCCCTCCTTTTAACTTATTCTCTCCACTTTTTTCATAAGTTTGGACCGAAACCTTTATTTCCTAAATAATGTAGAAACTAAGAATACGAGACAAATTTATGACATAAAAGAAATTAAAAAAAAAAAATGCATGAAATACAGCTTATTAAATTCCCCCACACTTTGGACGTCCTCGTGTAACGGCATCCTAGATTATCTAATGATCTACCTTTAAACCCTTCTTATTAGTCCTATATGAACATAAAATCTAACCAGAGTCGACTTGCTCAAGAAGACAATTTTATGAAAATTTATACTCTATCTCCTTGTAGGTCAAGAAAATAAAAATGCAGCTATCACCTAGGTTTTTTTTTTTTTTCCAATAGAAAAACTCTAATTTCCTTTGTCAAGATAAAGAATCCGAACTATTTTCCCCATTCACCCTAATATATGCTAATCAAGAGGACTTTCAAAGGGAATTGTGGTTTAAGGTGAAAGGCAAGGCATATTTGGATGGGTAGTGATATGGCGGGTTCATGGCCAGGGGAAGCATCATCCTTCACTTTACTTTGAATTCATCCTTCCAATCTCACTTTGACCTTGCTCTTTACTTCGAATATCTTCTCCCTTTCGGAGTGTAGTTGCACTTTTTCTCCTTGAGCCATGCTTTGGCAAGATAGTAATATAAATTATGTTTAATTGATTTTCCTATCTTGCTTAACACATCTGTACCTCAAGCTTTTGACTTGGATTTAGTTTGAATGTACTTACAACTTTGATTTAGAGAACACCACTTGATATCGCAAATACTCCACTTGATAATGATTTCATTGCGTGCACTGAGGATGCCTTTTAACCAGTTAACCCAGGGCTTAGGCATGTGGACATTTGGCTCTGTGGAGTTTATTCAATGAGGTTTCCCAAGAATATAGAAATTAGACTCAAATTAGGCTTCTAGTGGAATAACATTAGGTAGGCAATATTTGGCTCATATGGTGCTTCATTCCTAATGCCTCTATCCTTTTTAGCATAGAACAAGGGTAAATAAAACTAAACAGTCAAGATTGACCACCCTTCTAAAAGAAATTAGTAAAAGCAATTTCACTATTTTCTCAAAATTCAAAAATCCTCCTAGGTGCCATTCAATAGCTTATGGACTTACCCAACTCAAAGAAAGGTTTAAAACAAATTTTGAAAAACATAAGAGCAAGAAGTAATCTATAAAGACTCACACTCATGTATTTTTTATAAGGACTTGAAAATGACACATACTCGTGTTTTTTTTTTTGTATAAATAAAATGGGAATAAATAAAATGCAAAATGGGTATAAATAAAATGCACGACGACCTAAATTAAATGTAGGTTACCCCCCCACACTTAGTTTATGCGTTGTCCCTAATGCGTGCAAAAAGATAGAAATAATGAAGATAAAACTAAAATTAAATGTATACTTCTGTGAAAATGTTGGATTACTTCCAAACTAGCGCCTTTGTTTACTGTCGTTGGCTCAACATAAATGAACTCATGGATCCTCTAGTTGGATCTCCTCCACTAAGCATACATGATCTCCTTCATAGAAGTGCTTTAGCCTGTGACCATTTACCTTGAAAATTTTATTAGTAGTAAAGGATTTAATCTCAACAGCACCATGTGGATGAGTCTTTACTATCATAAAAGGTCCTAGCCATCTAGAGTTCAACTTACTAGGAAAGAGTTTCAATTTTGAATTGAATAACAACAGTTTTTCACCCACCTAAAATTCTTTCCACTAAGCTTAGCATTATGAAAAGCTTTGGCTTTACGTTTCTAGATCACAGAATTGTCATAGGCCTCCAGGCGAATCTCTTTTAATTCCTACAATTACAACTTACACTCTTTCCTTGCTAGGTTATAATATAGACTACACTGGTTTACAGCCCAATATGATTTATGCTCTAGTTCTACATGGAGATGACATGCTTTTCCAAAAACTAACCTATAGGATGACATGCCTATAGGTGTCTTATATGCAGTCCTATAGGCCCAGAGTGTTTCATCTAACCTAAAACTCCAATCTTTCTTATCTGGTCTAACAACCTTTTCTAATATGCCCTCAATCTCTTTATTGAAGATTTCAGCTTGGCCATTTATTTGGGGATGATAACCGGTTGACACCTTATGAGTTATATGATATTTGGCTAACAAGGCACCTAAGGTTCTATTACAAAAATATGTTCCCTCATCACTAATGATTGCTTTAGGAACTCCATATGTATATAGAATGAGTGATTTAACATGCCACAGTTTTAGCATCATAAGCTCTAGTGGCCACAACTTCAATCCACTTAGATACATGGTTAACAAGCATAAGAATGTAAGTAAAACCGAAAGAAAGGGGAAGAGGTCCTTTAAAATCAACAAACCATGCATCAAAAATCTTACAAACATACACATTATGCAGAGGTATTTGATTCCTTCTAGACAAATTACCTATCTTCTGGCATGCTTCACATCTTTTGTAAAATTCATAGGCATCGCTAAAAATAGTAGGCCAATAGAATCCACGTTCAATAACTATGTGTGTCATTTTTTTGGGTCCAAAATGTCCCCCACTTTTGGAAGAGTGACAGAAAGTTAAAATTGAATGAAATTTACTATCATCTATACAGCCTCTTATAATATGCATTCCTTAAAATCTCCATAAATATTGCTCATCCCAAACATAATATTTAGATTGAGGTCTTATCTTCTCCTTTTGAGCTCTAGACAAGTCTTTACGAAAGGCTTTGGTTACTATACAATTAATCGTGTTAGCCACCAAAGCAGCCTATCAGTGATAACAAAGTCTCATCAGGAAAATAATCACGCAATGGATTACCACTCTCTCCATTGTCTAGCCTACTTAGATAGTCAGCTACTAAATTTTCAGCTTCTAGCTTGTGTCTAATTTACAATTGAAATTCTTACAGTACTAGGACCCATCTGACCAATCTTGGTTTTGAGTCATACTTGCTAGACAGATGTTTAATACCCGAATGATCAGTATAAACAGTAACTTTAACACCCAACAGATGGGGACAAACCTTTTCTAGAGCAAAAATAGTAGCATATATTTCCTTTTTGGTAGCAGTGCAGTTACATTGTGATGGGTCTAGAGTTTTAGAAGTATAATAGATCACATGAGGTACCTTTCCTACTTTTTGACCTAAGGCTACCCCTACTGCCTTATCACTAGCATCACACATCAGCTCAACAGGTAAGGCCCAATTAGGAGGTTGTACTATATGAGTGGTCGTCAGTTTCAACTTCAATAGGTCAAAAGCACTCCTACCGCCCTCATTAAAATCAAATAAAGCATCTTTTGCAAGTAAAGCACATAAAGGTGAGGCAATCTTAGAAAAGTCCTTGACAAATCTCTTATAAAACCCAACATGACCTAAAAATGACATCACCTCCTTGACGCACTTGGGATAAGGCAAAGATTGAATGATGTCTACTTTAGCCTCATCAACCTTTAATCCCTTGGATAACACTACATACCCTAATACTACTCCAGGTTCCACCAAGAAATAACACTTTTCAAAGATAAGCACCAGAATAGTCTTAATGTAATGCTTAAATACTAACGAAAGATGATACAAGCACTTATCAAATGGATCACCATGTACAGTAAAATCATCCATGAAAACTTTCATACTTTTGGTAATAAAATTAGAAAAAATACTCATCATACATCTTTTTAATGTAGCAGGAGCATTACATAGACCAAACAGCATCCTTCTAAAAGGATAAGCGCTAAAAGGACAAGTAAAAGTGGTCTTTTCTAGATCCTCGGGAGCTAGAGGGACCTGAATATAACATTGAATATCCATTAAGAAAGCAATAGTGTGACCTCTCAGCTAATCTCTCTAACATCTGGTCCATAAAGGGCAGTGAAAAACGGTCCTTCTTTGTGGCCTTGTTAAGCTTTCTATAGTCAATGCACACTCTCCAACCACTCTGGACTCTAGTAGGTATTAACTCACCTTTTTAGTTCTACACTACTGTTGTTCCCCCCTTTTTAGGAACCACATGGATAGGACTAACTCACTCAGAATCAGAGATGGGGTATGTTACTCCAGCATCTAACTACTTAAGAATTTCTTTTTGAACTACCTCCATCATAGGTGGATTTAGCCTTTGCTGAGGGTCTCTCTTAGACTTAGCATCTGATTCTAATGTGATTCTATGTGAAGATAATGTGGGGCTAAGTGCCTCAAGGTATGCTAAAGTCCACCCTAATGTTTCACTATGTTCTCTAAGCACCCTAATAAGTTTAACCTCTTGTTTAGATGTAAGTGCATTAGAGATTATAATAGGTAAGTTCTCATCATCCCCTAACTAAGCATACTTAAGATTTTCAGGCAATGGTTTTAGTTCTAGCTTTGGAGGTGAAATGTGAGAGGGTAGCATCTTCGTGCGACTTTTAGGCAATTCTAACTTCCTAAGTCTATCAACTATATACAATTGCAACAAAGACTCTATGTTGCCCACTAACTCTTTATTAATATGGTAAGGTACGTTTTGAAACACAAACTGATCTAAACCTTGAGTAAGTACAGTTAACAATTCATCCTTATGAGACAATTTATAAACATCTTGGGACAATTCATCAATCACATTGAGTGCACACAGATAGTTCATATCAGCTGGAAATCTCATTGTATCAAAAATATTGAACTTAATAATTTCACCATCAAATTCCATAGCCAGTGTTCCGGCATACACATCTACTTTTGTGCTAGATGTTTTAAGAAATGGTCTATCAAGCAATATGGGAACATCATGGCATGCATCACCTTTATCCAATACATAAAGTCAGCTGGAAAAATAAGCTTATTGACTTGGATTAAGGCATCTTCTAAAACTCCATCTGGGTATGCATTAGACCTGGTAAAACTGACCCGAGATATGAAACCCGAACTGAACGACCCGGACCCATACCCGACCCGACACCCGTAATATGCTCACCCGAAAGTGGACCCGAAATCCGAATTGATCCGAACCGAACCATATCCGACCCGAAATTTTTTACAAAGTTGCTTGTTTTGGCATGACGAGTGTATTTGACCAAAAATTAATTGACCGGAAATCAACCCGAACCGAACCATACCTGACCCAAACCGAAATGACCCGAAATGTCATTTAACTCGAACATCACCCGACTCGAACTTGACCTGATTTATACCTGAACCGAATGGCCCATTTGCTAGGCCTAGTATGCATTACTTCGATCAACTAACTGAATAATTAAATTAGTTTTCTTCAACTCTCCTAGGTGTAGTTTATCATAAATAGACCTAGGTATCACATTGATGGAAGCTCCTAAATCAAGCATGGCTCCAGCAAAGGAGAGGTTTTTAATTTTACAAGTAATGGAGAACACACGTAGGTCCTTACATTTAGGGGGAAGCTTCTTTTGGAAAACAGTAGACACATTTTCCCCCACACTTATCTTTTCATTCCCTTTCGGTTTATGTTTTGCAGTACAATGCTCTTTAAGGAACTTGGCATAATGAGGCACCCGCTTTATGGCATTTAGGAGAGGAATGTTGATCTCCACCTTCCTAAATGTTTCCAAGATTTCTTGGTTTGCCTCATTTGCCTTAAGGGTTTTCCCTCCTAGTCTACTAGAAAAAGATGGTAATGGCTTGTAATGTTTCTTTTTATCCTCACCTCCTTCCATAACATTAGAGGTCGTGTCTTGATCTTGGTTAGGTTCAGGTTTGTTGACATCTATTTCATGCTCTACCTCTCTATTCTTCCTAGGTTCCTTCAACTCTTTCCCACTCTTAAGTGTTATGGCACTCACATTTTCTTTTAGGTTCTGGAATGGTTGAGATGGCAAGCTATGTTTTATTTGGCCCTGGAGGTTGTTAACCATGGTATCAGTAGCAATATGTCTCTTCTGGACTTGTTTGAGAGTCATATCTATGTTATGAAACCTAGTGTCGATCTCCTTTTTCTGGTCATCCATCTCTTTTATGACTTGCTCTAAAAGGAAAATTTGTTCTATCCTGAACAGATGATTGACGTGATGGTTGATTGAAACCTGAAGGGTTGTTCCTAGGTCCATACCTAAGGTTAGGGTGGTCTCTGCATCCTTCATTATAAGTGTTGGAGTATGGGTCATATTTCCTTTGGCCTTGGTTAGAAAACATTGCATTCACATCACCCCCCTGAAGTGTAGGGCATGCATCAGTAGCATGTCCCTCTAAATAGCAAATACCATACACCACTGCTTTCTGAACTCCTCCAGTGACGAGTTTGTTTAGCATAGCAGTGATATGAGACAACTGGGTCTCTGCAGATGGACCTCAACTAAGCTCATTGACCTTCCTAAACTGGGGTTCCCTAGTTCTAACTTGTTAAGTGTTTTAGGCCATGATATTAAACAATTCACTAGCCTGAGCTTGAGTCTTATTAACCAAAGCCCCCGCTAGCAACATCCACCATATTTTTATCTACAGGTAATAAAGCTTCATAGAAATATTGAATCAATAATTGTTTAATAATTTGATGTTGGGGATAACTAGCATATAATTTATTAAAACGTTCCCAATACTCATGCAAAGTATCCCCATTCATTTGTTTAGTTCTGCATATTTATTTTCTAATTGATCCAATTCTAGATGCAGGAAAAAATTTCTCTAAAAATGCTTTATGAACTTGAGTCCATGCAGTGAATGTTGCAGGAGGCAAGTAATATAGCCAATCTTTAACTTTATTCTAAAGTGAGAAAGGAAAGACTCTCAACCTAGTTTGGTCATAGGTGATGCCCTCAGGTTGCACGGTTGAACATGTGATAATGAACTCATTAATATGTCAGTATAGATCCTCACCAGGCAATCCATGAAACTTAGGTAGTAAGTTAGAAAATCCAGAGTTCAATTTCAGTGGTTGGTCTAATACAGAATAAGTAATAGACAAATGTTGAGTTTCCAAATTCGGTGCAGCAAGTTCACATAAAGTAGCCATCTTGACTTTAATGTCTTAAAAACTTATCGATTCGGAGCTTATAGACTCAGAATCACTTACTTTACTTTCAAACACCTGAAACGTATGCTCCTTTTTCCCTTCGATCATGTGACCACTCTTAATCTCATAAACTAAAACAACCTACAAAAATAAAATGCTAGAGTTAGAACAAAATAATAAAAGTGGTAAAACTAATAGAAGTAAACTAACAATTTTATTTCTTTCCCCGACAATTGCGCCAAAATTTGTAAAGTTTGTCATACAGTTACAAATTAAACCACTAATTGATTTAAAAATAAGATGTATAGTATAGGAAAGTAGAGGTCGATCCCACGGAGAGAGATATAAATTTTAAATTTACCTCATATCTAATTTAAATTTTAACAAATTAATTTATATAAATCCAAATTAAGTTAAGAAAAATTCAAAAAACTACTACCTCAGATTATTTAATATTCTAAATCTAAATATGCTGCCAAAATTGTGAAACAAATTAGATTATAATCATGTAACCAATAAAATTAGAAAACAGTGCAAAAATCAAAGAAAAACCCAAAACAGAAAATATAATTCAGAAAAATAAAATATAAAATGATGGAAAACTACTTCTAAGTATGATAAGCCTAGAACCAAATACTAAAACACTCATATTATAAACCAAATATTGCAGCAAATTAAAAACAGAAAATCAAAAACTACAGAATAACAAAAAAAAAAATGCAGAAAAATGCTAAACTGAAAACAGAAATTAAAATAAAGCCACAAAATTCACTTAAAAACCTAGCCTATACTTATCATTAAATTTACCTAATAATATTTGGAAACTTAAAAAAAAAAAAAGAGAATTAAAACCTAAAATGAAACTGAGGAAATCTAAAATAGAAAATCAAAATAAATTATTCTGCACTAATTAAAAAATGCAAAATGAAAATGCAAATATCCACAATAAACTTCCAAACTTTCTACACTAAAAAAAAAAAATCTTAAAACACAAACTATAAAGCCAAAAACTCAATTTTTAGATTTATGAAACTAAAAATCTGGACTTTAAACCTAGAACGAGTTTACAAATAAAATTTGAAAAAATTATTAAATAAAATCTAAAAATTCCAAAATTAATTCTAATAAAACAAAGAGACTTTTAAAACCCTAAAATAATCTAAAATGTAAAAATAATCAATAATTACTAATTTTAAACTTAGAATCAAACAAACTAACAAGATTGTCCTAGAAAATAAAATCAGATTTTTAAACCTAATTTACATCTGGCATTTTGATAATTCCAAAATCACCAAATCATAACTAAAATACTAAACTATTATTGGGGGATTCAACCTAAGCAAACAACAATTAATAAATTAACAACTAAAAATATAAACAATTAACTAAGAGAATAACAAGAAAATATTAATCGAGAATAACCAAATCAAATAAATCACTTGACCTAATTATGATTCACCATGCCCTAACTTATATCTATCATTAATACTATCCATCGTTCATTTTTTAATAGTTAGACACTAGAAAAGACCCATCAGTGGTTCTTTCTCGATTTTTTAGTTCAACTTCTAAGACCAGCCCTAGATCTGAACTCTTCTGATTAAATTAACCAAGTTATACCAGGATAAGTTAATCAATTTAATTACAGCATTGAACACATCTAACCCTAGCAAATTACAATTACCAGCAATTATAATTAACTAGTCCTTGTTTGAAAACTTAGTTCAAGTCATAATAAAATTAATCAAGAGTAGCCTTAAATTAATTTTTATAATAACAATTTTAATGAATCTAATCCTCTCAAGATATCAATGTTAAACAATGAAATAAACATGAATAACAATCGACTTATTTCAAAACATAAATTTAACATGGTTTTACACAATCAAGTCAAGTGAAATAAAATTTAACCTAACATGTTAAATAAACCACAAACTAATTCATTTAACATGTTTGGATTAAATAAAAGGAAAAACATATAAAATAAACTAATTCTAAAATATATACCAAGAATTAACTAAAGAATAAGGTAAATTTGCGTGTCAACCGAGCGTGTGCCATACACATCTCTAACCGTGACTGAGTTATAGCGACAGCAGCGGTGCATGGCGGCGGTGTGTCAAGATGGTTGCGATGATGGTGTGATAATGCGGTGATATTTATGATGATGGAGATGCTGTAGCCATTGGTGTCTTCCGATGGTGGTGGTGGTGAGGATTAGCATGTGATGATGCAAATGTATGATGAAGAATGAGATGGAGTATGCGTGGGTGTGTGAGATGATTTGAGATGACGTTGATGTTGGTTGATGGGTGATGAAGTAGTGAATAGTCAAGGTAATGATGCTTGATGATTTATGCAGGTAGGCAAGTGTGGGGGTTAGGTGGCGAGATGAGAGATGACGATGAGGGATGAGGAATGATGGTGATATGTGATTGAATGATAGGGCAGTGGCTACATATGATGGGGATGATGCTGTTTTAAGATGAGGCAGTCATGGGTTTTGGGAGATGAGGTAGGCCTTGGTGGTGAATGGTAGTTAGCGAGAAGTGTGGAGTTAGGCAAGATGATGATGGCTTCTATGTGGTTAGGCATGAATGATTGAGGCTGATGGTGATTCTGCCGTGTTTATATGGTGGATGGTGGTTAGGATGTGTGGTGATACATGATGGGGGGCAAGAGAAGTCGTGAATGGTGATAAGGTACCACCATTATACTACCAAAAACAAATAAATAATGGCAAATATGATATATGATAGTGCTGTTGTATAGGGGCTAGGCAAAATTGATGGAGTTAGGAGTGCAATGTGGAGGTTGATGGAGAAGGGCGTGGTGTGGAATATGGAGTCTTCGGCAGTTTTTTGTTTTGACTAATTCTTCTAGGTTCCTTTGACTTGCTATTTTCCCTCCTTTTAGCTTAATCTTTCCACTTTTCTCATGAGTTTGGACCGAAACCTTTATTTCCTAAATAATATAAAAATGAAGAATACGAGACAAATTAATAACATAAAATAAATTAAGAAAATAAAAAAAACTATGCATGAAATGCGGCTTACCAAATTCCCCCACACTTAGACTTTGGACATTCTCGTGCAACGGTATCCTAAATTACCTAATGATCTACCCTTAAACCCTTCTTATAAGTCCTATATGAACATAAAATCTAACCAGACTTGACTTGCTCAAGAAAATAATTTTATGAAAATTTATACTCTACCTCCTTGTAGTTCAAGAAAATAAACATGTAGCTGTCACCTAGGTTTCTTTTTTTTTTTTTTTTTCAATAGAAAAACTCTAACTTCCTTTGTCAAGGTAGAGAATCTGAACTATTTTCCCCAGTTACCCTAATGTATGCCAATCAAGAGGACTTTCAAGGGAATTTGTGGCTTATGGTGAGAGGGAAGCCATATTTGGATGGGTAGTGATATGGCGGGTTTCCTAGCCAGGGAAAGCATCATCCTTCACTTTACTTTGAATTCATCCTTCCAATCTCACTTGGACCTTACTCTTTACTTCGAATATCTTCTCCCTTTGGGAGTATAGTTGCACTATTTCTCCTTGAGCCTAATTGATTTTCCTATCTTGCTTAACACATCGGTACCTCAAGCTTTTGAATTGGGTTTAGATTGAACATACTTACAACTTTGATTTAGAGAACACCACTTGATATCACAAATACTCTACTTGATAATGATTTCATTGCTTGCACTGTGGATGCCTCCTAACTAGTTAACCCAAGGTTTAGGCATGTGGACATTTAGCTCTGTAGAGTTTATTCAATGAGGTTTCTAAGAATATAGAAACTAGGCTCAAATTGGGCTTCTAGTGGAATAACATTAGGTAAGTAATATTTGGCTCATGTGGTGCTTTATTCCTAATGCCTCTATCCTTTTTTGCGTTGAACAAGGGTAAATAAAACTAAACAGTCAAGATTGATCACCCTTCTAAAAGAAATTAAATAAAGCAATTTCACTATTTTCTCAAATTTAAAAAATCATCCTAAGCGACAATTAATAGCTTATGGACCCAAATCAAAGAAAGATCCAAAACAAATTTTGAAAAATATAAGAGAAAGAAGTAATCTAGAAAGACTCACACTCATGTATTTTTCATAAGGACTTGAAAATGACTCACACTCATTTTCTTTTTGTATAAATAAAATGGGAATAAATGAAATGCAAAATGGGTATAAATAAAATGCAAGGCAACCTAAATTAAATGTAGGTTGCACCCCAACACTTAGTTTATGCATTGTTCCTAATGCGTTCAAAAAGATAGAAATAATGAAGATAAAAGTAAATATAATTGTATACTTCTATGAAAATGTTGGGTTGCCTCCTAACTAATGCCTTTGTTTACTATTGTTGGCTCGACGCAAATGAGCTCATGGATCCTCTAGTCGAATCTCCACCACTAAGCATACCTAATCTCCTTCATAGAAGTGCTTTAACCTATGACCATTTACCTTGAAAATTTTATTAGTAGCAAAGGATTTAATCTCAACAGTACCATGTGGATAAGTCTTTACTGTCATAAAAGGTCCTAGCCATCTAGAGTTCAACTTACTAGAAAAGAGTCTCAATTTTAAATTGAATAACAACACTTTTTCACCCACCTAAAATTCTTTCCTATTAAGCTTAGCATCATGAAATGCTTTGGCTCTACGTTTGTATATCACTGAATTGTCATAGGCTTCCAAACGAATCTCTTCTAATTCCTGTAATTGCAACTTACACTCATTCCCTATTATGTCATAATCTAGACTACACTGGTTTACAGCCCAACATGATTTATATGCTAGTTCTATAGGGAGATGATATGCTTTACCAAAAACTAACCTATAAGATGACATATCTATACGTGTCTCATATGCAGTCCTATAGGCTTAGAGAGCTCCATCTAACCTAAGACTCCAATCTTTCTTGTCTGGGCTAACAACCTTTTCTAATATGCCCTTAATCTCTTTATTAAAGATTTCAACTTGGCCATTTGTTTGGGGATGATAACCAATTAACACCTTATGAGTTACATGATATTTGGCTAACAAGGCACCTAAGGTTCTATTACAAAAATGTGTTCCCTTATCACTCATGATTGCTTTAGGAACCCTATATGTATGCAGAATGAGAGATTTAACATGTTTCGTCACAATTTTAGCATCATCAGCTCTAGTAGCTACAGCTTCAATCCACTTAGATAGATAGTCAACAAGCAGAAGAATGTAAGTAAAACTAAAAGAAGGGGGAAAAGGTTCCCTAAAATCAACAATGCATACATTAAAAATCTCACAAATATACACATTATCCAGAGGTATTTGATTCCTTCTAGATAAATTACCTGCCTTTTGGCATGCTTCAGATCTTTTGCAAAATTCATAGGCATCCCTAAAAATAGTAGGCCAATAGAATCCACATTCAATAACTTTGTGTGTCGTTCTTTTGGTTCCAAAATGTTCCCCACTTTCAGAAGGGTGACAGAAGGTTAAAAATGAAGGAAATTCACTGTCATCTACACAACGCCTTATAATCTGATCTCCACAAAATTTTCATAAATATTGCTCATCCCAAACATAATATTTAGATTGAGCTCCTATCTTCTTCTTTTGAGCTCTAGACAAGTCTCTACGAAAAGTTTTGGTTACTATATAATTAACCATATCAGCTACCAAAGCAGCCTATCAGTGATAACGTATAAAGTCTCATCAGGGAAATAATCGCTCAATGGATTATCACTCTCCCCATTGTCTAGCCTAGTTAGATTGTCAGCTACTAAATTTTCAGCTCCTAGCTTGTGTCTAATTTCTAATTGAAATTCTTGCAGTAGTAAGACCCATCTGACCAATCTTGATTTTGTGTCATTCTTACTTGACAGATGTTTCATAGAAAAATGATCAATATAAACAGTAACTTTAACACCCAATAGATAAGGACGAACCTTTTCTAGAGCAAAAACAATAGTATACATTTCCTTTTCTCCAGTAGTGTAGTTACACTGTGCTGGGTCTACAGTTTTAGAAGCATAATAGATCACATGAGGTACCTTCCCTACTCTTTGACCTAAGGCTGCCCCTACTTCCTTATCACTAGCATTACACATTAGTTCAAAAGGTAGGGTCCAGTTAGGGGGTTGTACTATAGGAGTGGTCATCAATTTCAACTTCAATTGGTCAAAAGCACTCTTACAGTCCTCATTAAAATTAAACAAAGCATCTTTTACAAGTAAAGCACATAAAGGTGAGGTAATCTTAGAACAATCCTTGACAAATCTCCTATAAAACCCAACATGACCTAAAAATGACCTCACCTTCTTGACGCATTTGGGATAGGGCGAAGATTGAATGATGTCTACTTTAGCCTTATCAAACTTTAATCCCCTGGATAACACTTCATGCCCTAGTACTACTCCATGCTTTACCATAAAATGACACTTTTCAAAGTTAAGCACCAAATTAGTCTCAACATAACGCTTAAGTACTAACGAAAGATGATGCAAGCACTGATCAAATGAATCACCATGTACAGTAAAATCATCAATAAAAGCTTACATAGTTTTGGTGATAAAATGAAAAAAAAAAAAGCCTCATCATACATCTTTGAAATGTAGCAGGAGCATTACATAGACCAAACGGCATCCTTCTGAAAGGATAGGTGCCAAAATGACAGGTAAAAGTGATCTTGTCCTGGTCCTCAGGAGCCATAGGGACCTGAATATGGCCTGAATATCCATCAAGAAAGCAATAGTGTGACCTCCTTGCTAATCTCTCTAACATCTGGTCTATAAAGAGCAGCGGAAAATGGTCCTTCTTTGTGACCCTATTAAACTTTCTATGGTCAATGCACACTCTCGAACCACTTTGGACTCTAGTAGGTATTAACTCACCTTTCTGGTTCTACACTACTATTGTTCCCCTCTTTTTAGGAGCCACATGGATAGGACTAACCCACTCAGAATCAGCGATGTGGTATATCACTCCAGTATCTATCCATTTAAGAATTTCTTTTTGAACTACCTCCATCATAGGTGGATTCAGTATTCGCTGAGGGTCTCTCTTCGGCATAGCATTTGTTTCTTGATGTGATTTTATATGAACACAATGTGGGGCTAAGTCCTTTAAGGTATGCTAAAGTCCACCCTAACACTTGACTATGTTCTCTGAGCACTCTAATAAGTTTAACCTCTCATTCAGATGTAAGTGCATCAGAGATTATAATAAGTAAGATCTCATCATCCTCTAAATAAGCATACTTAACATTCTCAGGCAATAGTTTCAGTTCTAGCTTAGTAGGTGAAATGTGAGAGGGTTGCATCTTCGTGTGACTTATAGCTCCCTAAGTCTGTCAACTATATGTAATTGTAACAAAGACTCTATGTTGCCCACAACCTCATTATTAATATGCTGCACATTTTGAAACACAAACTGATCCAAATCTTGAGTAAGTCCAGTTAACAATTCATCTTCATGAGATAATTTATAAACATTTTGGGATAATTCATCAATCACATCAAGTGCACACAGATAGTTCACTTCAGCAGGAAATCTTATGGCATCAAAAATATTAAACTTAATAATTTCACCATCAAATTCCATAGTCAGTGTTTCGGCATGCACATCTATTTTTGTCCTCGATGTTTTAAGAAATGGTCTACCAAGCAATGTGGGAACATCACGGCATGCATCACCTATGTCTAATATATAAAGTCAGCAGGAAAAATAAGCTCATTGACTTGGATTAAGACATCTTCTAAAACTCCATATCTGTATGCATCACTCCTATCAACCAACTGAATAATTAAATCTATTTTCTTTAACTCTCCTAGGTGTAGTTTATCATAAATGGGCCTAGGCTTCACATTGATGGAAGCTCCTAAATTAAGCATGGCTCCAGGAAAGGGGAGGTTTTCAATTTTACAAAGAATAGAGAATACACCTAGGTCCTTACATTTAGGGGGAACCTTCTTTTGGAAAACAGCAGATAGATTTTGCCCCAGAATTAACTTTTCGTTCCCTTTTTGTTGATTTAGAGAGTACACAACCACAAGAGGGGGGTGAATTGTGGTGTTCGATTTTCGCAAGTTGCTGGCAAACAGTCTTAGGCCCTGTTCGCACAGGTTGTTCCTGAGATAAGCAGAAGCGAAAATCCAACAAAATTGAATGCGGAAATAATGGACACAGGATTTTTACGTGGAAAACACCTCTAGCCCAACTGAGGTGAAAAATCACGACCTACCTCGTGTAGGATTTAAACACTTCACTAAACGGGCTAATCACGTTACAATAGTAACACACCTTGTTACAAATTGCAACCCACGTAACCGTCTTCCCTAAGACAGGTTACCCCACGTCCAAAATCCCCTTGATTTGGACACACATTCAACTCACTTTTGTGAAAGAAGAGTATAAAGAAAAACACCCTATTACAATGCTTCTCAACTAATCTAATATAGGGTACAATGAAATCCTAGTATGCCAACTTTGAAAGCTCAAATAACTCACTCACTAGACACGGTTTTCTTTTCAAACTTTTAAGCTCATGAACACTGAATTTTTCTTTTTGAAAACCGATGCTTCTATCGTTCTAGGAAGCGACTTTATATAGTGCTTGAAAAAACAATTCCTCAAATTTTTGGAAACTAAAATCCCTAAAGAATATAGAATTCTTTAGCCACAAGGGATGAGGAAACATGAGCTGGAAACACTTCCTAAACCGTGTGCATAAGGCGGTGATTCTCAGCAACTAGCCCATGTTTTTCTCAACAACCTTATCCACTTGCCAAAAATTGGATATTCTTTTTATTCAAAAAGATTTTGCAAATCCCCTTAGATTTTAATAACCGTTTTTAGGATAAGGGGTAAGATACTCCATAAAAAATCTTTCTTGCAAATCCTGGAGAAGCTGCTCAAAATCCAAAAGATAAAAACGTGAAAAATTATTTTTCGCAGCTTATTCTGGAAACACCCTGAGTGTCCTGTTTCCAGAGTTGTTCCGAAGGGTGATCCGAAATATTTTCCAAAAAAGCAAAACCGTTTCAAGTAAGTGGTAAGTTAAGACTTTCTGATTGGCATATTAACAAGAGTCTAAAAATATAAAACCAAATTAAATCAAGACATCTTGTTGTAACCACTAGTCATCTTGTAGAGAGACGAATCTGCTGCAAACACTTCACAGAACCTGTTCCTCACGGCTGCACTTATATCCTATGCTTCAAACACTTCACAAGACATGTTTCAAACACCTTACAGAGCCTGTTCCCCATGGTTGTTCTTACATCCCTAACTTGAGTACCTGTTCTTGATAAACCATTAGTCAAGCAGTTTTAATATATTGAAAAACAGCAATAAGACCCTGTTGGTAAAGCCTGTTTGGAACAACAACAACTACTACAACACTTGGATTTGTTATCATCAAAACCTTATACATTCTAACAAATTCCCCCTTTTTGATGATGACAAACCAAGTGACCATATTGACTTTCAAGGACAATTGAAGTGATTAGTGCCAATTATTTATAGGACCGACAATTCACATGAAGCAGTCAGTATCGAAAAAGTGTAAGAAATTTAACTCGTCCATGGCAAAACTAAAGCAATATTGATCATCCTATCTTCCCCCTTTTGGCATCATTAAAAAGTAGGGGCGAACCGTCAAACATAGGGTGTTTGCTATCACCACCACTTGGGTAATGGAGGAAAGTCAACAGGCGATACACTCAAGTGTGTTGGTACGGTAATGAGATTGGCCATCCTAGTCACACACAAGCAATTCGCAACAAAAGCAAGTAAGGCAAAGCCAATCAAAAAACAAGAGAACCTATCATTCACCAAACATGTGCAACAGAAAGTACAAACTGGCAAGAGAGGATAACTAAGAGAAGTGAGAACAGGCTATGAGAACAACAGATGGGGGGTGATCAGAGAGCAGCAGGGGAAAATTTTGCTGAGAGGGAAGAGAGAAGGGCGAGGATATCTTCATGGCGTTTTGCATTGAGAGCCTTTTCGTCGTCCAGGGCAGCCTTTACCGCAGTAAGCTCAGCACTGAGTCGAGAGTTTTCTTCCAAAGCAGCCTCAAGCTTGACTGAGGAACTGCTAGGAACAGGAGGACAGGGTGTTCTGGTCCCCTGTTCTGAGGCAGACCCCTCAACCAAAGTGTATCCACACCCCATAAGGGTGTTACTCCTAATCTCATCAATGAACTGAGCACCGACCTTCTTCTGCAGAGTCACCCCAAAGTGCTCAAACACACTAGTCAGGAAGAAGTCGTATCCCAGGTCATGTTCCCTGGAGGTCTTTGCAATTCTTGCTATGTGGTGAATTATGATGGCAGGAAGGTTGATTTGCTCTTCCTTGTCCATCATATCCATCAAACATTGATCCATGGCATTAGCAAGATTGTGACCCTGGCCCCTGGGGATGACATTCTTGATGATAAACCAGAATATCAATTGATGGAGCGATGTCATGTCCCTTTTCTTCACGGACTTAGGTGTTTGGAGGCTTGATTGCTGGCTAAATTTTTGGACGAGCTCCAGCAGCCTGACTGTCCCTAGAATAGTCTTGCCTTCTCTCACATATATATCAAAGTCGGGGCGGGAATCCCCAGAATTTCCCCTAATATCTTCGCATCAAAGCGAAGCTGTTGCCCATTAACAATACTTGTCACCACTCCTTCGGTGACAGTGCAGTTGGCATAGAACTCTGCCAACTCATGTACAGAACACCCCAGCTGGGCGTTTGTAAACAGCTCATACCACCCCTGTGCATGCAGCTTGTGCAGAAACATCCCCAGGCCCTGTTCCTCAAAATATTTTACCTTGATAATTTTACCCTTGACTAGCCGTCTCTGAAGCAGTTGGGTCAGTTTGGCTGAGATTGCGGATGGGGTAGACTTCTTGGCTCTTTTAGGTTGAGGCTCAGTAGGAGGTTCTTGGGTGGAGGCGTGTTTGAGAGAGGCTTTTCTCTTGGGAGTTTTGAGGGGTGATGGTTTGGAGGGTAAAAGTGGAGGTCGATTTTGGTGCAGGCAGAGGCTTATCCTCTGAGGACTCTGAGAACACGGGAGTGCCCTGTTTGAAGGTGGTGTTCTCAGTGTCGCTATCTGATGAAGGCTTAGAGGAGGAATCAATTTCCTCATCAACAGGGGATGTCTGTTTGGCAGGTCGAGGCGTGGATTGGAAAGCAATTCGGGCTGATTTTCGAGTTGGCCTGTTTGTGGGTTTGGCCGAAGAGGGGATTTGTGGTTTTGGTTTGACAGAGGTTTCACTTTTTGAGGGTTCTTCAGTCTGGCCGCTTTGAGGCCTTGATGGTGGTCATGTTCTTGGCATTCTAGTACGCCTAGCCACAATTTTGTACCTTTTGCGTTTCTCACCAGTTTGTGTTATCGGTGTGGCTTGTGCAGGCTTGATAGGAGACTCCTCCATTTGACCACTACTTCTCCCTTCTTCTTTTGATAAATCCTCCCCTAGGTCATCCCTAAAAACCTCAGGCCCTGTTTCTGCCCCTGTTTCCTGCTCTGGAAACAGCCCGAACGAATTGATGTCATCTAGGCCATGGTCAAACAGAGAGAGGTCATCTAAAACCCCAATTTCCCTTTCAGATGCCCCAACAGGTTCTTGGGTTTGACATGCGCCCGGTTCACCAAACAAAATCAAATCCCATCCAAATTTGTAGGGAATGTCTTCCAAGTTTAGATCCACTGTTCTAAGGTCTATACTCTTCAAAAAACCGAAAGGTTTGTAGACAATGGATCGAGGAGGTTCAGTAATTGTACCTTCCATAAGAGCCGTCAAAAATTGTGTAGGCGCAAACAGGGCTGTGACTGTTTGCAAAGCTGTGCTTGGTGACCTATTGCCCTGGGTCACGGTCGAGGAGCTCTCAATGCTGATGGGGGATGCCATTTTTCCAGAGAGATGAGAGAGATTAGGGTTTCTTGAACAGGATTTCAGAGCACGAAGGATTGTGGTAGAAGTGAGAGATTGAGCAAGAGAGCTTTAAAGAGAGAGAGAGACATGCAAAATCTTTAAAAGATTTTGCCCGTTTTGCAACGGGCTTTTGCATTTATTTAGGCCGCGCACGCCTCAGGAAGAGATTAGCATTTTCAATTTGTTGCACGTATTTGTCAAACAAGAGGCGTACCTGTTTCTGGTGCTTGTTCTTGAGGTTACTTGCTCGGTAACATGGGACAATAAGGGCAATCTCATTAGACCTCAACGAGTGTCAACAAGTTGTAAACCTCATATATGCTAAACATAGCACAGAAGTTTATTGCAAACAAAAATTTAATATGTTGTGCCCGTAACTTTTAAATTTTGCAAACAGGGAGAGAGAACATGTTGGTTAGGTTGTTCTAATTAAGCCTAGTTGGAGTGTATTCCTTTCAAATTGTTCTCTACCCAATGCTTTTGTGAATATATCAGCAATTTAATTTTCAGTGGCACAAAAATTCATTGAGATCACTCCTTTTTCAACATTGTCTCTTAGAAAATGATGACGAATGTCAATATGTTTTGTTTTTTTGTGTTGACGTGGATTTTTGGCAATGTTAATTGCATTTGTATTGTCACAATAAATAGGAATGCATCCTATATCAACGCAAAAGTCCTTGAGTTGTTGTCTTATCCATAATAACTGCACACAACAAGATGCAGTTGCCACATACTCAGCTTCTGCTGTGGACAAGGCAACAGAGAGTTGTTTCTTGGTTGCCCAAGATACCAAACAAGGTCCAAGAAAGTGAGCCATACCTGAGGTGCTTTTTCTATCAACCAAGAAACCTGCATAATCAGCATCAGCATACCCAACAAGATCAAAGTTGCAACCTCTAGGATACCATAAGGCTAGATCAGGTGTATGTTTTAAGTGTCTTAAAATCCTTTTTACAGCCTTAAAATGAGTTTCTTTAGGGTTAGACTAAAAACGTGCACATAGACCTACACTGAAGACAATGTCAGGTCTACTAGCCGTTAGGTATAGGAGTGACCCTATCATGCCCCTATAGGATTTCTCCTCAACTGAGGGACTACCATCATCCATTACCAACCTGGTTAAGGGAGAGATGGGAGTATCAATAGGCTTGGCTGACTCCATCCCAAAACGCTTAAGTAACTCCTTGATATATTTTTGTTGATGGATCATGGTGCCGTTTGAAGTTTGCTTGATTTGTAAGCCTAGAAAGAAATTAAGCTCACCCATCATGCTCATTTTAAACTCACTCCTCATCATTTTTGAAAATTCATTGCACAAATCATGATGAGTTGCACCAAATATGATGTCATCGACAAATACTTGGACAATCAACAAATGTTCCCCCTTAGATTTTAGAAACAAGGTATTGTCTACCTTGCCTCTTGTAAAACCATTTTCTAATAAAAAGCTTGACAACCGCTCATACCAAGCTCTAGGGGCTTGTTTTAAACCATAAAGTGCTTTGTCAAGTTTGAAAACATGGTTAGGAAATTCATCACTTTCAAAACCGGGGGGTTGTTTGACATACACTTCTCCTTTGAGGTATCCATTTAGAAATGCACTTTTGACATCCATTTGATACAACTTGATCCCCATATAGGCTGCAAATGCTATTAAGATTCGAATAGCCTCCATCCTTGCAACAGCTGCAACGGTTTCTTCATAGTCAATTCCCTCTTCTTGGTTGTAGCCTTAAACTACCAGCCGGGCCTTGTTTCTAGTGACTATTCCGCACTCATCCAGCTTGTTACGGAACACTCACTTGGTTCTAATGATGGTTCTATCCTCTGGCCGTGGCACAAGGTGCCATACCTTGTTCCTTTCGAACTGATGGAGTTCTTCTTGCATGGCTGTGACCCAATCTAAATCTGCAAGGGCTTCATTAATATTCTTAGGCTCAATTTTTGGGAGAAAAGCATAGAAAGCGCAGAAATTTTTGAGTTTAGATCTAATTTGAACTCCTACATTAATATCAGACAAAATTTGATCAAGAGGATGTGAACTTTGGTATTTCCATGATCGTGGTGAAAGTGGGTTCACAGACTCGCTCTCCATCCTAGCTGGAATACTCGGTGAAACAGGTTCAGAACCTGTTCTCGAGCCTGTTTGGGAGCTTGTTCCTAGATTTATCCCTGAAGGATTCGGCTGGTGTTGTCCCGAACAGGGTTCCACCCTGTTTCCCCCTGTTTGGTTCACACCTTGCTTACCTTTCTGAAGAACAGCCTCAGGCCTTGCTCCCTCCGATTGATCCTCACCTTGTTCACCTTGAAGCAGCACGTCTTTTCCAACAAGACCTAGTTCGAAGTCTTCTTCCTGTGCATCATTCTCGTTTAGAGAGTTAGTTTCATCAAAAAGCACATGCACACTTTCCTCAACACACAAGGTTCTTTTATTAAACACTTTGTATGCCTTACTATGCGAGGAGTAACCAAGGAATATTGCTTCATCACTCCTTGGATCAAATTTCCCTAAGGCATCCTTTCCATTATTATGCACAAAACATTTACAACCAAAAACTCTCAAATGCATAATATTAGGTTTTCTTCCCTTGAAAAGTTCATAAGGAGTTTTGTTAAGAATAGGTCTAATCATGCATCTATTTATAATGTAACATGATGTATTCAAAGCTTCAGCCCAAAAGTTTCTAGGAAGACCACTAGCAACAAGCATTGTTCTAGTCATGTCCTCTAGAGTGCGATTTTTGCATTCTACCACCCCGTTCTGTTGGGGTGTTCTTGGAACTGAAAAATTATGATCAACACCATGCTCATTACAATAATCAATAAAGCTCGAATTTTCAAATTCTGTACCATGGTCAGACCTTAGGCATACCAAAGAGTGTCCTACCCTCTTTTCAGTCTTTTTAATGAAAGCAAGAAATTTTTTAAAAGTTTCATCTTTAGAAGTCAAAAATAGGGTCCAAGTGAAACGAGAGTAGTCATCCACTATCACAAGCACATACCTCTTACCACCTCTGCTCATGATCCTCATTGGACCACATATATCCATATGTATCAATTTAAGAGGTCGAGTAGTGCTTGCACACCTTTTAGATTTAAATGAATTTTTGACTTGTTTGCCTTTGGCACATGGATCACATACCTTGTCATCATTGAATTTGATGGAAGGTAAGCCTACCACTAAGTCTTTGGTTACAAGTTTGTTCAAAAGTGAGTGGCTTGCATGACCTAGCCTTTTGTGCCAAAGCATAACATCATCATTTAGGGCACTCAAACAAGTCAAATTATTTTGGGGAAGAGTGGAGATACACACTTTATAAACATTCTTGTGTCGCTTCCCCCTCAACACAACATCTCCTGTGTTCATATTCACAACCAAGCAACGTGTTGGTGAGAACACTACTAGGGTGTCTTTGTCGTACAGTTGGGACACACTTAGCAAGTTGTGTTTTAATCCATCCACAAAATACACATTGTCAATTGAATGGGAGAGTGACTCACCTATCTTACCTATGCCAACAATTGTTCCGGATTTGCCGTTTCCAAATGCCACACTCCCACCTTCTGAAGCTGTAAGTGAGAAAAAATTGGATCTTTCACCAGTTATATGCCTCGAACACCCACTGTCAACATACCACAGCTGCTTGTTTCCTAGACTGTTCCCTGCACTATTTGCTGGGTTGTTCTCTCTCACTTCAGCCTGCAAAACAAATCAAGGGTTAGTTTTGGGAACCCAGATCCACTTGGGTCCCATTCCTTTAGACGTACAAATCTCATCTTTCCTAACCCATATTTGTTTTACATGAACTGTGTTCCTTTCAATGGCATACTTTCTTATAGGACAAGCATATCGATAATGCCCCGTTTTACCACAATGAAAGCAAACAATATTTTCAGGTAATCCCACATATTTTTTATTCACTGGGTAGGTCATCTTAGGCACAAAACCTAGTCCTCTTCTATTTCGACTATGATGAGTGTTTAACCATTCAAACGCCCTTGAGGACCTGTTCCAGAGCTTGTTTATGGCAAGGTCTGATTCCAATTGTTTTATTTTCTCAAGCAAGTTTTTATTTTCTTCCAGCAAAGACTCGACCTTACCTTTTAACTCAAGGGATTCCTTTTCTAGCTCAGTCAGTTTAGTGGAACAATTCTCTTCTTTCATAAGTAGAGTTTCTTCAAGCACATTGATGTTTTCATGCAAGCCAAGAGTCTCTTTGTCAACTTCAAGTTTTTCCAATTTAAGGGTTTCATTTTCAAGTTCTAGATCTCGAACATCCTTTTTTTAATTCAGCACATATATCCATTATAGTGTACACTAATTCCTCAAGAGTTGATTTATTTAGACCTCGTACCTTGTTCTTGAGTTGAGTCAGACTGTCTGTTGATCCATCCTCTGAATCAGTGTCACTTCTTGCCATGAGTGCTACATCAGCTTCCCCAACTTCAGACCCTTCCTCATCCTCGCTTGAATCTCCCCAGGCCGCGAGCATAGCTTTTGAGAACCTTTTCGCTGAGCTGCTTACACCCTATTTCCTCCCCTGTTTTCTAGGGTGTTCGGGTTCTTGTTCTTCCTTGTGCAGTGGGCAGTTTCTCACAATGTGGTCCAGTTTGCCACACTTGAAACACCCAGAGAACTGTTCCCGAGAGTGTTTCTGCCCTTGCCAAAGTCCTTCCTTTTGCTGTTTTCTCTAACTTTCTTGAAGAACTTCTTAAATTTTTGAGTTATCATGGCAATCTCCTCCTCATCAGAATCAGAATCATCTTCTAAGGCCGTCAGAGCAAGACCTCGATCTCTCTTTGTCTCATCTTTTTGCTGAGAATTTTTTCTAAGTTCATACGTTTGGAGATTTCCAATCAGCTCATCTAGGGTGATCTTGTTCATGTCCTTAGCTTCTTGGATGGCCGTGACTTTCGCTTCCCAAGAATGAGGTAAAATTCTTAGGATTTTCCTCACCAATTCTTCGGTGGTGAAGGATTTTCCCAGGGATTTCAACTCATTCACTATGTGAGTGAAGCGAGTGTACATGTCCATCACACTTTCACGATCACCCATCTCAAACAGCTCATATTTTCTCATAAGTAATTCAATCCGGGATTGCTTTACCTGATTGGTCCCTTCGTGAGCTATTTGCAAAGCATCCCAGATCTCCTTGGCCGACTCACATTCAGATATGCGAGTATATTCATCAGGATCAAGGCCAAAATACAAGAGTTTTTTGGCCTTTGTATTCTTTTCCATCATCTTAAAATCTTCGGAATTGAACTCTTCAGGCTTTTTGTGAACTTTGCTTCCATCTTCGATCACTTTTGTGGGAATGAGTGGTCCACTCTTGATAAGCATCCATAACTCGTAGTCCTCAGCTTGAATGTAGTTTTCCATTCGGTTCTTCCACCAACTATAATGTTGACCATTAAAGTATGGTGGTCGAGTTATGGATTGACCTTCAAGCATGCCTTGTGGGGTACTCATCTTCAAGGATCTCTCAAGGTGTTAGCCTTTCAAAGGAGAACCTGCTCTGATACCACTTGTTGATTTAGAGAGTCCATAACCACAAGAGGAGGGGTGAATTATGGTGTCCGATTTTCGCAAGTTGCTGGCAAACAGTCTTAGGCCCTGTTCGCACAGGTTGTTTCTAAGATAAGCAGAAGCGAAAATCCAACAAAATTGAATGCGGAAATAATGGACACAGGATTTTTATGTGGAAAACACCTCTAGCCCAACTGAGGTGAAAAACCACGACCTACCTCGTGTAGGATTTAAACACTTCACTAAACGGGCTAATCACGTTACAATAGTAACACACCTTGTTACAAATTGCAACCCATGTAACCGTCTTCCCTAAGACAGGTTACCCCACGTCCAAAATCCCCTTGATTTGGACACACACTCAACTCACTTTTGTGAAAGAAGAGTATAAAGAAAAACACCCTATTACAATGCTTCTCAACTAAGCTAATATAGGGTACAATGAAATCCTAGTATGCCAACTTTGAAAGCTCAAATAACTCACTCACTAGACACGGTTTTCTTTTCAAACTTTTAAGCTCATGAACACTGAATTTTTCTTTTTGAAAACCGATGCTTCTATCGTTCTAAGAAGCGACTTTATATAGTGCTTGGAAAAACAATTCCTCAAATTTTTGGAAACTAAAATCCCTAAAGAATATAGAATTCTTTAGCCACAAGGGATGAGGAAACATGAGTTGGAAACACTTCCTAAACCGTGTGCATAAGGCGGTGATTCTCAGCAACTAGCCCAAGTTTTTCTCAACAACCTTATCCACTTGCCAAAAATTGGATATTCTTCTTATTCAAAAAGATTTTGCAAATCCCCTTAGATTATAATAACCGTTTTTAGGATAAGGGGTAAGATACTCCATCAAAAATCTTTCTTGCAAATCCTGGAGAAGCTGCTCAAAATCCAAAAGATAAAAACGTGAAAAATTATTTTTCGCAGCTTATTCTGGAAACACCCTGAGCGTCCTGTTTCCAGAGTTGTTCCGAAGGGTGATCCGAAATATTTTCTAAAAAAGCAAAACCGTTTCAAGTAAGTGGTAAGTTAAGACTTTCTGATTGGCATATTAACAAGAGTCTAAAAATATAAAACCAAATTAAATCAAGACATCTTGTTGTAACCACTAGTCATCTTGTAGAGAGACGAATCTGCTGCAAACACTTCACAGAACCTGTTCCTTACGGCTGCACTTATATCCTATGCTTCAAACACTTCACAGGACATGTTTCAAACACCTTACAGAGCCTGTTCCTCATGGTTGTTCTTACATCGCTGACTTGAGTACCTGTTCTTGATAAACCATTAGTCAAGCAGTTTTAATATATTGAAAAACAGCAGTAAGACCCTGTTGGTAAAGCCTGTTTGGAACAACAACAACTACTACAATACTTGGATTTGTTATCATCAAAACCTTATACGTTCTAACACTTTTAGTTGACGTTTTGCAATACAAAGCTCTTTAAGAAACTTGCCATGGCGAGGCACCTGCTTTATGGCATCTAAGAGAGGATTGTTGATCTCTACCTTCCTAAATGTTTCTAAGATTTCTTGGTTTGCCTCATCTACCTTAAGGGTTTTCCCTCTCAGTCTACTAGGAAAAGGTGGTAATGGCTTGCAAAGTTCCTTCTTATCCTCACCTACTTCCTTAACATTAGAGGTGGTATCTTGATCTTGGTTTGGTTCAGGTTATTTGACCTCTATTTCATGCTTCACCTCGCCATTCTTCCTGGCTTCCTTCAACTCTTTCCCACTCTCAAGTGTCATGGCACTCACATTTTCTTTCGGATTCTGGAATGGTTGAGATGACAACCTATGTTATATTTGGGCTTGAAGGTTGCTAACTATGGTATCAGTAGCAATTTATCGCTCCTGGACCTATTCGAGAGTCATCTTTATATTCTAAAACCTAGTGTCATCTCCTTTTTTTGGTCATCTATCTCTTTTTTGACTTGCTCTAAAAGAAAATTTATTCTATCCTGAGCAGATGATTGACGTGATAGTTGGTCAAAACCTAGAGGGTTGTTCCTAGGTCCATATCTAAGGTTAGGGTGGTGTCTCCATCCTTCATTATAAATGTTGGAGTATGGGTCACACTTCTTTTGGCCTTGGTTAGAAAACATTGCATTCACATCACCCCATTGAAGTGTAGGGCACGCATCAGTAGCATGTCCCTCTAAACAGCAAATACCACGCACCACTGCTTTCTGAACTCCTCCAGTGACGAGTTTGTATTGCATAGCAGTGATATGAGACAATTGGGTCTCCACAGATGGACCTAAACTAAGCTCATTGACCTTCCTAAACTGGGGTCCCCTAGTGCCAAATTATTAAGTGTTTTGGGCCATGATATTAAACAATTCTCTAGCTTGAGCTGAAATCTTATCAACAAAAGCCCCTTAGCAGCATCCACCATGTTTCTATCCATAGGTAATAAACCTTCATAGAAATATTGAATTAATAATTGCTCAAAAATTTGTTGTTGGGGACAAGTAGCATATAATTTATTAAAACATTCCCAATACTTATGGAAAGTTTCCCCATTTATTTGTTTCATTCCGCATATTTCTTTTCTAATTGATCCAATTCTAGATGCAGGAAAAAATTTCTCTAAAAATGCTTTATAAACTTGAGTCCATGTAGTGAATATTGCAAGGGCCAAGTAATATAGCCAATCTTTAGCTTTATCCTAAAGTGAGAAAGGAAAGACTCTCAACCTAGTTTGGTCATGGGTGATACCCTTTGTTTGCTTGGTTGAACATGTGATAATGAACTCATTAATATATCAGTACGGATCCTCACCAAACAATCCATGAAACTTACGCAGTAAGTTTAAAAATCTAGAGTTCAATTTCAGTGGCCGCTCTAATACAGGATAAGTAATAGACAACGGTTGAGTTTTCAAATTAGGTGCAGCAAGTTCACATAAAGTAGCCATCTCAACTTTAATATCTTCACAACTTACCGATTCGGAGCTTACAGATTCAGAACCTCAAACGTATGCTCCTTTTCCTCTCCGATCGTCCGACCACTCCTCAATCTCATAAACTAAAACAACCTATAAAAATAAAATACTAGAGTTAAAACAAAATAGTAAAAGTGGTAAAACTAACAGAAGCAAACTAATGATTTTATTTTCTTTCCTCGATAAAAGCGTCAAAATTTGTAAAGCTTGTCGTAAAGCCACAAATTAAACCACTACTTGATTTAAAAATAAGATGTATGGTATAGGAAAGTAGGGGTTGATCCCACAGAGAGAGATATAAATTTTAAGTTTACCTCATATCTAATTTAAATTTTACCAAATTAATTTATATAAATCCAAATTAAGCTAAGAAAAATCTAGAAAACTACTGCCTCAGACTATTTAATATTCTGAATCTAAATATGCTCCTAAAACTGTAAAACAAGCCTCATTATAATCATGTAACCAATAAAATCAAAAAATAGCGCAAAAATTAAAGAAAAACCCAAAACCGAAAATATAATTCAGAAAAATAAAATATAAAATAATGTAAAATTATTTCTAAGTATGATAAACCTAGAAAAAATACTAAAACACTCAGATTATGAACCAAATATCACAGAAAATTCAAAACAGAAAATCAAAAACTGCAGAATAACAAAACAAAATGCAGAAAAATGCTAAACAGAACGTAAAAATTAAAATAAAGCTATGATATTCACTTAAAAACCTGGCCTATGATTTTCATAAAATTTACTTAATAATATTTGGGAATAAAAAAAAAAAGAAACATAATTAAAACCTAAAATAAAACTGAAGAAATCTAAAATAGAAAATCAAAATAAATTATTCTGCATTAATTAAAGAATGTAAAATAAAAATAAAAATATCCAAAATAAAGTTCCTAACTTTCTACACTAAAAGAATCCTAAAACACAAAATATAAACTCAAAAACTCAATTTTCAAATTTATGAAACTAAAAATCTGCACTTTAAACCTAGAACAAGCTTTGAAATAAAATCTGAAAAAATTATTAAATAAAATCCAAAAATTCCAGAATTAATCCTAATAAAATAAAGACACTTTTAAAACTCTAAAATAATCTAAAAATAATCAACAATTACTAATTTTAAACTTAAAATCAAACACACTAACAAGATTGCCCTAGAAAATAAAATCAGAGTTTTAAACCTAATTCAGATCTAAGATTTTGATAATTCCCAAATCCCCAAATCACAACTAAAAATACTAAACTACTAAGGGGGGATTAAACTAAGCAAAGAACAATTAATAAATTAACAACTAAAAATATAAACAATTAACTAAGAGAATAACAAGAAAATATTAATCAAGAATAACCAAATCAAATAAATCACTTGACCTAATTATGATTCACCATGCCCTAACTTATATCTATCATTAATACTATCCATCATTTATTTTTTAATAGTTAGACATTAGAAAAGACCCACCAGTTGTTCTTTCCTGGTTTTTTAGTTTAACTTCTAAGACCAGCCCTAGACTTAAACTCTTCTAATTAAATTAACCAAGTTATACTAGCATAAGTTAATCAATTTAATTAGAGCATTGAACACGTCTAACCCTAGCAAATTATAATTACCAACAGTTATAATTTACTAGTCCTTGTTTGAAAGCTTAATTCAGATCATAATAAAATTAATCAAGACCAGCCTTGAATTAATTTTTATAATAACAATTTTAATGAATCTAATTCTCACAAGATGTCATAATTAAACAATGAAATAAACATGAATAACAATCAACTTATTTCAAAACATAAATTTGACATGGTTTTACACAATCAAATCAAGTGGAATAAAATTTAACCTAGCATGTTAGATAAACCACAAAATAATTCATTTAATATGTTTGGATTAAATAAAAGGAAAAACAAATAAAATAAACTAATTCTAAAATACTAAGACTTAACTAAAGAACAAGGTAAATTAGAGTGTCAACCAAGCATGTGCTGTACAAGTTCGGACAGTGACTCGGTTACAGCGGCAGCAACTGTGCACGGCAGCGGTGCATCGAGATGGCTGCGATGATGGTGTGATAATGTGGTGATATTTATGATGACGGAGATGCTGTTCTGATGGTGGTGGTGGTAATGATTAGCATGTGATGATGAGGATGTGTAATGAAGAAGGACATGGAGTATGTGCGGGTGTGTGAGATGATTCAAGATGATGTTGATGTTGGTTGATGGGTGATGAAGTTGTGAATGGTCAAGGTGATGATGCTTGATAATTTATGAAGGTAGGCAAGTGTGGGGGTTAGGTGGCAAGATGAGAGATGACGATGAGAGATGATGAATGATGGTGATATGTGATTCAATGATGGGGTTGTGGCTATATATGATGTGGATAATGCTATTTTATGATGAGGCAGTTGTGGATTTCGGGAGATGAGGTAGGCCTTGGTGGTGAATGGTAGATAGCAAGGAATGTGGAGTTAGGTAAATGATGGTTTGTATGTGGTTAGGCATGAATGACGGAGGCTGATGGTGATTCTACCGTGTTTATATGGTGGATGGTGGTCAGGATGTGTGGTTATGCGTGATGCGGGGCGAGAGAAGTGGCACATGATGATATGGCATCACCACTATACTACCAAAAACAAATAGATAATGGCAAATATGATATATGATAGTGCTGTTGTGTGGGGGTTAGGCAAAATTGATGGAGTTATGAGTGAAATGTGGAGGTTGATGGAGAAGAGTGTGGTGTGGAATGTAAGTCTTAGGCATTTTTTTGTTTTGACTGATTCTTCTAACTTCCTTTGACTTGCTATTTCCCGTCCTTTTAGCTTAATCTCTCCACTTTTTTCATGAGTTTGGACTGAAACTTTTATTTCCTAAATAATGTAAAAAGGAAGAATATGGACAAATTAATAACATAAAATAAATTAATAATATAAAAAAATTAGCATGAAATGCGGCTTATCAACTTTTGTTTTATAACATTAGGGGATTTAACATCCTAACCACAAATACCTCCCAATTAAGAATCATTAAAATGTGAACTTTAGAGAGAAAACTCTAATTAATAAAATCTGAATTTCTCAAATAGAATTTATTTTTCTAAAATCCAAAATTTTATTTTTTAAATTATTACTTCAATTTAAAATTGAAATTAATAATTTTTTGTCAGGAGCTTGGATTGGGCCCAACAATGAAAGATAGGTTCAGTCTGAAATTCTAACTAATGAATGTTTGTTCTAAAATATTTCCCATGAGCTCAAGCGACTAAGGATCATCTTAACCCTTTTTCGAGAATTATAAATATAAATTTTCAGGGTTTTATATTCTACCCCCTTAAAAGAAATTTCGCCCTCGAAACTCCGCAAATAACTCAATAATATAAAGAAAAAAAATCTAGATTCCCAGGGGTTTTACATGTTTGGAGTAAGTGTTAGCTTATATGAGGAGTCACCAGCACTATTATGAAAAATAGACAAAACCTATAATTCAACAAAAAAGCCCTATTTTCTAAATTTATTAAAATCAAAGGGATAGCTGAGGGAGTTAGTATGATTTTCAAGAAAGAGAAGTACTTTCCTATAAGATTACAGAATTATAATCCCTACATCATGAATGGATACAAATTTCTAAGATTTATCGTTAGTTAGTATGCTCAGAGGTATTATGAATGGACACCAATGGAATTTGATCTCCAAATGCAACTTAAATATTCTAAATAAGAATGGGGTAACATTTTGAAATATCTTAATAATTGTTTTCTAGTTTGTGTTCATAATATTATTATCATTTGTAGACTACCAAATAGCATATGAATGTTGTCCTAGTTGTTACCCAACCAAAGATACATTGATCATGGTGTTATCTGAAGCAAAAATATATGCATTCAAACAGAAGAAAACTACTATGAAAACAATGAGTTGTATGAAAGCAATAGAAAAATTTCTACAATATCTTGCTTATGCATCAAATTTCATAAAGGATATTCTTAAACTAAGAAAGCCATTGCAAGAAAAGCCCAAGAGAGAAGTTGCTTGAACTTGACCTCCATGGAGTCAAAATTTTTCTGAAGCTTAAAAATCACGTGCAAAACTTGGCAAGATCAAGCATTGAGTACTGCAGTCCAATACTTAAGGTTACAGAAAGAGAAAGGCTTTGTGAATATTATAGTGAATCTTTTGACAAAGAAAAATGCCATCATCTATAGCAGAAAAGAAATTTCTTTATATTTTTAATCCTAAAATTATTTCTAACCTAAGAGGATTGCTATGATATACTTGATCTCGTGAAAAACAATCTACCTAGTATACAAGCTAAAAGGATACGTCTTGTATTAACAATTATTATTTAACCTATTTTCTTTCTCTAATAAACAAAAACATGTCGGACTAAACCACTCTTTAGCAAACAATTTAACTCAAGATCATGCTCATGGTGTTCGTTAGATCAAAACTATTTCTAAAAAATGAGGAAATCTAAAGTAAAATGCCATAATATAACGTATCCTTTTATCTATTGAAATTATTTTCAATATTTTGATAATACTCTATAGCTAGTAGATCTCACCATGAGTTAGTATCTTCAAAGTATTTAATATGTAATGATTTATTATGTTAGTGTTGTAAATAAATCACTTAAAATATTTTTTATGATGTCTAAGAAAAAAAAGGAGCCTATGTATATGGCTAGCAAAAAAAACTGTACCTGCCTAAAATCTGCAAAACTCGCCCCAATGGGTATGGGTATGGGTATGGGTGGTAAAAATTGAAAAAATGGGTATGGGGCTGGTATTACTAAGATGGGTATGGGTATGGGTATAGGTCGTACCCGCCCTATACCCGTTTAATCAATACCCGCCCCATACCCATCTCATACCTGCCCCATATAAAACACATACCCGTTTGTTTAAAGTTCTAATTTATTACTTGTACTTGAATATTTTCTAGTTGCTTTGAGTTGTATGATATTCCAAACTTCGGCAGAACATTTTGTTTAAAACTATAATTGCCAAGTGCTAATTTATTATTTTGATTGACAAATTTTTTATTGTATTTGATGTGATATGATATGTTGCCAGAAGCTTGGTTTTAATGTGACATATTAAGTATTTGATATCGAATATGAGTACAAAATGGGTTCAATTCTTTTTTGTCTATATGTACGCAAATGAAACCCACATACCCACTATACCCAGTGGGTATGAGTATGAGTATAACTTTACAATACCCGATGGATATAGGTATGGGTATCGGTATTAATTTTGAAAATGGGCATGGGTGAGGGTATGGCTAAACCAGCCCCGTACCCGCCCCATTGCTACCCCAACCTATGTACAACAAAAGTGGCTCAACAAATAATATACATCTTACATTGATTACTATAACTGGTATTTCTATGATATTTTGGAGTTAGAAAGTTCTATAATCGCCTCCTCTGACAATTTTGGAGTTGGAGGTGTTAGGTTTTTAGCCAATTTCATCCCCTAAATCATTATTTCATAAAGGGTTATTGTCAAGGGCGTAGCTGTGTGGGAGCAAGGGTATCAATTGAATAGCGTGTATATATATATTTTTAGTTTGCATTTATGCAATGAGGCGCGCAGTGGCCCATTGGGAAGGGTACTTGAATAGCGTGTGGATCGGCAATGGAGGTTGCGTGTTTGAAATTGGAGGACTATAGTTGTGAGGCATTTTACAAATTAAGGCGTTTGGATTTTTAGGCATTCGGGGTAGTTCGCATGTTTGAGTCTAGTAAACTACAATTTTTGTGGCTTGTTTAAATTAAGATGCATAGTAATTTTGTCATTAATTTTGATATGTAGTATTTAATTAATTCATCCACCTTGCAAAAATAAAAGATTTGGGATTTGCTTCTAGCTTGATATAAATAAGGAAAATTAAAACAAAAATTTATTTTAAGTTAACATCAACCTAGAAAGAAAACAATATAAAACGCTTTATCTTTGAAAGCAAAATTAAAGGACAAAAATATTCTTTTTTTAATCTCCAATCATTATTTACAAATTATTGTGTCCAATATAGTGATTCTAGTCAAATTTGTGTCTAATAATTGTACTAATACCATTTTGAAAAGAGTCAAATGAAAGTTAATTTTGATAAACTTGTGAATTTGAAAATCAAATTTGGGAGTTTGAAGATGGAATTTGGTGAATTTGGAATCTCTTCTAGGTTTAGCGCAACATTTTAACTATGTTGTGTCATTTAAAAAAAAAAAGAAAAAAAATGTATTAAAAATTAAAGTGCAAATTAGACGAATATTAGGGTTTGAACCCTGACTCCACCACTGGCTATTGTAAGGACTATGAAATTCATTATAGTCAATTATGTGAGTTAGATTAATTTAGTCGACTTATTCGGTAAACTTTGTGATTTTGAAACGTATTATATTTGGGCAAGTAATTGTTCATAGTTATGTGTGTTTTAAATTGATGAAATTATTATTTTTGGAATTTAAGTTATTTGATTTTTGTTAATGTGGGTTAAATTCTAGTCAAACACTAGTTAAATTGGGTTAAACCCAAATTTCCTTCAATCTAGCTCAATCATTGGATCAAACAAAATAAAAAATGAGTGGATGGGGGCTAAACACGCAAGAAAGAGAGGAAAGAAGGAAAAAGAAAAGATAGGGGAGGGGCATTTCAGTAGGGAAAGAAAAGATAGGAGGGTTTACTTTCACAATAACACACATGGCTTGGAGGGGGGGAGGGGGGAGAACAGCGAGAGAGGACAGAAGAACAAGGAAGCAGAAGGAAAGGAGGAAGACGAAGGAAGAGCTTAAGAGAGAAAGAGGTGGCCCAACCCACCTCTTCGACTTGCAATTTGGTCCCTCTTCCCCTAAAAACTCAAGTAGGTAAGTCTCTCCCTAATTTATACTAATTTCAAACTAAATTGAATTTTGGATTAGTTGTAGAATGTATGTGAATTTGAGAATTATATATGTTTTATGCTTGGATCTAGCAATAATTAAGAGAATGTGGACTTAGAGTTAAAAATTAGAGTTTTGTGGTAGGATTTGGGAATTTGGTGGTTATGGTATGTTTTGAATGTGAATTATGGCCATGTAAGTGAATTTACACCTTCTTGAAGGCCTGTCAATTTTACATGCCCATTTGTTGAAATTATATGAATTAAGTTTGGGATCATAATTTTACATGCCAATTTGTTTTCTTTAGACAAAAAACAATATAAAGAAATTTTGATGGATGAGAAATCAAAAGAAAAAGAAAATGTGCATATTAATGTATACATAAAGATATCTTATGTAATGTGGTAGATGTTTGGCAAGGTAGAGGTCAACATTGACCATTATGAATTCGTGTGTGCTATGGAATGTTACTAAATTAATAGATGTTATTTTCCTTAGTGAAGCTCTAGCACATATTTTAGCTAGAGGAACTTGAGAATGAGGAGTTGCTCTAATTATGGAATAAATGTTGGCTCTTGTGGTAATTGGCAAATCGCTAAACCTAATACGAGAATTGTGAAAGAGAACTATGCTCATAATTTTTAGTACATTATTTGTTAAGTTAAGCGATTGGTGTCTGCTTAATAAGTTCGCAAGTTCCTTCCATGGTATTTATAATATGCTTGTGATGCTTTTTGACTAATGAACTGTTGTCTCATTTTTATCTTGAAAGATGTGTTGGATGCAGAGTCTAGATGAGACTAGGTTTTACGAGCACTTGAACTTTCTGACGTCTTCTGAGTATGTGTTTGGTGGTTTTAAAATGATGTGTTCAAGTTGCCCTTAACTATTATGTCGTTTGAGATGCTTTATCGAGATGTTGAAATTATTATGGGCTCTAAACAAGTTGATTGAGTAGCTAATTTCAAAAAGGGAATTTTCTTGTGGAAGTTTTGTATTCCACCAAGTTGTTGATTTTGGAAAAATATTCTTGTTGTTGTGAATGACTTGAAGGTTTTGCGATAGGGTCTAGTTCTAAATAAGAGTTCAACCTATGCTTACCAGGCCGTGAGATCCAGATGTATTTTTGGGTTTGCAAAAGTCAACCTATGCATGTCAAGTTAATCTTACATAAGTATCCGACAAGTATGCCTTTCACCTATATTGAGAAAAAACACTAGACTGATAATTATTAAATGCCCCAAGCATGAGTTTTGATCTTAAAAGGTAGAATTTATGATTTCCCTTAGGGTTTTAATAGAAGCAATGACTTTAAAGAGTTTTCATTTCTATTCAACTAAAATTGAAATTTTAACGTATTTGCAAGTAGTTTGCAAATATGGGCAAGAAAATAATTTCTATGGTGAAAATGGGTCACTTTTAATAAGATTCTAAGTGGAAACAAGAAGAATGAGACTTTCAGTTTCATTTTGCTGAAAGTTTGCAAGAGCAATTTCTTACACATATTCCGATGCTGCTAATATACTATTAATATTTACGTGCTATTAAATAATGTATGATGTGCAAATGTCTTTAGGTTTTAAGGGTGTCAGTTATCCATTGAGCCTGTAGGTTGCTTATCCCCTCTTTTTTCCCTTTTTCGGGTTTAGAGTAAGTCTCGTCTTCATGGAAGGACAACACATTTGGTTCTTAATTCATGTTGGGAATGTTGGCTCATTACTTTATTTTTAAATGCACCTTATGTAATTTTTTTTGGGGTGGAGTTTTGTCCTTTGGACTTGTAAAGTTGTAGTACATTCTTAGCTTGGCTTTGTTGATCTCCTCAGGGTCAACACCACCTACCCCATCCCCGAACATGTTATAACAATTTCTTGGGATTGTAGGGTTGGTTTGGCACTTGGGTGTGTAATCCATGGGGACTTTGCCTCCTTTCTTTAAACTTGCTCAATAGTGGCTCATTAACAGGTGATCAGTACTCCGAGCATGTAGCTCTTAGAAGAAGTCTCATGAATGATCCTAATGATGTGTTCATAGGTTGATCATCTTTCTTGCCTTTGCATAGTACAGTTATTCAAGTAGGACCTCATGAATTGTTTTAAAAAATAAAAATTATCCTATTCTTTCCTAATTCCTAAGTAGTTTAGAGTTAGCTTTAATCTTAGTTTAGCCTTAAGGATTTCATAATGGAGTCTTAGCAATGTAACATTCTTTAAGTGAAGGAGGGGTGTTACACTTGGTGGTATCAGAGCCATAGGTTGCATGATGATTTGTGGTGTGCATGAATTGCCTAAAAGTGTGTGATTCATGTGTCATTCATGATTGTTCCCACAATTTATGAATACATGCTTATGTGTTTAATGTGATGGCTAGGATGGTGTTTGACCATAGCAACTATGTTTGTATACCCTTTTGGATGATGGCGTGGAAGCTATCTTCTTTTGGAGATGCCTTGACGCCTTACACTTGACCATCAAGTTAGGTACTTTATGGGGAATATTCTGAGTATAGGCCCCTAGGCTAAGATTGTTATCAGTCTCCGTTAGTGGATGTCTCCTTATCGATGGACTGACTTTATCTATAGCGAGATAGCAAACTTCCTTCACCTTTTTGAGCCTTAGCTCAATAATCTTGGTGATAACCCCTTCGAGAGGCAAGTAGTAGACCAACTTAGTCTAAATGAACTTGTAGGGCCTGTTTAGGGACAAATGATTGCAGGGGGATGACAAGGGTGAATAGTATTCAAGATTTAATTGATGACAGACCTTTTTATGTTCCCCAAGCCATGAGATGCAGAAGAGTAGCTTGTATGTAGGTACCATGGGTAGATGCTCATACTACTCTACGAGCTGGGAAGGCACTATAGCTTGCATGCTCAAGTTAATAGAAGAAGAGGATTATATAGAGTATGCACCTATCATGCAGCTATCGAAGTGAATAGTCCCAGAGAATAAGCCTGAGGGTTATGACCAATATGTTGTGGACGACCAAACATCACAATGGCATTTGGGTAGTGGTTGATAGATTAACCAAAGCTGCTCACTTTCTTGCCATTAAGATCACTTTTACTATAGAACTTGCAGATTTATACAACCAAGAGATAGTTAGACTGCCTGGTGTATACCTTAGCATCATTTGAGATCACGATATAAAGTTGACCCCAAAATTTTCGAGTGACTTTCAAGCATCTATAGCTACAAAATCACATTTAAGTATAATTTCCATCATAAGTCAGATGGACAGTTAGAGAGGATAATCCAGGCTTTGGAAGACATTTAAGGGCATGCGCCCTAGACTATACAGACAACTGGGATCATTACATGCCTCTAGTAAAGTTTGTATACAACAATAGCTATCACGCTAGCATTGGTTTAACCCCATTTGAAGCACTATATGCACAATAATGTAGGTCGCTTATCTATTGGGATGAAGTAGGGGAAAGAGAACCATCTAAAGTAGAGTTGATTGATCAAACCATTCGAAGAAGATTTCAGGTGGCTCAAGCAGATGAAAAGTTATGCAGACACTAGAAGAAGTCGTTGGAGTTTGAAGTAGAAGACTATGCATTCATAAAAGTTTGACCCCTTGAAGAAAGTCCGAGATTGGGGTAAAAAGGTAAACTTAGTCCTAGATTCATCGGACCATTTAGAATACTACAAAGAGTGGGACCTACAGTTTACTAATTGGCCTTACCACCCTCCTTTCAAGGCATACACAAGGTGTTTCATGTTTTCAACCTCCACAAGTATGTGCATGGCCCGGAAAAGTATGAGCATAAACTAATGCATATCAGTTGCAATGAACCCCTCTGAATCAAAAAGAATATTACTTTTATTGAGGAACCGATACGCTTGAAAAGAAGAGCAAGGAAGCTAAGAAGCACACCTATTCCATATGTCAAAGTTCTACGGAAGCATCACAAAGTGGCCGAAGCCACTCGGGAGCCTGAACAAGAAATACGAAAAAAAAGTAACCCATCCTCTTTACTACAGGCATCCAAAATTTTGAGGATGAAATTTGCTAAAGCTGGGGAGAGTGTAAGGACCATTAAACTCGTTATAGTTAATTACGTGAGTTAGGTTAATTTAATCGACTTATTCAGTAAACTTTGTGATTTATGACATATTATATTTGGGCAAATATCCATTCATGGTTATGTGTGTTTTAAATTAATGAATTTATTATTTTTAAAATTTATGTTATTTAATTTTTCTTAATGTCGGTTAAATTCTAGTCAAACACTGGTTAAATTGGGTCAAAACCCATGTCCCTTTTCAATCGAGTTCAACTATTGGGTCAAAAAATTTAAAAAAAAGTGGATGGGGGCTAACCACGTGGGAAAGAGAGGAAAGAAGGAAAAAAAATGAAAAAGAAAAGAAAGGGGAGGGGGTGTCTTATTAGGGAAAGAAAAGAAAATGGGGGTTTACTTTCATAGTAACATAAACACACACACAACTAGAGGGGGGGGGAGAGAGAGAGAGGAGGAGGAGGAGGAGGAGGAGGTGAAGAAGAAGAAGAAGAAGAAGAAGAAGAAGAAGAAGAAGAAGAAGAAGAAGAAGGAGGAGGAGGAGGAGGAGAAGAAGAAGCAGCCTAGGAGAGAAGGAGAAGCAACCCACCTCTTCGACTTGCAATTCGGCCCCTCGTCATTTAAAAACTCATTTTGGGTAACTTTCTCCCTAATTTATACTAATTTCAAACTAAATTAAATTTTGGTTAATTATAGAATGTATGTGAGTTTAAGAATTATCTAGGTTTTATGCTTGCATCTATCAATAATTAGTAAAATGTGGACTTGGAGTTGAAAATTAGGGTTTTATGTTGGGATTTGGAAAGTAAATGGTATGGCATGTTTTGGACAGGAATCATGGCCATGTGAGTGAATTTATACCTTCTTGGAGACCCATGAATGTTACATGTCCATTTCTTGAAATTATATGAATTAAATTTGGGACCACAATTTTGGTATTTTATGACTTAAAGAATGCGAAAAGTTGGGTTGTAATAGTAGAGGGCTATTTTGTTTTCTTTAGACAAAAAAGTACAAAGAAATTTGAGGGATGAGAAATCGAAAGGCAAAAAAAAAGATGTTCATATTAATGCATGCATAAATTTAGCTTGTGTAATGTGGTGGAGGCAAGGTAGAGGTGAGCCTTGTGCATCATGAATTCGTTTAGGACATGAAATGCTACTATGTTAATTTTTTTTTTTAAAGCAAGGCTTTAGGATGGATTTTAGGTAGAGGAACTTGAGATTGAGGAGTTGCTCTAATTAGGGAATAAACATTGGCTCATGTTGTAATTGGCACATCGCTAGGATTAATAGCAAGAATGATGAAAGAGAACTATGCTCATAATTATTAGTAACTCATTCGTTAAGTTAAGCGGTTGGTGGTCATCTAAAAAGTTCACAAGCTCCTCCCATGTTATTTATAATAAGCTTATGATGCTTTGTTGATTAATCAAACCCTGTGTCATTTTATCTTGTAAGATAGTCTGGATGCAAAATCAAGATGGCAGGAAGTTTTACAAGCTCTTGAACTTTATAACGCCATGTTCCAAATATGTGTTTGATGCTTTTAGAATGATGTGTTCAAGTTACCCTTAACTATTATGTCATTTGGGATGCTTTATCAAGATTTTGAAATTATTATGGGTTGATTTACTAGCTAAAAATGTTGAAAAGGGAATTTTCTTGTGGAAGTTTTGTATTCCACCAAGTTGTTGAATTTAGAAAAATATTCTTGTTGTTGTGACTGACTCTAGGTTTTATGATATGGTCTAGCTCTAAAGAAGAGTTTGGCGCATGCGTAGCAGGTTGAGGGATCCCCAATGCATTTTTAGGTTTCCAAAAGGTAATCTATGCGTCTAAGGTAAATCTTAACTTGATGAGGGTAGAGGATACAACTTAAGTGTCTGCAGATATGTGTTTCACCTGTATTGAGAAAGAACTCCAAATTAACAATAATTCAATGCTGCAAGGATGAGTTTTGATCCTAAAAAGTAAAATTCATGATTTTTCTATGGGTTCTAACATAAGTGGTGACTTTTAAAGAGTTTTTAGTTCCATTCAGCTAAAACAAAAAATTTGTTCAAAACTTGTTTGCAAGTAGTTTGCAAGTATGAGTGACAAAATGATTTATATCATGCAAATGGGTCACTTTTAACAAGATTCTAAGTTTGCAAAAGCAATTTATTACCCCTAGCTATTCCAAAACTACTAATATACTATTAATATTTGTGCTCTATTAAATAATGTCCCATATGGAAATGTTTTTGGATTTTAGGGGTGTCAATTATCTACTGAGTGTATGGTTTGCTCACCCCCCCTCCCTTTCTAGGTTCAAAGTAAGTCTCACCTTTGTGGAAGGACAATACTCTTGGTTATCAATTCCTGCTGAGGATGTTAGTTCATTGCATTGTTTTTTAAATGCTCCTCATGTAAACTACTTTAAAGTGGAGCTACAAGTTCTAGTACATTCTTAGTTTGACTCCATTAGCCTCCTTATGGTCAACACCACCTGCCTCATTCCTGAACATGTTATAACAGTTTCTTGGGTGTTGTAGGGTTGGCATCTAGGTGTGTAACCCCTGGGGACTTGGTTTCCTTTCTCTAAACTTGCTCAGCAATGGGTCATTAACAGGTGATCAGTACTCTGAGCAGGTAGCTTGTGAAGGAAGTGTCACGAATGATCCTAATGATTTGTTCATAAGTTGGTCAGTTTTCTAGTTTGTGTTTAGCGCAATTATTCAAGAGGGACCTAACGATGTGTCTTTTTTTAAAAAAAATACCCCATTCTTTCCTAAATCCTATGTAATTTAGAGTTAGCTTTAATCTTAATTTAGCCTTAAGGAGTCCAAAATGGAGACTTGGCAATGCCATAATCCTCCAATGAATGAGGAGTGTTACAGTTATGAATATTGAAATCAAAAACCAATGATGTTCTTTATTTAGACTATTAAACTAGTTAGTCCATGCTTAAAGAGATTGATTTGATTTGCACAAAATTGGTCTAATAAGTGCTCCTATATTAAAAAGCATTCATAATTCTATACAAAGTGTAATAATTGAGCACAAGAATGGAAAAGCCAAACCAACTCATTGTCCACATTAATCAGTTGATCTAAATTATTATGTAGATCTTCAACTAGGCTGGATTGAGAAATGATAACAATAGTAACTGAACTAGCTATAATAAGAGGTAGTGGGTTTTTAAAACCTTTATCGCCAAAGATAGTATGCGAATGAATGACGAATGACATTAATGCACTGTGAAAATACTATGTTTGAGTACCATGGTGAGTGGAGTGGATATATAAAGCTTCAAGTTGTATGTGTTCTCATAAGATATCTTTGATTATCTCTCTCACATTAGAGCCGAAAAATTCAAGACATATCTATATAGTTTATTTGAGAAACGGGATTATTGGCATCCAAAAAGTTTAATATACAATCATATTGATGATAATATAATGTAAAATTAACGATACAATCGGCACTTATACAATCATTATAAGAAGTTAAATATACTAAACACAAGCACATTCTGTTAGGAGTTTTACAAATATCATCGGCACGAATGTAACCCAAAATTAAGGCCCTTTTTTAACTACTAAAATGTTATTAATGGGAATGAGATTAAGTTTTCAAATGAACAGGACTTATCTATTATCATGGAATACGAAGTAAAATGTGTTATGTGAAATTTAATGGTGAGACATCTTATTTTCAATACCAATTTGCAACAAGATTGCTTTAAAGATAGTTTTTCTTAATAAACCAAATTGATTGATGTTACTGTTGTTTAGAGCTTTTATGTTGTTTCTAGTGGTACAAAAAAAAACTATTAATTTGCAAATGAATAGGACTAATCCATTATCTTGGAATACTACACTAATGTAAAGGGTGTTTAGTGAAATTTGATTTGGTGAGAAATCTTATTTTCAATACCAATTTGCAAAAAGATTGCTTTAAAGATAGTTTTTCTTGATAGAACAAATTGATGGATATTATAGTGGCATTATGTGGATATATGAATCAAATCCTACTTCTTAAAGTTCTAGTAATATTTTTAAAGGTGTACCAATAAAATGATTTTAAGATGAATGCATTTTAAATTGAATTGTTTGATCATACTTATATGTGCTCGATATTCATTTCCTGACCTAAGCAGTGAACCCAATTTTTGAAAATAGGCACTAGTAGAAATTTGTTTATTTATGACCAAACATTTACAATAGTGTAAAAAACTGTTGCTAGTGATATATGATTACATCATAATATAAATTCTCTCGTAAATCATTTAGTTATCTACAATGGTAATAGTGACCAATCGTGAATTAAGTACACTATTATGATACAATAACAACACTACCTCCCAGTGGGAATTCCGCTTTCACGGGGTCTGGGGAGATCCAGATATGAACAACCTTATCTCTACGGGCATCCCTACCTGTAGAGTGGTTGAATCTAAGAGATCTATAAAACAAGATTTTATAAAAACATTTTATAGAAGAAGGATTTTGTGAAAATATTTAATGGAAAAAAAACTAAGGATGCGCAGTAAGGAATGAACTAAGAAATTCTAATAAATCAGGTAGTTGTAGCTATGTAAACAAAAGTATAACATAACTACAACATAGCCGAGGAAGGTCCTATACCTTTACACACAGAGGCAGGCAAACAATGTCTCTTCGCAGATATAAGTACTACCTACATATAAACACAACATATAGAAAAACCATAACCAAAACTATTCTACTGCAACAGAAAAACCACAACCAAATTAGGTGGCCAACTCTCTGGGATCTAAAATCCTAATCCTATCCTGTCAAAGTTTCCTATTCTGAGCCATGTCCTCTGTCAATCCTACAACTTGCAAGTCCTATGACCAATCTTAAGTACGCTATTATGATGTATGGAGAAAAAGTTATTAGCGATTAATGACTACTAAGAAAAACATTCCCTATGAAATATAATGATTCTTAAAAGTAAAATCATATATGCACCATATATATAGTGTAACTGCCTTTCATAATTAGCTTATTCTTAGTCCGCGATAAATCTAAATGTTGATATGTGTGTACCAGAGCATGCGCAAGCATATGCATTTGTGCTCATGCATGTGTGTGCATGCGTACCCCGACAATTTTAAGTATATATGGTGAATGATTGAGACAATGAAGACTACATGGATTTGATTGTTGAGTTGACATATGACAAATTTTCTTGATCCATGTTGTCAAGAATTCATCACTCCTCATTTTTATTTAGCATTATGCGTCAATTTCTTAATGTTTCCCTTTTTGTTTCTCACTCTCTTTAATTCCAAACCTTTTTTGTTATTCACGTTTATTTATTTTTAGTTAACAGATACGATCTTAAGGTAGTCTAACACTTCTAAGGAGCTTGATATCATGTTTTATTCTAATGCTTGTCAACCAAGGGATGGTATTTTGAGATGTTAGGGGAATAAGGAATCCATGTCCTCCATGGGACCATCCCAAGATGGACTACCTTGAACACAAAATGTGGTGCAGACATAGAAAAAAAACTCAATCCTCGCGCAATGATGGAGATGAAAATGAAGGGACGTTTTCTATGCCTACCCCCTTTTTAATTTTTTTTTTCCTATTTTTGCATAATGTTTGCATTCTCTGACCATCGAGGGTTGTTTTAGAATTTTAATCCTCAAATCATATTGAAAAACCAACCCACAATGCCATCCCACCTACCCATTCCTTCCTACCCTCTCTTTTTCTCCCCTCCAATTTCTCCCCATCCTTCCTTATCTTTTAGAAGTTCATGAAAGGAGCACTATGAGAACCCAAAAACATCATCTCTTTTCTCAACGTTCTATGCATCCTAACCAAAGTTAAGATCTCCATCCATTTCCTAGATTACCAGCCCTACACCATAGGTGATCGCAAGATGCAATGGCATCTTTCAACTTAGTGCTCCTTCACTCTTTTGCGCTAAAGTAGGGTCAATGACAATGGTAGCACTATAACCTTGCCTATCCCAATTCTCGACCCTCTCTATCACACTCTTTCGTTACCAACACACCGTTACTGCCTCCTGATGCAAGATCTTTGAGGACGAAGGCTACTCCACTACACCATAGGGTAAATTCTTTTTTTCTTTTTTGGGCAATTTTTCTAATTTGTGTAGATTTATTTTACTATTGCATGTTATTGTGTTTTACCATTGGTCAAAAGATAAAATTTTCATTTTAAGAATTGTGGATTCTATTTGAGGCTTTTTGGTCTAAAATTGTTCTATCAGTTTAACATCCATTTGCAAAAATCAGGGACAACGAGCCAAGAACAAGGTAAGCTTTTTCCCCGGAAGCAGGAGTGAAGCCATCCTCATACTCGACATGACCCTTTCTTTGGGAAGGGAAGTCTATTGTAGATGATGATATCACTAGCTTTGGTACTTAAGATTTCAATATATCAGCGACTTCGCTTAAAAAGTGCAAATGCAGTTATTAACAATAGCTTTATTCTGTCCAAAAAGAGAAAAAAGTTTCGATTATCACCTCAAATTCTATGCGCTATAAAAAAGATAAAGGGACATTATCAACTCCACTTATGCAGAATCTAAGTATTTCTTAAAGAAAATTAGACTAAATAAAGGATGCTAAGCAATCGACTAGCTATTCTATATTATTAATCTCTAACTCAAAATTTCTGTGCACAAAATGTGACAACTAATAATCATGCTAAGAGAGGTTACAACAGCAAAGCCAATAAATTCAACGCAAACCTGCCTAAGAGGGTAATGAAATGGGAATCCAAAATCTTGACTTTTGAGGATAAAGATCAAGTTAATAAGAAGAGAGAGAGTCACCTATTGATGGAGATAAAAACCAAGCAAGAAAAGAATAAGCATTTTATTATCTTACAGCATGGATATGCCTATCATAGCATTATCCATAACTTTTATTACCTCTTCCTATGTTTCAGATTGTATTTCTTGCATTACCATTTGAAATTTCTTTATAAAATCGATTGGTACATAACAAATCGTAAAAGGATATATAATAAAATATACAAGATTTTGTAAATATTAAACAAATATATTAAATGAACTTTAGTGTGATGTGGAACTAAAATTTGGCACATGTATGATGTATTATTTCAGAACAAAAATATGCTTTATATTTTCAAATATTTATTTTTTATGCAAAAAATTACCGAAATTGATGTATATATTACTCGAATCTATTGGAACCAGTCTCTTTATGTGCAATCATGTGCGAAAGGATAAGTTTGCCTACATCTAGAAATCTACAAATCCTACAAAAATGGAACCCAAACTGAGAATAGTTGTGACATTCGAATCTAAATATGTGATAAAACTATCGTATAAATACAAGAAAAATACCAAAAAATACTACCAATATACGAGGAAAATAAGAACGAAACTCTACCCGGATCCAATTATGCACTTCCAAATGAAATGTATTTGTTCACGCACCAAAATAAATTAAAGATTTTCTGTGATTAAAAAAAGTTCCTAAAATGTTACATATTCAACGATACAATAGAGACCCCAGGGGGGAGGGAAGGAGGAGAACAAAGAGCGATGAAATAAAGAACCATGGAAATAGATAAACAAAACAATCTTATACAGTTGGAAGTTGGAACTTAGAGCACTGGCAGTGGTGACATGCAAGGCAGCATGTGGGGCCCGCATGTGACATGCAAGGCAAGGAAATGCTGGCAGTGGGAGGGAAATGCGTGGGGCACGCGGGAAGCCTTGCACAGGCGTTCCCACCCCCATTTCTCTCCCTTTTGTCTTTTTGTGATTTTTTTATTATTTATTTTTGTTTTTTTTTTGAGTTAATGTATAATTTTTAAATAATTCAAAAAAATAAATTGTGTGTTATGAGGTGGGTCCATGATAAATATTTTTATTGGATAATTCAAAAAGAGTTTCATTTGTTGGAGAAGTGATAGAATATAAGTTCTAAAATTATGAAACTTTTGTTGATGTGATAGGTTAGAGTTTCAAAATCTGAAACTCTACTGGGAATGCTCTTAGAAGGGCATCCTCTTAATTAATTTTATTTTATGTTTTTTTAAAGGGCATACGTTCCTGCTCTCTCTCTCTCTTTCTGGTAAAGTGCAGCCAGTCCCAGCTCACACCCAGATAGATAGATCCTCCTCTTTCTCTTTCTTTCTTTCTTTCTGGTGAAGTGTAGCCAGCCCCAGCTCCCAACCAGATAGATAGAGCCTCCTCTTTCTCTCTCTTTCTGTTGAAGTGTAGCCTGCCCCAGCTCCCAACCAAATAGATAGAGCACCCCCCCTTTTCTCTAATCTTGGTGGGTGTCTTCTCGGCGCTTGATGCAATGCCGGAGCAAAAACTCCCTCCTGATTTGAGGAATTCTTCTGAACCTGTAAGTATTAATATTCTTTTCACTGAATTCAATCCATTCCGACGCAGTTATTTATTGTGCGTTTTGGAATGATTTTCTCCTTATTTGGTATACATCTTGGTTTAGATATAGTTGTTAGTTGTCAATTTTTCGTCTAGCCTTTCCCCTTTTTGAATACGCTATGTTTTGGATATTGCATCGTTGCCTTACTGGGTTGGTTCTTGTGATCTTGAACAGTTAATAAGAAATGGGTATTATTCATTTTGTCGGTGTTCAGTTTCCTGAAGTGTTCTATGTGTGATTGTAGCTATGATTTTGTTAGGTTATTCTGTAGTTGATTGAGCTTGCTGACAAATGAGCTTTAAAATGATTGAATAAGATCTGGAAATGTTGGAAGATTGCGGTTAATTAAAGAAAATTCTCTTTTGTTGGATATGTTAGGGAGTTTGCGAGATTGGGACAATGAGAAGACATTTACCTAGAAGTTTCTAGTTCTAACTAAAATGGACAATTTCTGTTTCCTCAGTCCAATATTGCCAGAACCTTATGCAGTTGAGGCTACATTTAGAAAACAGTCAGTCAGTCAGAAAAGGAGCTGTGACCTAGTAGCTTCAATCATGGGATTGTGAGGGATTAAGATAGTAGGACAAACATCTTATTTGTAATTTGAATGGCTCAGTGTCTGAGGGTTCCTGGGTCGTGGTTTCTTTCTGCTTCTTTGTTATTATTTTAGTAGTGCTCACCGGAGGTTAATATCTTGAAATGTACTCAACTTTCACTCCAGTGTCTGTCAGTCCCTGCCTTCTTGGATCATAGCTAGGCTGACCTTTTTGTTACCTCAATATGTTTTTAGCCTCGCATGGTGGTTTGTTTCCTTTTGGGTCGTCTCAATTTTATTTGGTGGCTGATTTTGTATTGGGAGTCAATTTCAATTATTTAGATACCTATAAATCTTTCCTGCCTTAAGCATCTTCCTCAGGTGCATTGTTTTCATCCTCACTATTCCTACCTTCCTATCAAACCTTTTTATTTAAAGGAGAAAATCCTATCAGTGAACGTTGTTAGTGAAAATTCGAAATTTAATGATTGGATAATTGATAAAGTCATAGATCTTCTCCATTTTGGAATTGATTTCTGTTCTTTCTGTCCATATACCATAATGCATCATCATTGAAGCCATTTATCCAAAGTTTTGCTTCTATGTTAGTGAGAGTGATGCATGTAACCTCAGCCCCTGAAGAAAGTGATATGAAGTTCAGGAATTAGTTTCCAAACTCTTCTTCTAACAATCTTGATAGGGACTCCAAAAATAACTCCAGTGATTCTTTGCATGGATTTCACTTCTGACGATTGTGTGCTGTTGAATTCCACTGCCTTATAACATAGAGTTCCTGAAATATAATATCATGAGCAGAAGCTTCTCTGATAACGAACCCTCAGTTCGTTCACCAAAGAAGCTCTATTTTTTCTGCAAATGTACGGCTTGGGTAACACTTAAAACACAGTTCATCCTGCCACATACTAATATTTTGGAAACAAATGAACTTTAAGTGGCTTATCTAATAGTCAGCTAACGTACAATCCTTTCACAGTTTAATCCGGAAAAGGCCAATGCAATTAATGACTCGGCTTCCATTTGTTGAAGTATAAAACAGGTGTTTATTTCCCCTTTATAGAGGGGCAAAAAAAGAAGAAAGAAAAAAGACAAGAAACAAACTGTGAATGAATGTGTTTTTTCGTTGAGTTTGGGCACCTTGAACTATGTTATGCTTCATTAGAGGTAATAGAAGTTCGTGAACATTATTATTTTCTTGTCTAGAAATTAGGCGCCTCTAATCGATTGACCATTTCCCTACTTTACTGAATGGCAGTATGTATTCTTTCTCTGTGTATTATCTAATCTGTTGGAATGAATGACTGTTATTGAATGATAAGCATCAACTACCTGTTTATATGACAATTGCCCTAGCAATTCGCAACTTCACATTAATATGAATACTCTGTGCTAAGTCTGAGAACTTGGTGGCTCACTTGTGATGTTTGATTGCAGTTGTCTAGAGATGATGACAATGATCAGTCACCCCTGCCCATCGATACTTATGGTTTCTTTTAATAAATTTCAGCTGTGTCTGAAGATGGGGGCGCTGGCTCTTGATACTGAAGATGCAAGCGCCGAGATTTACTGGAAGTTGGGTTTGAAAGAACTACGAAAAGCAGTATTTGGAACACCAAGGTTCTTGTCACTTCTTTCTGCTCCACTTGAGATTTCTGTGCAGAAAAATGAAATACTGTTGGAAACAGCACAGATTACAGATGTCATATCTGTATTTCATGGTTCAAGAGCACCACCTGTTAGCATACAACAATATATTGACCGAATTTTCAAGTATGCAGGCTGCAGTCCGTCGTGCTTCATTGTGGCTTACATCTATGTTGACCGATATCTCCAACAAACAGATTCTTATTTGACATCCCTCAATGTCCACCGGCTTCTGGTCACTAGTGTAATGGTGGCAACAAAATTTTTTGATGATGCGTAAGTACTACTTTTCAATTGCATTTTTGACTCATTCATATGTCTAGGTATTCCTGTTTCCCATGTTGAAGAATTCCTCCAATGCTTGAACCTAAAGTGATGACTACATTTGATAATTGAGATCCCTCTGCATTGTGGTTGCATTTGATCCTATGATGTGATTGAAGCCTTGTCAGTAAGGTTCCATGGACCCTCAAGGAGGTAGTCATTGCAATTTCTAAAGACAACTGTTTTCCAGTTTCGTAGGCAGTATTTCTTTGGCTGAACTTGTTTGCTTTGTTCAACTATATATTAGGATTACATTTAGGAGTTACTAGTTAGGGAGACTATTAGCTGATGTCTCATAAGGATTATTGCTATCAAGGTTGCTAATTTAATCCCCTGTAATTGGATCGTGTTCTGGCTCTGCTGAATTGGTTATGAACTTAGACTCTCGAATTAGAAAAATTCACCTTAGCAAGCACAGATTTCTGTTTCTTTGCAATTTTCGTCGAGTCTAGGGATGATAGCTCATGCTTCAAAAATTCATTTTTGGCTGTCCCCAAAATATTTACGTTCCTTTTTTTGGGGGGGGGGGGTACCTTACACTTTGCTTTCACAGCTTAATTTGTTTGAAAGCTTTTGTTCCAGAAATATGCCTTGGAAAGTGAGCCTCTCTATGCAACAAAGTGAAGATTTTATTGATTCCTCGTAATTCTTTTCATATGAACTGGCGAAGTCGAACCTGGAAACATGCAAGTAATGACAAGCAAATCTAATAGAGATCCCTCTTTTCTCTCAACATAATGAACACCACCTAGTCGGTTTCCCGCTTCTGGGGTTTCATAGGGGGTAGCCTTTGATGCGGATGAAGAAGAAAGGGAATCTTTCTAATATTAGGAATCTAGCATTTATTTTAATATTTGTAAACTTATCGTATTTTGATATTTTTATGTAATCCCTTTCTTCCCTGTTTCTCTCTAAATTTCTCCCTTCTGCCTTTTTTCTCTACCCGATCTCTATCAACTTGGTATCAGAGCAAGTTCTCGATTCTTAGCCAAACCATATCCCAAATTCCGCTGCCAACTAAACCCAAGGTTTGAAATAATTGGGGGGAAAAAAAAAAAAAATTGTTGTTCAAGCCTTCGAACTCTCATCCTTGCTTTACACAGCCACCAACCTCATCACAGCCACCATATCCTGGCACAGCTGCCGTCACTCACTGCCTTGCCTCCAACCATATGTTCTGCTTACTGCAGATTTTTAGCCCCAAAAAGTTTTGTTCTTGACCCCAGGTGGGAAAAAAACAAAAAGAGAAATCAAATCTGCCTGAAAATCATTCTAGAACTCCAGGTTATTTTCCGATTGCAGCTGTTATTTGTGGCTACATTGGTCATGCTTGTTGCCCTTTTCCATGCTAGACTATGTGCTGATACTGTATGATTGTTACGGTTGTTTCATCACTTTCATCTACAAGCATGTATGATGATGACGTAGAATTTTCGCTATATGTGATTATTCATCAACAATCATATCCGATAACAAAGAGGATTCTTTGTGAAGTGTTCTCACTATGTCGATATGTGGAAGAGGTCGTGAGATATAAGTGATCGATTTTCATGCTTGTGTCAAATTTTACTCAAGGAGAGATGCAAGAAGAGCTTTACATGAACTTCAAGGAAGGTATATGTATGATGATTGCTGTCAATCAGACTTATGGCCCATGCACTCTAGCAACCTTCCTGGATGTCGAGCTGCTGAAGCTAATCTAGTTACCACAGCTTTGAAATCTAAGAAAACACATGGGGTTGCTTCCTATGATCTTGTGGAAGGTATCCTGGTATTGCTAGTCCACTTCCACAACCTCGGAGCATTGAGAAAGAGGAAGAAGTTATAACAAAATCTAACTTTACGATGCAAAGCCCTGATTGAGGTACTAAGATTGGGAAAGAGTCCTCCAACATTGAAATTTTAGTAGCAACTAAACGAAAACTAGAAGAACTCGACAGAAAAATGGAGGAATTACAGAAAGGAACTGTGGAAGATTTGCTAGAATTTGCTAAAAGAATGGATGCTAGGTCGAATGAACTTAGAGAATTGCTTAATAAAGTAAGAAGCAAAGACTTGTTGAGTACTAAAACTTAAACATACAATGCTGAAAAGGTGCTAGTAGTACCTCGCAAAATAAAAGAAAAAACTTATTGATTCAGTTTTGACAATTCTGTTGGTGGTTACTGATGCTACTACAGCAGCTAATAAAGTTACTCCAGCGATAAAAGTTCAAGCAACTTGCAATGCAGAAAGTCGGATTTTGAACAAGAAAATTGAGCATGAAATAACATATGAGGATGTTTATTGTATTGACTTCATAATCGGTCCCATCTCTTGGTTGTCAAAGACCTGCATCCAATTCTGTAAAGGTTACTTCTCATAAAGAAAACTCGAAGAATTTTTCTTGTGGCTTTTTCGTGCACATCAGTGTTGGGTTTGTGCTTTGACTTTCTTATTCTAGCTCATTATAGAACTCCAGGACGAGTTTTTTCTAATCAGGGGATAATGATGCAAATGAAGAAGGAAAGGAATCTTGCTAATATTAGGAATCTAGGATTTATTTTAATGTTTCGAAACTTATTGTATTTTGATATTTTTATGTAATTTTTGTAGGTTTATTTATAGGCTATTTTAGATAAGTCAAAATAAGGATATTTAGGAGTATTTAGGTAATATTGAGTTTCCTGTTCTATATAGGTTTGATTTAGTCCTAGTAGAATTCTAGGTTTATAGACTATTAGAAATAGATGATTTGTCTTAGGTGATTATTATCTGACATACATTATTGAATATTGATTATTGAATGAATATTGATTTGAATATAGAGATACCAATCCCTTTCTTCGTTGTTTCTATCTAAATTTTTCCCTTCTTCCCTTTTTCTCTACCCCATCTCATCGGTCTTACCCTACAAGCCTTAGCCGTGGAAGTAGGGAGATCGATTCTCTTCACAATGAGAGCCTCTTGACACATTGTATGCATATTGCATTGTGCTCTGGCTGGGGTATCAGGACTTGCATTATCTTCTATTGACATGCTGTTGGAAACCTTCTCATCTATCATACAATTGGCTTGTTTTGATCCAGGACCCAAGACTATCTTTTGTTGTGGTGTTTGTCCCTTTCTTTTTCTTTTTGGGGGGGGGGGGGGGGGGGTACTACAAGTGCACCATTAACTTAGAGTTCCGGATTATGTGGAGTTTTTAGGTGTTCTTTTACCTGGCCTGGGAATTATGTGAAGAAATGTATATAGGAGCAGTACACCATTTTAAAATATTTTAAATATTAAGGAAATATATTTTAATAACTGTGAGAATAGCTATCATATTGTGGATCTTGTTGAAACAGGGTATGGGGAGACCCAAATGTAGAAAATGCTAACCTTGACTAGCAAAGAGGCTAGTTTCAAGAGATACATGAATATATTCTTTGTTTAAAGAAAGTTTAAATCTTGAAAAATAAATGAAACTAGTTAATGCCCAATCATATAAGAGAGCCAAAGTAGCAAGCCTCAGCAATAAGATGAAGTGCACGCAGAAAGGGGGAGGTGGGCAATTCAATGTAGCTCACGAGCACCACTAATGTGAAAAAATGAAAGGATCCTGAGCATGTTACTACACTAATTACATTTGGGTATTTAAGCATAAAAAAGCTTGGCATGAACATTGCAATCATCTTTGTGAACATTGTGATCTTATCTGACATTTGCCAATTCACCAAAACTGTCTTGCGCTGTACTGGAATTCCCTGCTACTTGTTAATGTGATCAGTGTTCACACTAACAAGGCGAATTACATGGAAAACATCCCATTATGTCAACTCTCAGTGAGTTGTCATTGTTACTAATATGATTCTCTTTTTGTGCAGATTTTTTAATAATGCATACTACGCTAGAGTTGCGGGAGTAAGCACTTCAGAAATGAACAGGTTGGAAATGGCATTACTATTTAGCCTAGATTTTAGACTTCAAGTAAATGTAGAGACGTTTAGGAGATATTGTTTGCAATTGGAGAAAGAAGCCGAAGGATCTCAAATTGGCCGGCCAATCAAATTCAATGCCTGTTGGATTGAAGAGTCTTGGTCAAGAAAGGACAACTCTCCACGCAAGTCCCCTGTTGCGAGATGACCAAATTGGGCACTCTCTGATTCTGCTTGTATCAGTGGAACGATTTTCTTTTCTTTATTTCTTTTGGGGCATGTCTGTTTTCTTTCCCTATGAAGGCTTCTTTTCTTTTTTTTGGGTTTTTTTTTTTTGGGGGGGGGGGGGGGGGAGCGGCTTGTCTGGCAGGGTTGATATTCCTAGGTGTGAGCTTTATTACGATAAGTAGAAGTCTTATTCTAAAAACAATGTAAAGGATCAGACTGTTCTAGTTTTTTTTTTTTTAATTTTATTTTATTGAGTGCAAATTGATCGCGGTCTACACAGAATTTGCAACTGACCTCTTCAGTTTCTGCTTGTTCGGTTAAATTTGTGATTTGGCAATTGGCATAGGTCAACCTCTTCCGCTATTTTCCTTTCTCTTTAGCTGTTCTTACTACCTATTGCCAATATCCTTCATTTGTGCAGCACCAGCTTTAGTTGAATGCGGATAAACTAGTTTTGACACATCTTATTATTAGCAGTCTCTTCGATATGGGTTGCAATTGATTATTGAGAAGCCAATTTTGACAACTAAGTCTTGCATGAGTTCATCCCATTATATAGCATAACGTGAGATGTGTAGCCATGTCACTATACCAGCATGTAATTTGCGCAACCCACACTATTGATGGTACATTTGAGATGCATGCTTGCATGAAAACTCTACAACACAGTCTTTTTAGTCAGTCACTATGCAATCGTCCATCTCTTCCCCCATCATCTTCTCTCTCTCTATTCATCGTCGCAAAAGGCATCATTATGACATTTTACCATTGTTTTCTCTCTTCCTCATGCAAATGTCGATTTCTATCAACAATTACCTCAACGCCATCGTTGATTGGGTGGTTCTTATGTCATAAACGTATTGTTCAATGCCATCAATTGTGTTGAAGAAGCTATGTGAGTTGCATTCATACGACTCTAAACGAAGCCTTGCACATATTTTTACTGAGCTTCGTGGACAATGACAAATTGTGATTACATAAATGTAGAACTTTTCTCCCCAGACCCCGCGAAAGCGGGACCCACACTGGGAGTTGTTGTTGTTGTTGTTGTTGTATAAATGTAGAACTTTGGATCAACGGGATCCATCCTTTAATGTTAAAAATAAAGCTCATACAATACACCAAATGCAATGATAGTCTGTTATTAATTGTGTGGCGAGGTTGATCGTTCATAGCTGCGAGCTATTATGGTAAGTGGAAGCCGTATTCTAAAAACGATGTAAAGATTCATATAGTTCTAGTGTGTATATATATATATATATGTATTAATAGAGTGCAAATTGATCTCAGTTTATGCAAAATCTACAACTCTGTGACCTCTTCAGTTTCTTCTCTTTTTGTTAAATTTTGTGATTTGGCAATTGGCATAGGTCACCCACTCCCCCTATTTTCCTTTTTCTCTTTTGCTGTTCTTATTGCCTGTTGATCATTCATCTGTACAACACCAGTTTCAGTTGAATGTGGAGAAACTAGTTTTGGCACATGTTATTATTAGCAGTCTCTTCAATTTGGGTTTGAATTGGTTATAGAGAACCCAATTTTGACAACTTAAGTAAGTCTTGCACGAGTTCATCCATGATAGCATAACGTGACACGCGAAGCCATGTCACTACTCAGTATCTAATTTGCGCAACCCACGCCATTGATGGCATATTTGAGATGCATGCCTGCATTAAAACCCTAAAACACACTCCCTTTAGTCACTCACTGTGCAGTCGTCCCTCTCCTCCCCCGTTATCGTTTCTGTCTCTATTCATCATGGCAAAGGCATCGTTATGAAATTTAATCACTATTTTCTCTCTTCCTCATGCAGATTCCGATTTCCATAAAAAGTAACCTCAACGTCATCATTTATTGGGTGGCTCCTATGTCCTGAACGTATTGTTCGATGCCATTGATTGTGTTGAAGAAGTTATGTGAACAACATTTGTATGACTCTAAACGAAGACTTGCAAATATTTTTACTGAGTTTCGTGGGAAATGAGCAATTGTGATTACATAAATGTAGAACTTTGGATCAACAGTGCCCATCTATTAATGTTAAAAATAAAGCTCATATGATACACCAAATGCAATGATAGTCTGTTATTAATCTCTATGATTTTCATTTTTTGAGATTGATACATAGTAAAATCATTTTAAATTACATGATTCCCTGTGATTAATCCATTGTAATTAGTAGACCACGCTTAATCAATGTCGTTGCAAGTTAGAAAGTTATGTCAGTTAAGAGATGTTATGCCGCCTTTTTTTCTCTCCAACTCTAGGGCACCAAAATCCTAGAAACGTGAGGGCCACTTACCCTCGATCTTCGTAGGGTTGATTCTACCTCGTACGTAGGTTCGGATTGGCAACCGTCGTGTTGATTCCTTCCATTGTCACGCTACCTGTTCCTAGTTATTACCAGATGACAGTCATGGTTTGTTGTATTTTTTCTCGTCCTTAGTTTTCTTGGTTGCCAAGGTACGGTGCATGCATCAATGGCGATCGGTTTAGAAGACGACTGGAGGAGGTTGAAGTTGACAGCCAATGAAGAGGAGATTATCATCTGTGATGAGGAGGCCCTGAGCGAAGGCAGAGCAAGTAGCTTTGTGTCTTTTGGATACGCTATATACTACCTCTTACTTCAATTCTGGCGCACTAAATCGATTCTCAACAACATCTGGAAGCCTGCCCATGGAGTGGTCATCAAGAAGATTAAGAAGAACATTATTGTGTTTGAATTCTTTGCCCAATCTGACAAGAACCATGTGCTGAACGAGGGGCCCTGGTCTTTTGATGGGCACCTATTGCTGTTGAAGCAAATGACTAGCGTGGAGCAAAATTCACAATTGCTAGAATCTGGATGAAAGCGTACGTGCAAGTGTTGAGTCTAACCCTTCTTTTGCTAAACTGCTTGGCAACAAGGTGGGAACTTTTGTGGGATGTGATGAGGATACACTTTGTGGGGTGGACAAGTCCATTGGCTTTAGAGTTGATATGGACATTACTAAAGCGCTTAAGCGAGGAATCAGAATGCAACTTGAGGGGAAAGCTATTTGGATACGCTTCAAGTACGTAAAATTACTGGACTTTTGTTATGTATGTGGCAAGTTAGATCACGTTTGCAAAAGCTGCGTGCTGTTTGATGTGTCCATGCCCGAAACTGAGCTCCAGTGCGGGAGTTTCTTGAGAGCTTCCCTGTTGAAATCGAAGGGTAGAAACTTTGAGGTTGAGTTATCCAAAGAGTGAAGGCTCGTTCAAGCCTTCCGGAATAAGAAAAAGGCAAGCACAGCCACGAAAAAATTGTGCTTTGGTAATGATAGTACTGAGGTATCCAATTCTACTGAGGCAAAAAAGAAGGCAGCCCGTGATGAAGTAGCTCAATTGTTGATTGATGAAGCGGAAGTGATCAGCCTAGGAGTTGGTGTTTTCAAGAAGCTGATCGAGAGGGGGAGCGGTGGTGAGCTCGGTTGGGGTTGGGGATACCTCTTCTACTCCTTTATAGGCAGAGGCTATGGGGCAGCCCCGCCCGCAACAATGAGCATCCTTTGGTTAAACTGTTGTGGCTTGGGTGAGGCCTCGACAATTTCTAATCTCCGTAATTTGTTGCGAGGATCTCGCCCAGACTGGTCTTTTTTATCAAAGACCAAGAAGAGCAAGATGGAGATGGAGACGTTGGTACATCAGTTGGTGACTTCACAAGAGTGTTTGTTGATTGTAGAGGACGATCAAGTGGCTTGGCATTATTATGGGAAAGCTCTGTTACTCCCAAATCTTTCTCTTCCTCTTTCAACCACATTGATGTGTCTTTGCAATGGAGTGGAGCTGAATTGGAATGGAGGTTTACCGGAATATATGGGTGGCCCGAAACCCAAAATAAAATGAAGATGGGAAACCTTGTCTTGGACCTTCATCCACACTCAACATTGCCATGGATTATTGGTGGCGATTCGAATGAGATTTTTTATAATGCGGAGAAGCGAGGAGGTCCACTGAGATCTTCGTCTCGTCTTGATAATTTCGAGAAGCTTTCTTTGAGCGTGATTTGCATGATATGGGCTACTTGGGATTTTATTATACTTGGTGGAATGGTCAGGAGGGGACAGGTCTGTGGAAGAAAGGTTGGACCGATATTGCACCAACATTGAATGGTCGAGTCTCTTTCCTGAAGCATCTGTGGTGCACATTGATAGCGACATTTCCGATCATCTCCCAATCCTGTTAAGGTGCAAGCCCACGTGTTCTGCGAAAAGAAGTCAGAAGGTGTTCCGCTTCGAGAACATGCAGGCGTCTGATCCATCTTGTTTAGACACCATTAAGAAGGCTTGGGTCCCTACCGCTAATGAAGATGATGTGGATAATCCCTTGGAAAAGCTGAAAATTTGCTCACTTGATTTGGCACATTGGAACAGAGTAACTTGTGGCCATGTGGAATTGGAGACAAGGCGACTTGAGGAGCAGCTTGATGCAATGGGAGGAGGAACTTTCTGAAGAAAATCAGTGAATGGAGGAAAAGGCAAGAGATTTTATGGTGGCAAAGGGCCTAAACCGATTATTTAAAATACGGGGACTCTAATACCCATTGGTTCCATTTCCCAGCAAACATGTAGAGGGGCCGTAACCACATTGATGGACCCTTAAATGAAACACAGCAACTGTGTACCCACCCAGAGAAGATTGCATCTATTATAAGTACTTATTTGGCTTCTCTTTTTTCCATAAGTGGGAACCTGGACATGGGGGAGGTCTTGGAATGCGTGGAGCCAAGAGTTATAGAAGAAATGAATGATGTCCTTTGCAGACCATGTTCTAGGGAGGAAGTCAAGACAACACTCAAGCAAATGCACCCGCATAAGGCCTCTGGACCCGATGGCATGAACCCTTTTTTCTACCAACGATATTGGGAAGACGTCGGTTCGAATGTGACAGGTGTCGTTCTTGCGGCGCTAAATGGTTATGCTATTCCTCCTTCCATGAATCACACATTTGTAGCCCTCACTCCAAAGAAACAAAACCCAGACTCAATAACTAATTTCCGTCCCATTATCTTGTGCAATGTCTCATATAGACTAGTGACGAAGGTGATTGCAGATCGGCTAAAAGGTATGCTGTCATCGACTATTTCTGAATCTCAGGCAGCTTTTACCCCTGGAAGATTAATTACTGATAATATTTTAGTTGTCTTTGGGATTTTTCATGCTGTGAATGAGGACACTAGTGTCGTTGGATCAATGGCTATTAAATTAGACATGGCAAAGGCTTACGACAGAGTTGAATGACCTTTTTATTCTAATGTCATGCTTGGCTTGGGCTTTCGTCCTTAATAGGCAGAGTTGGTGATGAGCTGTATGAAATCTACCTCATTCTCTTTTTGAGTTAATGGTATGGCAAAGGGCCATATTGTTCCGAGCGGGGGGTTGAGACAAGGCAATTCAATTTCGCCGCATCTCTTTTTCTTTGTTTCTAAGGGCTTGTCGGGACTCCTGAGGCACTATGCTCAGAGATTGGCGATTAGGGGACACAGAATTTGTCAGAACGCACCCATATTTCACATCTCCTATTTGCTGATGACACGATTATTTTCTGTGATGCAGACGAGGATCAGGCTGGTTCCATTCAGGGTCTTTTAAGCCAATATGAGAGAGTTACTAGGCAATTGGTGAATTACGCAAAATCCAATGTTTCTTTCGGCAAAGGAGTCAAGCAGGACAAGAGGAATCGGATCACCCATTGTTTAGATATTCGGGAGCCCTTGTCCGATGATAAATATCTGGGCCTCCCAACTTTTATTGGAAGGTCATGGAAGAAGCCTTTTATCTATATTGTCAATCAGGTGAAAAAGCGTATGGCTACCTAGATGGAAAAGTTAGTCTTTTGTGTGGGTCGGGAAGTGCTGATCAAGGGGGTAGCTCAAGCAATCCCAACTTATGCGTTAAGCATCTTTCAGTTCTCAAAGGATCTTTGCAATTCTATTCAAACAGCTATAATGAGGTTTTGGTGGGGTCATCGTCAGAATCAGCATAAAAATTGGGTCAGTCGCTCCAAGATGTGTCGTCGTAAGGAGGATGGGGGGTTGGGCTTTCGCAATATGGAGCCTTCAATGAGGCCCTCCTAGCTAAACAAGTTTAGCAGTTATTTAAATTTGAAGACTCCCTTGTTGCGAGACTTTTTAAGGCTACGTATTATTCAGGGTGTTCAATTCTTGATGCAGATTTGGGGAGTAGACCCAGCTTTGCATGGCCCAGCTTGTGGGGGGCTAGAGATGTTATTCGATGAGGGTCCCGTTGGATTATTAGAATTAGTTGTGATGTAAGACTTGGGCATGACCGGTGGCTGCCTCGGCCCCATACATTCAAAGTTATTTCACCTTCGCCTGCTCATCTACAGGACCTCAAGGTTTGTGATTTAATTGATGTTGATAATGGGTGTTGGCTTGAGGATCTTGTGAGGGAGACGTTTTTGTTGTGTGATATGGACATTATTCTACCATTGCCCCTATGTGATTCTTAGCCCTCTGATAAACTTGTCTGGCACCACACTGCTAACGGGGTGTTCTCAGTTCGATCTGCCTATTGTTGGAATAATAAGAATAACAATGACTGAAAGATCAACAGAATAAACTGAGTTGTGGATAAACCACTGCCTTGAAAGCAATTACGGCTCGACTACGGTGCAAATCGATATAGCCGGTTGCTCACCAAGGTTAACTCAACACTCTTGAACGCGTGCACTTCGCGGCCAAGAGTTTGGAGCATGCAGTATATGAACCCAGAAAGGCAGAGAAGAAGAAGAAAGGAGAGAAGTGTGTGTGTTAAGGGTGAGGAGGCATGCAACTTAGTTCTTTATTTATAGAGGGAATATAGCTGTTACAAAGCCATTAAAATGGCAGTTATAAAACCATTAAAGTGGCTATTATGAGACCATTAAAGTGGTGGTTACAAGACCATTAAAGTGGTGGTTACAAAACCATTAAAGATAGCGCAGAATAAGGCTTGAAAAAACCTTATTGCCATTACCATTGCTCTATTATTCTCCCACTAATGGCATACAAGGAAAAACAGTTTAGGAAAGGAATTCTGGGCAAGAGAGGGTCAGATACTTAAGCGTCAATATCTTTCAATTTGAATTGACACGTTAGTGATGTGAGACAACAACCAATAGTCTAGCTAGTGAACAAAGTCTTGAACTAGAAAAACCTCGATTGAGACCCCCACAACACATATCAACCCATAAAACACTGCATACTCCGCGATGGACATACTAGTGTTTTTATGCCCATGCGCACACCTTGGGTCTCATAAGCGCTCTAGAGAGATGGCCTAAGTCTCTTATGGAAGGCGGCCAAACCTTCGCGCTTATGTAGGTAATTCCATCAAATCTATCTTAACATAGACCACCATAACTACAGCTATGGAATTATTAAGAGTATAATATAGCTCAACCTCAGAATTATCAAACGGTGAATTCATCAAATGCTTCTCACTAGCACCCCCACAATGGGTATGAATTCATTAAGAGCGTAAGCTCATCCTCTAAGCACTACCACATACCATAGGGATAGGAGTATAGTGCATCTTGAAGATTAATATGATTTTGTTTGACCACTAATAGGTATCCACCATATCACTTCAAGCCATAGGCTTAAGTCCCATCCCCCTTGACGTTTCCAGTACTACTCACCTTGTCAACCCTTTAGTAAGAGGATCCGCCAGATTCTTCTCAGATCTCACATACTGTAGGGATATGACATCATATTTCAGCAATTGTTTCACCGCACTGTATCTGATACGGATGTGTCTCCTCTTTCCATTATAAACACTGTTGTGCGCCACTCCTATTGCTGCCTGCGAGTCACAATGTCGGGAAATAGGTGTTTCCTCTTTTCCCCAGAGTGGCATGTCTGCGAGTAGACCTTTGAGCCATTCTACTTCCTGACCTGCCAACTCAAGAGCAATGAATTCAGATTCCATGGTAGAGCGAGCTATACAAGTCTATTTGGCAGACTTCCACGAAATAGCCCCTCCACCTAGAGTAAATACATAACCACTGGTAGAACTTACTTCATCGTTATCAGAAACCTAGTTTGCATCACAATATCCTTCTAATACAGCAGGAAATTTATTAAAGTGCAAACACTAATCAATAGTACCTCTAAGATACTTAAGCAAACGAAGAAGTGCATCCCAGTGTTATTGGCTAGGGTTATGCGCATAGCGACTTAACCTACTGACGGCATAGGCAATGTCAGGACGAGTAAAGTTCATGAGAAATATTACACTTCCTATGATTTTAGCATACTCAGTTTGAGACACACTAGGTCCTTTGCTCTTTTTCAAATGTATGCTAGGATCATAAGGGGTTCTCATAGGTGTTACATCAAAACAGTCAAATTTCTTTAACACCTTTTCAATGTAATGACTGGCATAATGAAAAGCCAGTGTTGGTTTTCTGAATCTTAATCCCTAAGATTACATCTGCTTCTCCTATGTCTTTCATTTCAAAAAGAGAAGACAACAACTTTTTAGTCTCATTAACAACAAGTAGATTCATGCCAAAGATCAGCATATCATCAACATAGAGATACATAAGTACACAATCTGATCCAATCAATTTTGAGTATACACATGAATCAGACAAATTCACAACAAAGACATTTTGCACTAAAGAGCTATCAAGCTTTTCGTACCACTATTTGGGAGCCTGCTTTAGACCGTAAAGAGACTTCCTCAGTCTACACACTTTGTCCTCTTGACCAAGTACCTCACAACCTTCAGGTTGGGTCATGTAAATCTATTTCTCTAAGTCACCATTAAGAAACGCTGTTTTAACATCCATTTGATGTACAATAAGATCAAAAATTGCAGCTAAAGTGATTAAAGATCTAATGGTGGCTATTTTGATCACAGGAGAGTAGGTGTCAAAATAATCTAAGCCCTTTTTCTAGTCAAAGCCCCTAATAACCAATCTGGCTTTATATTTATCAATTGAACCATTAGACCTCAACTTCTTTTTGAAGATCCACTTACTGCTAATAGGTCTACAACTCTTAGGCAGGTCAGTCAATTTCCATGTTTTGTTTGACTCGAGAGAATCTATTTCACTTTTAATAGCTTCTCTCCAGAAGGCAGCATCTATGGACTTTACAGCCTCTTGATAGGTTATGGGGTCTTCCTCAATCAAGAAAATGGACACCAATTCTTCAGTTATGACATCTATGTCCAAGTTGTTTAAAGTTTCTACTAGGAATGCAGTAACAAAGTCGGGCCCAAAATTGGTTTCAGTTTTAAGTCTCTTGCTTCTTCTAGGTTCAGTCACTATGACTCTATCATCAGAACTAACAGTAGGCAAGTTCACATTTTCAGGCACAGAATCAGATACCACATTAGGCGCTTTCTTTTTCGAAGGGAAAACATGCTCAAAGAATTCTACATCTCTATATTCAGAAATAGAATAATCACTCAATATCATGAAAATATAAGCAGCACTGTTTTGAGCATAGCCAATAAAGACAGCATCAAAGGTCTTAGGGCCTATGTTGGTACGTTTATGACTAGGTAAGACAACCTTAGCCAGACACCCCCATACTTTCAAATATTTCAAATTAGGAGCATGTTCTTTCCATAGTTCATATGCGGTCTGATCTAGCTTTTTGTGAGGAACTCTATTTAGGATAAAGCAAGCAGTTAATACAGCCTCCCTCCATATATTATCAGGCAACAGCTAATAAGCATAGCATTTATCATTTCTTTAAGGGTACGATTTTTCCGTTCAACTACGCCATTTTGTTGAGGGGTATATGGGGCACTAGTCTCATGTATAATACCATTTTTCTCACATAAATCAGCTAAGGAATTGGTATCATATTCCCCATCTCTGTCAGACCTAAATCTCTTGATTTTTCGGTCTAACTGATTCTCAACTTCTGCTTTGTATTTCAAGAACGATTCCTCAGCTTCGTCTTTAGACTTGAGGAGGTAAACTCTGGTATATTTAGAAAAGTCATCTACAAAGGTAATATACCATTTCTTTCCTCCCTATTTACTGTGTTCTTAAAGTCTGCTAAGTCCGAATGCACAAGTTCAAGCAGCTCAGTCTTTCTAGTTGTTATGGACTTGAATGGTTTTTTAGCAAATTTTGCTTCAACACAGATGTCACATTTCAAGCATTTTTCTGTGATGTTGTTAGGAATTAACCTCATGTTCCTTAGCTTATTTATCGAAGCATAATTAACATGACCAAGTCTACCGTGCCACAAGTTCACAGACTCAGCAATATAGACAGAAGAAGCATTTCCATTAACAACGTCAGAAGCAACATTCAGAACAAAAAGCCCCCCACTACGATACCCCTTCCCAACAAAAGCCCCAACGCGAAGAATAACAATTTTTCCACCTTTCTGATTCACTTCAAAACCAGCAATATCAAGGAGACTACTCCAAACTAAGTTTCTACGAAGGGAAGGTACATACAGCACATTGTTTAAGAATAGAGATTTTCCAGAAGTAAATTTAAGGAGTACTTTCCCTTTACCCATGACTCCAGTGGTAGCAGCATTGCCCATGTAGACATGTTCGTCATCAGGTGCATCTTCGAAGTCATGCATCAGATCCTTGTTGGCGCAAAAATGTCTTGTTACTCTAGTATCCAGAATCCACTCCATGGAATTTGACACTAGGTTGACTTCCAGTGTTACTGCACAGAAGATCTTAGTATCTTCAGTCATATTGGCTTGTGCAGCAATTTGTCCGGTAGGCTTCTGGTTTGTGTGACTGGCTCCTCCTTTGCGAAGGTTGCACTGATATGCTTTGTGGCCTGGTTTGCCACAAACGTAACAGACAACCTTGTACTTCTCGATCTTGCTGTTTATTCTTTTCAACTGACTTTGAGGTTTGGATTGCTTCTGATCCCTCTTATTTTTTCCTTTGAACCTGCCTCTGTCTTTTAGTCGATTCGCCTCTTCAGTCCTCATATGACTGATCAGTTCTTGTAAGGTTAGGTCCTTCTTTTTGTGCTTCAGGTGATTTCTGTAGTCACTCCAAGATGGCGGAAATTTCTCGATCAGTACATTGCTTGTAGAATGTCGCATATCTTCATGCCTTCGTTCAGCACCTCAGCACATAGATTCTCGTAGGCATAAACTTGTTCCATAATTGGTTTATCATCTACATTCTGGAACTGCAGCCATTTGCCAACGACGTATTTCCTCTTTCCGGCATCATCCGAACCATATTTGGCCTCCAATTTGGTCCCTATGTTCTTCGCAGATTTGAAGTTGACAAATAGATTAAACAAAGGGTTTGACATGTTATTTAGCAAGTAGCTTCGAGCCAATTTGTTGTCCTTTTCCCGTTTCTTCTTAGCAGACTCATCTAGTGGGATGACAGATGTCTTCGGGGCAGTAGGAGTGGAGAGAGAGCTCTCAGTATTAGTAAACTGAGAAGTGTTGTCTTTGTCAAGATGTTCTGAGGACAGAACATAATCAATCTCGAGTTGTTCAAAGTATAGGACTACTTTCTGGGACCAACGTTTGTAGTTAGTTCTATCGAAGGGCTCGATTTTGTAGAGTTCAGAGAGATTTTTCGGGAATGATGCAGCCATTGCAGATTAATTGCTTTCAAATTGTTGGAATAATGAGAATAACAATGGCTAGAAGATCGACAGAATAAATTGAGTCGTGGATAAATTACTGCCTTGAAAGCAATTACGGCTCGACTACGGTGCAAATCGATACAGCCGATTGCTCCCCAAGGTTAACTCAACACTCTTGAACGTGTGCACTTCGCGGCCAAGAGTTTGAAGTATGCAGTATATGAACCTAGAAAGGCAGAGAAGAAGAAGAAAGGAGAGAAGTGTGTGTGTTAAGGATGAGGAGGCATGCTGCTCAGCTCTCTATTTATAGAGGGAATATAGCTGTTACAAAGCCATTAAAATGGCCGTTACAAAACCATTAAAGTGCTGTTATGAGGCCATTAAAGGGGCTGTTACAAGATCATTAAAGTGGTGGTTACAAGACCATTAAAGTGGTGGTTACAAGACCATTAAAGATGGCGCAGAATAAGGCTTGAAAAAACCTTGTTGCCATTACCATTACTCTAACACCTATCACCTAATTGTGGATCAGAGTATTATGGGCGCTGGAACATCCACTAATATGCCGTGTCAGGTTTGGAAGGTGCTGTGGTCTCTCGAGGTCGCACCTAGAATTCGCTTATTGGGGTGGAGGCTCTGCTCAGGTGTGCTACCAACTCGACTCAATATTGCTAAACGCGTTCCGGCACACGGGATGGATTGTGTCATATGTGGGGCTTGCGAGGAGACGGCTATCCATGCTTTGCTTAAATGCCTTTGGCCATGGAAATATAGGAAGGTAGTGCATTTGATTGTTGATTCTGGGAGGTCCGTGCACGAACAATGATAGATGTTTTTCAATAGAAGGTAAGGACCGTGAGAAGTTGGGTGAATTCCTGGCCATTCTTTGGGAATGTTGGAATGTAAGAAACAGATTTATGTTCTGAAGGCCGGATAATAATCTTGCAAGACTTGGGGAGAGAGCCATAGCCTTTGTTCGTAGCTTTAGCAGCAATCACGATCAGGAGGACACTAATAATTTGCCAAAACCGGTTTTGTGGAAGCCTCCTGAGTCAGGGTGTTTCAAGCTCAATCTTGATGGAGGACAAATGGGGGAGATAGGAAGAGGTTGGGCTTTGTAGTGAGAGCATGCGATGAAGAGATAACTTTGGCTAGCGTTAATCAAGGGAATGGCTTTGTAGGAGCTGAGGTGGAAGAAGCTAGAGCTTGTCTGTTTGGTCTACGATGGCCTCGTGATGCAGGGATCGACACATTGGTGGCGGAGGGCGACTATTAGCCTCTTTTACAGAAGCTAAAATCAAGAAATATTCAAAACAATTTGGTTGGCTTTTTTAGCCATGAGATTTTTATAGTTTGTAACTCTTTCAGTTTGATTTCCTGGTCTTTTGTTGGGGGGACGGGGAATAGGGTCGCTCATGATCTCGCTCATTGGCTTCCTTTTAGTCAAGGGAGGAGATTATGGGATGCTGATTTACTCGAGCAGATTGTGGCCCGGGCAACTAAGGATATGTGTGCTTTTATCGGCTCTAACTTGATATAATCCCCCTTGTTTCGATCAAAAAAAAAGAAAAGAAAGTTATGTCAGCTACAATTATCGTTGTTTGTAATCATTCAATTCTAATTATAAACTATAGGTGGCTTACAATTAACTCTTTTGATTTGATTTAAAGACTACACATCTACAAAACTACTTAGGGTGTGTTCGGCAACAGCGTTTTGAGTAGCGTTTAGTGTTTTGACTAAGTCAATACATTCATCAAGTAATTTTTAGTGTTCGGTAACATAATGTTTTGACTAACGTTTCAAGTAGCGTTTGGCGTTTTAAGTAGCATTTCTGAAAAGTTAATATTATTAACGTTTGGCATTTAAAAGTAGCGTTTCATATTTTTTTGCCAAAAAATATCCTTAGGAAATTTTATATTTGAAAATTATCTATATCCTTTTATGTCAATTTGCATTAATCAACTAACCCAACAGCTAAATTTGTCGAACACATTTATTTCAACTGCTCATCTAAACATCTTTCAACTAACAGTTAAATTAAAAACGCTATCCGCTGCCTAAACAGCTATCCACTACCTGAACCGCTATCCGCTACTTGAACCGCTAATTTTGCCGAACATGGCCTTCCACAAAATTACACATAAGCGATCACAAGCAAGGCTTTTTTTTTTTTTTTGGGGGGGGGGGGGGGGGCGCAAAGATCCTGGTTAACTCCGAATTCCCAATATCTGCGCAAGGCCTCAACTCCACAATATTTGGCAGAACACATTGCAAAAAGCTAATTACCACAAATAGTCATTGGATTAGCAGGACATTAAATTAAAAGTGTAAACTCCACAAAACCAATAAATTTCGAAGATATCAAGAACACATTTCAATCGTAAGAACTAACAAATAACCTCAGAGCAGTTCATTAATTACTAATCTATAAAAGATCACTAACAATGTGGTGAAGAGCAATAAATTAGATTAAGGGTTAGGTTTCGTTTGGACCTGTGAAAATTTGGTGGAAAAAAAAATTTAGGAAAATAACTTTTTTTCTTGTGTTTGGTTTAAAAGAAATCACAAAGAAAAATTTATAAAGGAAAATTAGGTGAAAAAATTGTAGAAATAATTGATAAAATTTTTCTTATAAAATTGGGATGAAAGTTGGGGAAAAGTTCCTAAAATAATTCCCGACCTCCTCTAATCTTACACTACTTAGATGATATCAATATGATTTAAATAATTAATCAACATTCAAATTTCTCATGTAAATTTTTGTGTTTTTTTCTCAATCTAAACAAGAGAAAAAAATTTACTTTTTCCTAATTTTTTTCATTCATTTTTTTTTTCCTTCAACTTTCCTTTCTATCAAATTTTTTAAAGATCAAACGGAACCTTAAGATTCTTAGTACCTAACAATTAGTGTGAGAACAAATTATAAAAACCCAATAATGGAGGTTGAGGGATGAGCTTCAAGTTTGATGTCATCAAAACAGTGTCGTCGTCACCGAAAACAAAATCAGAAATTAGGTTTTAGAAATTTCAATAATAAAGTTGAGAAATTTGAGTTGTACTACCTTTGTTCGGTCTCTGTTTTTTGAGGAGTGATCGAGAGACAAGGGAAATTGAAATTATTTCATTTTTTTGACTTACCGCATTCGTTCATGTGATTGAGAGAGAGAGAGAGAGAGGGGACAATGCAACATTGGCCTCAGACATGGACAATCACTTTTGATTTTTTAAAAAAATTTTTTTTAACAAAAAAGACAGAAATGTCAATGTACATATTAAGCTTCCCCAGATAAAGTGGATATCTTTTGGGCCTCTCAACCTCAATTTAACGGTGAGATTGTTTTTGGACCTTTTTATGAGTGTCCACTAATGTTACATTTAACCTTTTTAATATAGCTTATAAGAACTTTTTTGGTGTCTATGGACACCCCTAGACCCCTAATTTGACAATTGGCATAGGTTGCCCTATCCCATTGTTTTCCTTTTTTCTCTTTGGTTGTTCATACTGCAGGTTGCGAATATCCTTGTATGCAACGCTTCTTTCAGTTGAATGTGGAGAAACCAATTTTGACACATGTTATTATTAGCGGTCCCTTCAATCTGGGTTTCAATTGATTATTGAGAAGCTACTTAAGTAAGTCTTGCATGAGTTCATCCCATGATAGCATAAGATGAGACGCATAGCCATGTCACTATGTCAGCAGCTAATTTGCGTAACCCACACTATTGATGGCGCCTTTGAGATGCATGCTTGCATTAAAACCCTTAAAACACACTTTCTTTTGTTACTCACTATGCAATCGTCCCTCTCTTCCCCATCATTGTTTCTCTCTCTCTATTCATCGTTGCAGTTTTCTCTCTCTTCATCGTGTAGATGCCGATTTCTATCAACAATAACCTCAAGTCCTCAACGCCATTGTTGATTGGGTGGCTCATGTGTCCTCAGTGTATTGTTTGATGTCGTCGATTGTGTTGAAGATGTTATCTGAACAACGTTCGTACGAGTCTAAACGAAGACTTGCAAATATTTTTGCTGAGTTTCATAGAAAATGACTAATTCTGATTACATTAATTAACCTTTAAATGTATCATTAGTCACCTCTAAATTTCTTGAAGTCACCTAAAAAGTGTGTTTTGTTATTACATACAATAATAGTCCTCCTTGAAGTAAACTTTCTAGAATACATGACTATCAAATCTCGAGTTAATAACTACTATAGTTTTAACATATGATTGTATTAAGGTCACCTTTATATAAGTTACTGTCACCTCATAGCTATTAAAACTCATCTACAAAATGCATTTTACCATTATGATTAATTTATTTATATTTTAACATATGACCATATGTTAAAGTTATCCAGAAAAACATATAGTGTCATTAAATAAAATTACCTTCAATTATATTATTAGTCACTCCAAGATTGTTAAAAGCCACCTAAAAAGTATGTTGTGATTGCTTACAATAGTAGTCCTACATAAAGTGAATCTTATAGGATACATGACTGCTAAACTTTGAGTTGATGTCATTTTAATTTCGAAACCCGATATGAAAAAAGTAGTTAGTCATTTCAAAAAAGTCTAGATAAATCATTTGGCATTGTGTGCATTGAAAATGACTATTTCTTTACTTACAAATGAAATTTTCTAAAATAATTGATTACTCTTTTGTTAAATTAGCATTGTATTTAAGGTACTCCCTTCAACAAGGCATTGCTTGTGCCTGTGGCATTTGTAGCAAAATGTTGTTTCTTGATTTGACGCTCTTAAAAGAGATCGTTCGTTTAATGATTTATTTACTCTTTCTTTTTTATCAGCATACCTTGTTGAATATTATAATAATATTCAACACGGGACCCTATTGTATGTGACTTCAACCTTAGAGTTCATTAAATATGTGACTATCATACAGACAGGAGATTAATAGCGTACTAGTGACTATTATATGGATAATATATGACTTTAGATCAATAAAAGGTGATTAGTAATCTTAAGGTGAGTATTATTCAAAACAACCTTATAGAGAAGTGAATATTAGTTGAACAATTTGTGACTATTGCTACCAGCACAAGGTGACCAATACCTTTGATTTTAGCGCAATGTTGAGTTTTTTGAGCTTCGTTGGGAACCTAGAGGAACCGGCACCACTCTCCAAGAATAGCTTGCAAAATAGCTCTTTAAAAACGGGGAGTTTTCATCTTGAATAGCCTCTGACACTCAAATTAGGGAGAATTTTAGAAATGAATAGTAAGCATAATATAGTTCATGAAAATTTAATTGACTTACCTTTGTTTTTGGCCATGATTCCTTTATATGGGGTTTATGACGGTTTTCTTAGAGGAATTTAACTAGGATTTTATGTCTTTTAGATACAGATTATCTCCCAATTTTATTTAGACTCAAAGATCTTTTACCTTTTCTTATAGGTTTGAGAGATCTTAGTTAGTTCTTTGAACCATTTCTTGAACCCTTTAACAAGATTTGCACATAGAAATTATTTATAAGGCTTTGGTGGGCTTAGATTTTTATTGAGCTTTCGTTTGAGTCTCACATGCTCAATCTTGAAGATTTATTTGATCTGGTAAATCTCTTTCTTGGACATTTATCAGGCTATGACCAATGCCTCTAAGAATTTTTATCTACCCCAATAATATACCCCCTGAAGGATGTTAGATTTTGATTCAACATGCCTCAAACCATATTTAGGCCAAACCTTAAGGGCTTTCTCGAGATTGGTTATGTATACTCTTCATCGATCTGGTCTTCTTCCTAATTAGTTGTAGGTTAGATTTTTCCTATAAATTTTTATATAGTTTTTTTTAGGAAGACTTCCTCTAACGAAATATTAAATCTGTTACTTTGGAATTCAAAATCTTTAACTAATTTAGGTTTCCATTCCCCGAAAAAATTTTTGGCATCTACCCATGTTGTCTTAAACATACCTTGATTGAGTATCTTTCACCTTCTTTCAGTTTCTCCATGCCTGTAATAATAGGTAGTATACTTGTCGGAGGTTTTTTTATTGGACTTTGTGTTTCTTGGGATCTTTCTTAGCACTCAATTAGGGAGAATTTTAGAAAGGAATAGTAACCACAATATAACTTATGAAAATCTAATTAACCTACCTTTATTGTTGTCCATGACTTGCTTATATAGGGCTTTAGTCCAATTTTCTTAGAGGAATTTAACTAGGATTTTATATCTCTCAAATATAGATTGTCTCCCAATTTTTTTAAGGCTCAAAAATCATTTACCCTTTCTCTGCAGGTTTAGGAGATCTTGACTAGTTCTTTAACCCCTTTAGCAAGATATGCGTATAGAAATTATTTTCAAGGCTTTGGTGGGCTTAGATTTTTATTGTGATTTTGTTTAGGAGCAAACTACTCCATTCTAATGGCTCATTAGATCCGGTCAATCTCATTTTGGGGCTTTTATTATGCTATGACCCAATACTTAGAACTTTTATCTGCCTTAATAATGTACCCCTTGAGGGATGTTAGATTTTGATCCAACATGCCTTAAATCATATCCACGCATAACCTTTTTATCTCTTTAAGAATTTTTTATCTTGGATTGTAAGTCATCCAAACCCTAAGGGCTTTCTCAGGGTTTGTTTTATATACTCTTCATTGATCTGGTTTACTTCCTAAAGAGTCTTAGGTAAGAATTTTCCGATGCATTTTTGTTTAGGTTTTTAGGAAAACTTCCTCCAACCAAATTTTAGATCTCTTAATTTGGCATTTTAAATCTTTAACTAAGTTAGTTTTCCATCCTTGAGAACTACCAAAGTCGTGTAAAACCTACCTTGATTGATTGTCTTTTCACCTTCACTTAGTTTCTCCATGCCTTTAATAATAGCTAGTACAGTTTTGGGAGGTTTCTTGATTGGACTTTGTGTCTCTTGGGGTCTTCCTCAATGCTTAAGTTAGAGAAAATTTTAGAGAGGAATAGTAAGCATAATATAGCTTATGAAAATCTAATTGACCTACCTTCATTTTTTGCCATGATTTTCTTATCTAGAGGTTTAGGACAGTTTTCTTAGAGAAATTCAATTAGGATTTCATATCTTTTAGATGTAAATTGTGTCCTAATTTATTCATTCTTAAAAATCTTTTACTCTTTCCTTATAGTTTTAGGAGATCTTGGCTAGTTCTTTAACCCCTTTAACAAGATATGCGCATAGAAATTATTTTCAAGGCTTCGGTAGGCTTAGATTTTTGTTGAGCTTTTGTTGGGTCCTGATTACTCAATCCTAATAGCTAATTCAATTGGACGCTTATATTGGGCTGTAACCCAATGCCTCTTAGAACATTCATCTGCCCCAATATTATACCCCTTGAGGGATGTTAGATTTTCATTCAACATGCCTCAAATCATATCCAGGCCTAGCCTTTTTATCTCTTTAGGATTTTTCATCTTAGACTTTGAGTTATCTAGACCTTAACAGCTTTCTCAGGCTTGGTTTTGTGTACTCTTCATTGATTTGGTCTCCTTCCTATGGAGTTTTATGTAAGATTTTTCCTATGGATTTTTATCGGATTTTTTTGGAAAATATCCTCTAACGGAAATTTAAATCTCTTACTTTGGAATTCAAAATCTTTAATTAATTTAGTTTTTATTTCCTCGAGAAATTTTTTAGCATCCACACATGTCGTCTTAAACCTACCTTGATTGATTGTCTTTTTTCCTTCTCTCAGTTTTTCCATGCCTGTAATAATAACTACTACAGTTTTCAAAGGCTTGTTGATTAGACTTTGTGTCTCTTGTGGTCTTCCTCTTCAATCGAATACACATTTTTGCCTTAACATTTACTATAAGCTTAGCCTTGTTGACTTTAATTTATCCAAGAAATCTCTTAATGCTTTCAAAGCTTCTTAAAAGAGTGTTCGTTAGTTCCAATTTTAATATTCTTCTTTGAAGGTTTTAAGGGTTTTTGCAACTTTCTTCCTATCATGAAACCTTATGTACACATCAATGGGTCATGTCCACTTAGACTAGTAGTGAGGACATGCTTCCCATCCCTTCTAACCCTTACAGGAGGATGTTAACTAATTCTGTTATCAGGACAACATAGAGGAGCTTTACAATGAAGAAGAAAGAAAAAGAAGTGTGGGGAATTTCTTCCAGATCAATGCTCTCTACAACCTATGCCTCTTTAACTTTGCTAGAGGATAGCACTTATGATGACTTTGAGGGCCAGCATCATGGGTAATTGGTCCAATTTCAGGGTTTGGTATGTCTGAACAATAGGGGGGGGGGGCGGGATTTTTCTCCTAGCCCTTCCCCCTTTCAAAATGAAAATCTTTGATGGCATTATGGATATCCTTGTCAGTGTCCCATTATTGCTGCTGAAGAAAGGGTTAGGGGTCCTATTGGGACAAATTCCCCATATATGTCCCCCACGATCTTTGGGGTCTCGTCAATGTTCCACCTTATCCTTTTCCACCTCCTCCTTATCCCTAAGCCTTCCCCCTTGATCTATCCTTGTAAGGGTTGTTCCTACTGAAAATGGAGCAAGAACCTTTATTGTGCCTGTTAGAGAAATCTCTAAGCAAGATGGAGGAGGATGCCCTAGACAGTGCTTTTCATCCTCATCTACTATTTAGATGGGAAACCAGCAGAGCCGTTGTTGGTGAAGACAATGAGGATAAAAGTTCCTACCTTTTCTCTAATGTGAGCCCCTCGTTAGGCTCTTTGCTAGATGAAGATGTTCACTCTTTCTATAAGTCAAACTTAGCCTCCTCCAACCATAAGGGAGTTGCCTACTCTAGAGTAGAGGAATTGGAAGGGGCTGAATAGAGAATCAAGATGCCATGATTGAGGTTGGAAGAGGAGGGGAGAAAATAAGAAGAGAAGAAAAGGATGATGTAGAAAATATCAGCCAAGCTCCAGAGGGAATGAAAACAGAGAGAAAAGAATAAAGGCTGCTTCTACCAGAACTGGTGTCAAACCAAGGAGATCTTCCTTCATGGCAGTGTCACTCCTAGAACAAGCATTTCTTGCTAGGTGTATTCATTCGTAGGGTGTTGAAAGAGTCTGGATACATCTTTGGTCATTGGGGGCCTTGATCTTCTTCATTATCATCTCTTCTGTGTTCTTCTTCTTGTTCTTATGCACTTAATTGTTGCTCTCTTTGTAATGTAGATCTTAACAATTTATGTAGACGTACTAGAATTTTAGTAATTAGTGAAGAAGTATTTTCTCTTTTTGCTCCAATATGTGGGTCTTATGTTGGTCTTTATTATATTAATTATGTCACTTTCCCCTTTTTTTCCTAATCTCTAGTCATAACAATAGTATCTTCTTAGGGTTTTTCTTTATAAATAGGGATTAGGAGGACTTGCCATTAAAAAGCAAACACATCTTGCAATTTTACACCAAAAATTCTGTTGTTTCTTCTTGCTACCATTTCTATGAAAATGGCTTCATCTCAACCCACACATTTCTGGAGTTTAGCGGGCTCTCCGTGCCTTCTTCTAGTTGTTTATCTCTATCATTAATTTTGCCTCGGTTGAAATATTTCTCTCATCCAACCATTAGGATTGTTTCAATGCAGGTTGTCGAGGTTTCCCCTAAGAGACTTTACTTCTTTTGTTTCTTCACCATTGAGGGAAGTATAAGGCTTCTTACGATACCTATCAGGACCCCTTGGTCAACATGTGGGGATAACTTGGTGTCCAAGGACTCTTGGTGGAACATTCCCTCATGGGTGCGCTCATGATGTCATTGTCCTTTCGGATTTCAGGTGATGGTTTAGAAGAGAATGATTTCATAGATTCATGAAGCCCTTGGGTACAGTGTGTCTCTACCCCTATCCTTTGTGACTTCATAGGTGTATAAGGTCATTTCTCCCTTCATCTGGGTGGTTGTTACCCCTTAGTGGGTCCTATTCTTTAAGCTCTCATTGGGAGGACACTTATGATGGGGTTTGCATGTCCTTCTCAAGGAGTGATTAAGGCATTCTAAGGGTGCACATATAGTCCTAACACTTCTCAACTCTCTCAAAGCTGTCTCTCTCTTCTAAGCCCCTCACCTAAGGGTCTATAATCTTATAGAAGTGTTACAAGGAAATTGGACTTTGGCATTGAAGGTCTACTGGGATGGTCAAGATTAAGGCCTTATTAATGCACGCGCGCCACGAGGATTGTGCTTAATGAATTGGTTGATGATGTTATTAAAGGCCTAGAGGTTGAGCAATACAACATTCCCCTTTCTCAAAAGAGGAAGACTACGAAAGGATTAAGATCATCTAATGATTCCAACTCAAATTAGCTTAGCTGCAATCTTGGATTCTGGCTTTTTATAAGCTTATAGCATAATCTCTTTGAGGTTTACTATATTTTTGTACTTCGTATTCCTCTCTGATAAATGATGGAATTTAGTGTCTGAGAATTTTATGCGAATTTTGAGTGAAAATTTCACATTAATGTTGTATATGGTTTTCTTTTATTCAATTTAGATTTTTAGCCTTTATTGCTCTCGAGACTTTATTTTGCTAGTCTATTTAAAAAATAGGTTAGAATTATAGAGTCATTTTAAGTCATGAACAATTAGGGTTTTTACCCATTTTTGCCTTTTTTCTCTTACTCTCTTTAAAAGGAGTTTACAGTTAGTAAGCTCTCAAGCTTCAAGTCATACTTCTAGTATTAACTCCTATCTTGTTTATTCCACTAAGCCTTGCCACCCATCTCCAGAATTTTCTTCTTTAAATAGCTCCTGAATTCTTTAAGAAACACATGTAAGAGTGTCATGAATTGTATGAGGGTGTTCTATAGGTTTGTGGTAGTAATGAAAGGCCTTTTAGTGGTTTGGGAGTGAGTTTGAAGAGCTCTGGTTTGTTCGTATTGATGATAATTAATGACAATAGGCCAAGAACTTCAAAAGTAGAGCAGATGTTTTAAAAAGCTTGGACCTTCATCTTTGACGCTTTGATGTCCATCTTCCCAAGTCCAGTAGCTTTATTCTGGAACCCACTAGGGGGTTTTATGCCTTTTTTAAGGGAGCATTTGACATTCAGTTTGATACTTCCCCTTCCTTCCTTCACCAAGTGGCATAGGGTTGAGCCGTCCCAATATACCCCTAATTGCATTACCAGCATTGTTGCATACGAATTTTTCTATCTCGTGTACAATAGAAAACCTAGTGTGGCTAAGTTCATTTAGCTTCATCGGCTTCAAGGATCTTGCAATGGTTAAATCCTACAGATAGTAAGCAATAAGAGTATCCTCCTCAACAAACCTTTTGATATCAAGTAATTGAATAGGGTTTGGGTGTATGTAAAGAATCTCTACAAAGAGTGGACATTTCCCATTGTTGGCTCAAAGTGCCGCAAAACACCAAAGGCAACTTCCTCTTAAACTTAGTGAAATGCAAAAGAAAATGGTCATATGGAGGTGACATATTGTTGATATCACGGTTGAGAGGATTGTTAAGCTTCTCAGCTACTCACAAATCTTAGGTAATCCTCAGTGTTTTTGCAGCTTCTTAGGCTTTCGATTATAGTTACTTCTTATCCTTTTCTTTCCTTCTGAGTGGAAGCTTATACTGATTGCTTAGAGCTCATTAAAAAGAGAACACTAAGGAAGAGACAATATGGAAGAAGAAGGTTGTGCACTTTATGACAAGGTCTGTGCTTTGCAACCAGCTCCCTCCTTAAAGCTTAAGTGGCACCTGGAGGAGTTAATGAAGGATCAGGAAATTGGGTTGAAATAGTACTCAAATTATAAAGGACTAAGAGAATCTCACCATGACCAATGAGGAAGGAAAACTCAACATTTACCACACCCGACTTAGGGAGGGTGAGTTTGTTATGGAACACCTTCTCTGCATTGGAGAGGCTAGTACAACAAAGAGTAGCTTTATGCCTCTAAGAAGAAGACAATTGTGTAAAGCTTGTCGTACAGTTACAAATTAAACCACTACTAAGTCTCATAAATAAGAATATAGCATAGGAAACTAGGGATCAATCCCACAAGGAAAGGTATAATAAAAGGTAGTTTAAATCTAATTAAATTTACTACTATAATATTTTTTACTTTTTCTTTTAATTACTTAAATAAATCAAGTTAAGCAAATGAAAATTTGAAAGATTACTGACTCTAATACTACGAAACATTATAAGCTAAACTCTGGAAATAAACCATAAATACTCAACCTAATTATTCTGGAAAATTATAAACATAAATACTCACGCAAAGGAAATTTGAAAATTAAAACAAAAAAAATAACAAACAAACAATTAAGCTAAAGGTATAAAAATAACCTAAACTAATAAACAGTAAATCTTTAAATTTATACTCGCAAAAATATATGTAATTATTTTTAGGAAAATAAAATACGAAATAAATGCAGAAAATACGGACAGAATATAAAACTTGAAATTAAATAACTAATAAATTGTGCTTAAAAATAAAAATAAAAAATAAAATTAACCATATTGTAAAACATAGTTGTCTAGACTTAATCGATCCCTAAAAATGTAAAACAAGAAATAAAAACTTAATTTTAAGATTTATTAAAATAAAAACCAGCATGTATCAAATTTACAAAATAATTTTGAAAAATTATCAAATAATTTGAAATGACAACAAATTTAAATAAAAGAATATTAGGACTATATCTAAATACTAAAGGGTCATAAAACATGGAAAAACACAAAAGAAACTATTTTTAACCTAGTTTCTATCAAATTGGTAAATAATAGCAAAAATAGAACAAAGCATTAATTTGCAAATTAAACCACACTAAAAATAAAAATTTAATTATTTAAAAATTACTAAGACACATCTAAAAGACTAATCTTTTTTTGGGTGGGGGGAGCAAATGAAGTTTGATATTATGGTCTATGAATTTAAGAGTACAAATTAACATACTAAATAAATCAATTAAAAAGCAAGCAATTAATTGTCAAACATGCCACACTTAAGAAAACGCGTAGCATAAGCTATGTCCAACGTAAAAAGTAATATTTATTATCAAGACACAAATTGAGTTTTCCATGAGTTAGGCTGCAGAAGACACCCATCTTAAATTATAGTTTAGTAAGGTCCAGTCCTAATGTAAGCCCTACTAGTTTTGATAACTCTGGTACCAGCGCAAGAATTTAATCAAATTAGAGTATTAAATAGTAAAAAAATATCATCTAACACCTTGCAACCAATTTACATGATCAATTACAGTGATACTTATGCCTAAAAAAATAAACCTTATACATAGCAAAGCCTTTCAAACTATCATATGGATTCATATGAAACTAATTAACATATATTCTAATTAATCTAACATAAATATCATGAACAATAAACCATTGTAGAATCAGAAAATAAAAATCGATCAGACAACAAAGCACAAAATGTTTTTCAAAATAATTAACTTAACATGGTTTCAAATGGATTATGCTACGTATAAAAAGACTACTTATACCTATTAAAAATCAAAACGCACAAAAATTCTAACCAATTCATGTTTAACTACAATTTAAACTTAATAAAATATGAACAAAATAAAAGTTGGGGATTTGATGGGCAGTTGTAGGCGTGATGGAGATTAGGAGATAGTGGAGGTGGTGCGGTGGACTTGAAGGAGGTTTAGAAGATGGTGAATTTATAGTAGGAATAATCCAACTAGGGTTTGCATAGTTTCTTCTTTTCAAAGTCTTCCAACTGCTCTTCAAATTAGGAGTAGTATTCTTATAATCTTAGTCTTCAAACAACTCATTATGAAAATAAATACTTTTTATAAATTATTATTTTTATGATCGACTTGATAAATCCACTTGAAAAGTCCTTCGATAAATAAAACTCACATTTTGGCATCTTTTCTTCTCCTCTTTACTTTATCAATATTGTAACTTAAAAATAGATAAAATGAAGTAAATTAGACAAAATAATATATATAGTAGAAGCTAATATTTATTAAAAATATGCATGAATTATGGCCTAATAAATTCCCTAGCACTTAGATTTTGGGCATCCTTGTGCAAAAAAATCCAAAACTCGACCTTAAAACTTCCTATCCTTCTTGTAAAATCACATATTAAACATGAAACTTGCACTAAGCATTGACTTGCTTTGAAAACAGTTTGATTCAAAATTTATTAGTTTTCTCTTCAACAAGTGAACAACTACTAAACATTCAACTACCATTAAAGAGTTTCTTCATCAACCTCACAACATTTCTTTAGCAAAGTAACAAGAACAATAGTCATCGGTCTCCTTTAAGCATCCATACACTGATCAAGACGTGTAAAAAGTTTAAGATAGGAAAAATTAAGGTGCAGTTGACTATAGAGGCAATTGAACTAGAAGAAATAACTCATTACAATTGTTTCTAATTTTTTAATTTTTTAAAATTTCTTTTCTTTCTTCAAACTCCATTTGCCCACATATTTGAGGCCCATGTAAGGCCTTAGAAATATAACACTCCCTGTATTACACTCATCTGAATAGAGGTGCTAGAGTTAACAGTTTATTTTCCCTTTTTTTCTTGTCAATTAGTATGGTTCGAGTCATTGATCGGCCCAAAAAGGGGTATGACTCTCCCAACATAGGTTACTCCATACATAAGGCTCAACTTGAGACCTAAACTTAAGGGAAAAAGGAGTCAAGCCACCTAGTCCAACCCATGTTGGTAATCTAACATTTTTTTATATAAATTATTGTTAGCATGTTTTGAGTTGTAGATGGCCCTAAATGGCATTAACGCTTCTGACATAGGTCTTCTTTGTACACAAGCTGCTCAAGGAAAACAAGTACCGTACGACTTGAACCAACCTATGTTGGTAAACCATCTAGGAAAATAGAGTAGGTCCTTTTATTGCCTTTAATACAGGTATATAATATGATCAAATAAGATGAATAATCATAACCACCACCCATTAAAGGGATATACGAAGATCAACTCAAACTACTCTAAGGCTTCATTTGATCCTTAAAAAATTTGGTGGAAAAAAAGTTGAAGGAAAAAAATGTGAAGGAAAAAAAATTAGAAGAAAGTGAGGTTTTTTTTTTCTTGTTTAGATTGAGAAAAAATACAAGAATTTGGACGAAAAATTTGAATGTTAATAAATTACTTGAATCATGTTGATATCATCTTAGCAGTGCAAGGTTCGGGAACGTTAGGAATTCTTTAGGGAACTTTTCCCAAACTTTCCTTATAATTTTATGAAAAAATTTTTATCACTTGTTTCTAACAATTTTTTCACTTAATTTTCCTCCTTTTTTTTTTTTTTTGGTGATTTTCTCTAAACTAAATACAAGAAAAAAAGTTACTCTTCCAAAATTGTTTCTTTTCACTAAATTTTTCAAGGTCCAAATGGAGCCTACATGAAAATAAATTAGCACGCACAAAAGTCTCCACTCATAAAGAAATAAACTAAAAATAGTAAAAATAAAAAAATTAAGCAAGAAAGCATAGCATAAACTCATATTGATGCATTATTTTACAAGAAAGACACCAAAAATGACCCTTCTGTTTAATGGAGTCAATTTTTTTGTTTACAAAATGTAGAAACTAAATGCAGGATGCATGCCCCCGTCGTTCATTCACGCATTGTCCCTAATTTATGCAAAATAATGGAAATAATGAAGATAAAATGGATTTAAACGCACACTTCCTTGAGAATGTTAGGTTGCCTCCCAATCAACACCTTCTTTATTGTCTTGGCCCTACCAACTATTGCTCATCGATCCCTTAGTTGGATATTTTCCACTAAGCATACATAATCTCCTTCATAAAGATGCTTTAGCCTATGACCATTATCTTCAAAATCTTAACAATACTATGTGGATGGGTATTTACTACCTCAAAATGTGCTAGCCAACTTGAATTTAGCTTACCAGAAAATAGTCCCAATTTTAAATTAAATAATAACACTTTTTCACCTACATGAAATTCTTTCCTAATTAGCATCATTTTTTGTTTTTTTGGGTGCAGAAGATGGGTCAAGCCCCAGGGGAATTTTATTTATTTCTGAATCCTTCAGGGCCAAAGTGCCCGCACATTATCTGTTGGGCATACATCCCTAACCTTAGGTGGAGGTGAATTTAAAATGGTACATTTTGGAATCGACGAAATGCCCATGTTGGCTAACCCATCTGCGACTTGATTAGCCTCTCTACAACAATGTGTAATTTTGACTTCCCATCCCCCGGAATGAATGAGGTTAGCACAGATACATAGCAAAGGCTCATGTTCTAAGCTCCATGTTGTATTGCCTCTGAGCATATCCGCCACCACTAATGAGTCCAGCTGGATCCACAGTTTAGGAATTTACATGCTTTTTGCTAGTCGAATGCCCCGGCGTATTGACGTAATATACCCATTCCTTCAGTTAATCCACATATCCACTCCCCTCGACATCCCTATAGTACCCCGCCTCCACTGTTGGGCCCGGTTTACCTCTGGCTGCCCCATCCGTACTTACGACCACCCAACCATCAAGTGGGCTTTCCTAGCCCACCAAGATTTCGGTCTCCTCTCTAGTTCTCTTGCCATTCCATGAGTCATCCACTGCCAACGTATCTAGTATCACATGGAACCGCTCCAGTAGGAACATGGGCTTGTTGCTGGGTATGGACTTGGCTTTATCAAAACATATTGAGTTCCTCCATTTCTAAATATACCACATAACGAGTACGAACTTTATAGACCAGTCCTCTTCCTCATCCTTCGCCAGGACGTTATCCTTGACCCAGTATAAGAATTCATTCTGACTCATGCATCTTGTCATCCCTATACTCTGGCACCACTACCACAATGTTGCTGCTTCAAGACATTGTCTAAGGGCATGGTCAATGGCCTCAATCTCCATCTCACAAAGTGGGTAGAAAGGGTTGCTTGTCATTCCCCGTTTATGTCGATTAGCATTGGTAAGTAATCGGTCATATAATACTAGCCACAGAAAGAATTGACATCAATGTAGGGCCTTGATTTTCCATACCCATGCCCATGAGTCATTCCTCTCTGTTATGGGATCTCCTCGGAACATGCCAAAAACTGACTTGATTTTGCACTTTCCTGCTTTGTCCCCTTTCCAGTAAAGCTTATCTTCAGCCCCAGCATCATTGATTAGTTCATGCGAAGCAATTTTGCAGAGGGCCTCACTGGTTAAATAGTTTGAGAATTTTTCCCATTGCCACCCTCTGTTGGCATCCCAGTAGTCTGCCACCAGTGTGTTATGGATGTCATAAAGAACCTCTTTCATTGCCATACTTAACAGCATTTAGCCGCTAGCCTAGGGGTGCTTCCAAAACTTTGTTGCTTACCCATTTGCTACAGTATGCCCAATACCCTTTTTTGGGTGGCTCTAATTTTCCCAGATCCCCCTCCAAGTGGATAAGGCATTAGGGCGTCCCTGAACTCGTTCGAGATCCCTGCTTCCATTACAGTACTTCTGCCGGAGTACTCTAGCCCATAAAGAGTCCTTCTCGTTCGTCATTCTCCAATCAAGCTTGACAAGGCTGAATTTAATTGTCGCATCGCTCGTAGTCCTAGTCCACCTATTTCCTTAGGCTTTGTGACAGTATCCAGTATCCCAAGTGACTAGATAGGGTTTACGTTCTTATGCCGTACCCCCCATAGGAATCTCCTGACTTTCCTATCCAATTCATTACATACCGCTCGAGGGAATTTTACCGTTTGCATGGTATATGCCAGGATCATCGTAACAATGGATTGAATGAGGGTGGCACGCTCGGTTAATGATAAACACTTTGTCTTCCATCCCGTAAGTCGTTTCTCCACCTTTTTGATGACTTGTTGATACGTTGCTTTAGTTACTTGCCTGTGCAGTGTAGGGACTCCAGGGTACCTCCCGACATCATCCGTTTGCTCTATACCCAGTGTGTCGCATACTTCCTCCATGTCCCTTTCTTGATATTAGGTGAAAAATAAACCTTCGACTTTGTCGTGTTTATTTTCTGTCCCAAGGCACTACAGAATCAGGCTAGACAACATTTTACTACTAATGCTTGGGCAGTCGAGGCTTCCGTGAAGAGGATCAGATAGTCAGCAAACATCAGATTGGAAATTTTAGGCCCATTTCGGCATACTTGTATTGGTTTCTATTGCTTTTGCAAGATTTCTTCTTTAATTAGGTGGGTAAGTATTTTAATACAGGCTAGAAAAACCTATGGCGATAGCAGATCGCCTTGCCTGATACCCCCAGTTTGGCAAAACTCCTCTGTTGGTCTCCATTTCAGAAGATCCTCATTGAGCAAGTGGATATACACATCATTATAACCTCCATCAAATTTTGAGGGATACGCATCTCCATTAAACTATCATGGATAAAGCTCTTTTTGAACCTGTCATATGCTTTTTCTAAATCTAGTTTGATGGCCATCCATGCTTCCCTGCCGTTGGCTACCCTTATTGTGTGAATTGCCTCTTGTATAATCACAATATTATCTCCAATCATTCGTCCCGGAACGAAGCTTGCCTCTGTAGGTGAAATGAGATCAGGGAGAATCTGTTTGATCTGTTGCATAATAGCTTTTGTGATGATTTTGTATGCAACATTATAGAGGCTTATCGGTCGGAAGTGGGAAGGCATATGTGGGTGCTCCAGTTTTGGAATAAGGGCAAGAAACGTGCTATTCACTTCCTCTAGTAACATTTGGCCCTGTAGAACTTATAACACCATTGTACAAACATTCTCTCCGACAATGTTCCAGTATCATTGATAAAACAATGCCTGGTACCCATATGGGCTAGGTGATTTGAATGGGCCCATAGAGGATACCGCGGCCCAGACTTCACTTGCAGAGAATGGTTTGGCCAAGCATGCATGCATCTCTTGGCTTATTCGGGGAAATTGATCTCATGCCATGTTATTCACATTATTTCCAAAGGAGGGGTCCGAGTATAAATTGGCAAAATACTCAACAACCATCTTTTTAATAGCAATTGGTTCAGTAACGCATGAGCCCTCATTGTTTTGGAGTCATTCAATGCGGTTATGCTCCCTTCTTATGACTGTGCATAGATGAAAGTACCTCGTATTCCGAACACCATCCCGAAGGGCGTCAACTCGGGATTTTTGAAACCATAAGAGTGCAATTTGGCTGAGGTTTCTTTAAGTTCCCTTTGCAACTTGACCTCCAGCTTAATCAAATGCCGTGGCCACCTTGATCCAGTTGTTTTTATATTCCTTCCAAACGAGCCCAGATTTTCCTTTTTTTCAGAATAGGTTGCCAAAGACCTCCTTATTCCACTTTGTCAAGTCCACTCCTAAATACCCCAAGGCCGATACGAGAGGTAGGTGTTCCTTCTAATGTGATTTCAAGAACTCGTCAAACTGATTGTGTGAGGTCCAAGTTGCTTGGAACCAAAATGGTTTGGCATTTTTCGATACTGAAGCAAAACCATTCGTGCTTATTTGAATAGGATGGTGATATGAATAACATCAGTTCAATTATGGGATTGATCCCTCTGGAAATCGCACCCTCCCACTCATATTACATATGACCCGATCCAACCTAGCACTTTTTCGCGTATCCCAGGCATTCCCTCGAACCGAATTAAAAAAAGGTCCCGAAAAGCCTAAGTCTATTAAGCCATTATTTTCGATCCAGGTAGTGAAAAAGGTGCATCTTCTGCTGATTTCGTGAGCTCCATGATCGTGTTTAGTAAGAGATTGAGTTTCATTAAAATCCCCATCTAGCATCTAAGGGAACACTATAGAGTGAGCAAATTGGCTGAGTTTATCCCACAGCTCTTCTCTTAGTTGTAGAGGGGGGCTTGCACATATGGTTGCAAAAATCCAGGGTCGTACACCCTTCCTCTTAACCTCCATAATAACAAACTGTTGGTGTGTAGATACAAGCATAAGCTGAACCTTGTCTGTGTTCCATAGCACCCAAATACCTCCTTGGAAACCCTGTGCCTTCCACTTGGTACTGTCCCTGGAAGCCAATTCTATCACTGACCTCATCCACTTTAGCACCACTGATATGTGTTTTGAGTAGTGCTAAAACGTGAGGCTCTTACACGCGGATATATTCTTTTATCGTGCTTAGGCATTCCCGAATTTAAGCTCCACGAACATTCCAAATCATCATTTTAACATTGGCATGAGGAAGCAAATCTTCCGCAGTATGTTCATCTCTTTCACATTCATTTGATCCATAAAACAATAGATGGTAAGACCCTTATGGTGTTCCGCCCAGTGGCTCCTGCAACGAGCTTTGCCTTTGCATGCTTTGCATGTCCTCCTGTGCCTAATTTCCTACACTCATGGCGATTCCACTCCTACCTATACAGGGTTCGATTCCACCTTGTACTAGCCCAAACATCCCTCCCGTTGACTGCCTCGCATTTTGGTGTATATCTGGAGGGTCATCAGGAGGGCTTCCATTCTATCTACCCGTAGTCAGCAACTGACTCCAGAGCCCATTTCACCTTGAAGGTCCATTTGTTGGCTTGTCTCACTTCTAGTTTCCTAGGTTGGGGTTCGGGCTTGGGCCTGTTGTGGTCCTCTAACTAGGCGTAGGCCCATAGAAGAAGTATCCCGCAAGGCCGTGTTAAACCTTCGCTGTAAACTTTGGCGGATTAGGCTGCTATTTTGTGGGTGTGGGCTGGGCTATGGCATGTGGTACGGGGCCTTTCCTGGATGTTCGTGTGGGACCATTAAGGCTGACATGTTATTATGTTCGTAAGTCTCTAGGACCACGTCTACTTCTTAAGTTCCTTGGCAGCAATTTTCCTTACTGTGTTCCCTAGATTCCGTAATATTTTCCTTATTTGGGGTTAGGAAACCTTCCTTCATATCTTCTCCATCAATATTTGCATTGTTGTCTAACTCTGCTAAGGCACGAAATCTCGATCCCTGATTCCCACCATTTGAGAGATTTGTTTCCTATGCTTGTGTATCACTATTTGCCACGTTAAGTAGACGGATATTCCCATCCTGTCCCTCTAATGCCACATGCTGGTTCGGTTCTGGTCGAACTGTGGTTTGCCTTTCGGTGTGAGCTTATGTTCTTGAGTTTCGTCTTCTTGCATGTTTCTTCACCAGCATCCAACTCCTATATGTTGTTTCTTCTTCTGGATTGATCAATTGTGCATTGCAAAGCTTTTGGGCTATCAAATCGCCATTGTGATTTGCCTGATCCTATTCTTTCTGGTTGTGCCGAGTAGTAGGGTAATTATCGTCCTTATGGCCTTGTTTTCTACATGTGAAACAAATCATATGGAGCCCTTCATATTGTATCCTCCATATTTGTCTATTCAAATGGAATTTTGATAGGAGCGGTTTGGATGGATCAACCTCGATGCTCATTTTTGTGTACTGTCCTCTCTCCACATTAGCTGTGGTGTCATCTACCCATATGACCTTGCCAATCTTGCTACCTATTTTCTGGAGTAGAAAATTCTTATTAAAGTATTCAACACTTAGCTGTGGAATGCGTACCCACATAGTGAGTTTAGTAATAGCTTCTTCATCCGACAGAAAATTTAGTACCCATTCTCTGATAACTTCCTAGCATCCATGGTCCTTGTGTCAGAATGTGGGTATAGTCTTCAGGGTTTGTGAATCTAGTGACATAGTAGTCACATCTAATATCAATGAGCGAGAAGTCTCACCTCAGCACCCACTCCAATTTCAATCTTTTCTTAAGTTAGAGGTAGCGTATTCCTTTATCGAACATTCGAATGATAATAGCGTTTCGCCATTGGTTTCTTAGTTGACGCTTTTCCATTGCTGTGAGTGTGATGGTTGGGCATGTTGGGTCCTCCTCTTCTGGGGGTTCATTATCTCCAGATTCATCCCCACGGCTGTTGTCTTCCTAGATTGCAGTTTGGACCACGTTGAATGTTAATTTCGGATTGTTTCTCTAGAGGGTGTCTCTGTATGATAATCCTCCAGTAGCCCTTGGTAACCATTCCTCTATTGCTCTAGTGTTTGGAATGACGTGGTTGGTTCCTTCCCCTTCTTAGAAGGAGTCTGCCATATCTTCATCTACTTCAGCCATGTCTTCTTCATCCGTATTGACCCCGTTAGCTGATTGTTCATCTTTTTCTTCGATCTGGATGGTATGTCAGTTTCTTTCGTGGAAGGGTTTATCTCAGTCTTGCTGCCGCATTGCTACTTAGCATCATAGAAAGCTTTGGGTTTGCCTTGTAGATATCTAAATTATCATACACGTCCAGATAAACCTCTTCTAATTTCTGCAATTGCAACTTAAGTTGCTTCCTTGCTATGTCATGATCAAAAATTACACTGCTTCACATCCTGATTGGATTTATGCTCCAACCCTATATGGCGATAAAATGCTTTACCAAAAACTAGCCTATAAGGTGACATACATATAGGTGTCTTACATGCAATTTCTATAAGCCCAAGGAGCTTCATCTAACCTAAGATTCCAATCTTTCTTATCTGGCCTAACAACATTTTCTAATATGTTCTTAATCTCTTTATTAGAGATTTCAGCTTGGCCATTTGTTTCAGTAGGATAACCAGTAGACACATTATGAGTTGTATGATATTAGCAAACAAGCACCTAAGGTTTTATTGAAAAAATGTGTTCCCCTAAATAATGATTGCTTTTTATGCACTCCATAACTATCCAAAATAAGAAATTTAACATGCTTCACCAGATTTTTAGCATCATCAGCTCTAGTACCCGTAACTTCAACCCACTTAGATACATAATCAACAACCATAATAACATAAGTAAAACCAAAAGAAGTAGGATAAGGTCCTATGAAATCAACACTCAATACATTAAAGTTTCCACAAACATACACATTATGTAGAGGCATCTGATTTCTTCTAGATAAATTACTTGTCTTCTAGCATTCTTTGTATCTTTTGCAAAAATCATAGGCACCTGTTAAAATAGCCAGTGATAAAATCCATACTCAAGAACTTTGTGTGCCATTCTTTTGGGTCCAAAATGTCCCCCACTTTTAGAAGAGTGAAAAGTTAAAATAGAATGGAATTCATAGTCATCTACACACTGCCTTATGATCTTATCTCCATAAAGTTTCCATAGATATGACTTATCTTAAGCATAATATTTACGGTGGGCTCTTATCTTCTCCTTTTAGGCTCTAGACAAGTATATAAAGTCTCATCAGGGAAACCATCACTCAATGGATTACCGCTCTCCCTATCTTCTGGCCCACTTAGCAGGTTATCTACTAAATTTTTAGCTCCTAGCTTGTCTCTAATTTCTAAGTAAAATTCTTATAGTAGTAAGACCCATCTAATCAATCTAGGTTTGGGTCACCTTACTCAACAAATGTTTAATGGTATAATGATAAGTATATGAACAGTAACTTTAGCACCTAACAAATAAGGACGAAACTTTTCTAGAGCAAAGATAACAATGTACATTTCCTTTTCTATAGTAGTGTAGTTACACTGTGCTGGTTCTAGAGTTCTAAAAGCATAATAGATTACATGAGATACCTTACCTACTCTTGACCTAAGCTTGCCCATATTGCCTTATCATTAGCATCACACATCCGTTCGAAAGGTAGGGGTGCACTATTGGAGTAGTGGTCAATTTCAATTTTCAATTGGTCAAAGGCTCTTCTAAAGTCCTCACTAAATTAAATAGAATATCATTTACAAGTAAAGCACCTAAAAGAGGGGCAATCTTAGAAAAATCCTTAATAAATCTTCTATGAAACCCAACATGACCTAAAAATGACCTCACCCCTTGGCACACTATGGATAAGGAAAAGATTGCATTATGTCTACTTTAGCCTTGTCAACCTCTAATCCTTTAGATGACCCTACATAACCTAGTACTACCCCATGCTCCACCCTGAAATGACACTTTCCAACATTGAACTCTAAATTAGTTTCAATGCAATACTGAAGCACTAAAGTAAGATGATGCAAGCACTCATTAAATAAATAACCATGTATAGGAAAATCATCCATGAAAACTTCCATAATTTTATTGATAAAATAAAAAAAATGTTCATCATGTATATATAAAATGTAGCAGGAGCGTTATATAGACCAAACTACATCCTTGTAAAAGCATAGGCACCAAAAGGACAGGTAAAAGTGGTATTTTATAATCCTCAAGAGCTATAGTCAATGCACACTCTCCAACCACTCTGGACTTTAGTAGGTACTAATTCACCTTCCTTATTCTAAACTATTGTTGTGCCCCCCTTTTAGGAACCATATGAATATGACTAACCCACTCAGAATCTGCTATAATGTATATCACTCCGTCATCTAACCACTTAAGGGTTTCTTATTGAACTACCTCCATCATAGGTGGATTCAGTCTTCGGTGAGGGTCTCTCTTAGACTTAGCATATGATTCTAATTGATTTTAAGTGAGCAAAAAGGGGGCTAACTCCTTCAAGGTCTACTAAACTCTACCCTAACTTTTCACTATGTTTTCTAAGCAATCTAATAAGTTTATCCTCTTGTTCAAGTGTGCTTAAGATTATAATAGGTAAGGCCTCATCATCCCTTAGATAAGCATACTTATGATTCTTAGGCAATGGTTTCAGTTCTAGTGTAGGGGGTGAGATGTGAGAGGGTAGCAACTTTGTGTGACTTTCAAGCAATTCTAGCTTCTTAGGTCTGTGAATCACATGCAATTCCAACGAAGACTCTATGTCATATTATCAACATGTTAATGCATGCTTTGAATCACAAACTAATCCAAATCTTGAGTAAGCATAGTTAGTAGTTCATCACCATGAGACAATTCATGAGCATCCTAGGACAATTCATCGATCACATCAAGTGTACAAAGATGGTTCACATCAGTGGGAAATCTCATGGCGTCAAAAATATTGAACTAAATAATCTCACCATCAAATTCCATAGTTAATGTTAAGGGTTCTTCTAGATGTTCCTTCATCTATAAAAATGCTAAGGGTGCCTCTTACTTTGAAGACTCTCTTAGTCACTTCGAGCAGCTTGCAACAAGGGTGCGAAGAAGCAAGAGGCTAAATGAGGTTTCCTCCTCCAAGTTCATTATTCCTACCGTGCTCTAGCCTAAGGAAGAAAAGAGATAGTCCCTTCACTAGAAATGAGACTCCTTCAACCAGTAATATCAAAAGGGATTCTCCAAGGCAAGGGATTATTGGCCCTGAAAGATTAGTATAGGAGGCAAAACATGTTGCCTTCTTTCTTTCAAAAGAGAGGCTTGTGAAAGCAACTTATGAGGAACTTGTAGGATCATCTCTCCCTCTCTTAAGTTATTGTTAGGAAATTGTAGGCTTTGAGAAAAATCTAGGCTGAGAATTAGGCTTTGAAGGATAAGTTGGAGAGAGGGCAAGGGGCCACTTGATTTTATATGGAGGAAATGACCAAGACCTTAGCCAATTGGTTTCCTAATTTTCAGAGATAGGAAAAGATTGAGGCGAGTGTTAAAAAGTCTGAAAGGAAAAGGGCCGGATTGATTAACCAGCCTTGTAATTTTGTGTCAAAAGTTTGTATTATGATTAGTACTCATTTAATAAAGTTTTGTGAACTTAAGTACTATATGTCTTGCTTAGCAACATTCTTATCCCTCTCAAGTCCTGATCCAATCTTGTGGAATTTTTGTTATCAATTTCTTCATTGAATTTCTTGACGAGGTCTTAGGAATTTGTTCCTAATAAGTCTCAATTTAGCCTACTTAAATTGAAAATAATTCCTTAACTGAATCCAATGACCCTTAGGAATTTATCTCGCTTTTGCATACAATTACGTCATTCATGATTGCGTTAAATGATTCACAACACAAACTTAAATATAAATAAATGTGAATGCTGCTTTATTAATATTGCTATGCCAAGTTCTCAGTTTAGTTATAGAACTTCAACTAATGCTTTCATAGAAGGCATGGCCATTCTTTAATGGAAATCTATGCTTATTAGCATTCGCGATTGTTCACATCCCAATTGTTTGGAACCTTTTTGCCCCAGTGGTAGAAGCTTGTAGATTCATTGAAATAATTCTTCTATGAAGTTGTACCCGTTTGGGCCTAACTTCATTGGGTGCTTTCCAACTCTCTCCATGCTTGTGAGGACTAGGTCACTAGGTTTCATGGGTTTATGATTCACCCTTTCTATCATAGGCACTAGTGATTTTGCTTTGTATAGCTCTATTCTAACTGTAGTTTCTTTCCTTATTTTTGACAACAAGCTTAGGGCTTTAGCTTGTGCCCTTTCTTTCTGCGCTGACTTATACCCTTGTAACGTCAAATTGGTACGTGGACTTCTATATGTATGATGGCTTGTATATCAATCTACCCTATTCCACATTGGTTCTAGGCTAGGCTTACTTCTTGCTTTTAACCCTTAACCTTTGGCCTAGGGTTATTACCATCTCTATTGTTAAGCATAAAGATTAGAACCACAGCAAGCTCTGGGTGCTTCACAACTCGCCTTTTGCTTGTCTGCGAGGCTTCTCCCATTTCAAACTTGAAAAGTGGGAATGTGGCCTTTAAGGTGGCTATGTAACCCTCTCTTTTGCTCTTCTGATATCTCATAATCCAACCTATAGAGCCATCATCAACTAAATATTACATCTATAGGAGGTAGGCTGACAGTATTGCTGTCAAAGAGTGTAGAAGCAATCTCCTTACAATTATGTTGTAGAATAAAGGTACATCTATGATGATATAATCTACCATCGCCTATAAGGTCTTCCCCTTTTGAGTTCCTACCTTGGTAGGCAGTTTGATCATCCTCTTGTATTATACAGTCGCTTGTGAATATTTGATGGGATACGGTATTGGAGATATACCTTTGTGTTTCATGCTAAGCTCGACGAAGCTACTATAAAACGTTATTGAACTTCTAGTATTTGCTAGTGGCTTACTAATCCCATACTTGACTACTATCAGCTTGATAACCATAGGATAATCATATGGCCGAGATATAGGTCTAGCACTTTTAAAAACGATCTTAGGAAGGGAGTTCATAGTTACCTAGTTTACTCCTATGGTTGCTTGATCTAGATTCCTTATATAAGACCTTGTATGACAGTCTAGCTAGCCAAGAATGGTCTCTTAGACATTACCTATATAAAACCTCTAAGTTGTATATTGTAAGAATCATCTTTTTCTGAACTCCTTTTGTCTAGATGTTTCCTGCTATTTGGAGGCCTATCCTTAAGGTACTTATCTAGCTTTCTTTTATAGGCCAGATCATTAGGTACTCTATCTAGATCCTAGAAATATTTTGTGTCATGCCCATAGTCCTTATGTAATACACACAACTTGTCCTTGTTCTTTTATTTAGGCCTCTGCTTAAAAGGCATGCGTTTATCTATGTGTATGCATCCCTTAAAAATCCATTAGGATCTCACTCCTTAAGGTATGAAAGAGAGACTTTCTTTTAAAGGTCCTATCTTTCTTTTCCTTCTGACTCATTAATCAGACACTACTGTAAGCGCACAGGTGTTCGTAGTATAGATAAAGATATCATTCCTCAAAGACTAAAGTAATCTATCGAGCCTAGTCTTGTCAGAACATGCTAAGCAAAACTCAATTTCAAATGGATTCGATTAACTACTGCAAATAACTTAACTTGTCTAAATCAATAAGAGAAAAACATCTAGGAATTTTCGCAATTATGGAAGAGAATTGGATCAAAATGAATAAACATATGCTATTCTCTAATTGGTTAATTCCGAGGAATTGTAATCTTATCAAAAAACTTGATCTATTCTTTCAAAATCAACCAATTTTGCCTAAACTAAGCAAACGTCATTCTTTCAAACTAATTTGACTTAATCCAAGTTTAATATATTCGATTACTTACTAGCCCTCTTAACACATAAATCTCTCTTTCGAAACGAATTTATACTATGTCTATTCAAGTAGTCCAACATTCAGATCTCGTCTTTTGAATGTTCACTCAATTGTTTCAAGTGTGCAAGTAAATTTTGGCAAAAATCAACTCACAACATATCAAACACTTGATAGAATGAAATCAAAACAATCATGAAAATAAGCACAATTCCTTAAAAATCAAAACATGATCCAGTAACAGTTCCAAGAACTACGAAATTCCTAGACTAAGAAAACTATTCAGACATGATAAAACATAAACTAACCAAAAAGATCAGCAAAATCTTGAGCCGAAGGGACTCGACGGAGATGGCCTTCACCAAGGGCTTCAGAACCACCTCAGGATCAAAACTCTCACACTCAAAACTCACTCAAAACTAAACAAAGAACAAAATTTGAGAGAAAATAAACTAAGCTCTAATCTAAACTAAACTACTTGCTTGCTTGCTTAGAATGCTCTTGAGTTTTTGTTGTTGTTTCCTTCGCTACAGAACATCCCTTTTTATAGGAAACTTCAATTGATCTCAGCCACACAGCCGAAGCAAAACGAAGAGGCAATAGTTACAGGCACACCACAGTCCATGGGGTTCACCACGGGCTGACCGTGGCCTGTGCTGGATCTGGAATTTTGCTCTTTCTTTGCCCTGTGGTCGTGGCATAATATTGATGGTCATGGGGAAGGTCAAAATACAGCCATTAAAGGGCAAATGCTGGGTAAAAAGACTAAAAATCCTGCAAAATACATAAAACAACTACACCCAAGTATAAATCAAGAATAGGAGAGTAAATAACATCATTAAGCACAAAATTCTCCTAAAAATGAGACAAATTAGCCCTAAAAAGATGTACATAAAAGGCACTTATCAAACTCCCCCATGCTTAAACTGTTTCTTATCCTCAAGCAATGCAAGGATTAAAGATATACACAACCTCCTTAGGATAGACGTAGGTAACTTTCAAATGGCAAGGATGATCTAAATGTAGCCCCAAAAGATGCAAAAATATAGTTAACAAATAGAATAGGGAATGAAATTTCAAAAACATTTAATAGACCATGATGCAAAACTTGAACCAATCGTCCCCCAAATTGTCAAATACAATCATTCTAGCATATGAAACGAGTAAGACTAGTAAGGCTGGTAGAACCTCACTATAGTTATTTGGCACTTAGCACTCATGTGTTTGACAAAGTATATATATGAAGGTTCTCTCAATTCTCATTCCTTGGACACAAATCTACCATAAGCTTCACAAGATTCTCAAATTCGCCACCACTAAAATGCAAATACACTAAACAATCAGGAGGATTTTTAAAGGGATGTAACGGGGCTTAGGGTAAAGGTAAGAGGGGAACAAATATTTTTGGAAATGAGGAGCTAAAAGCCATAGACTAAGGGCCTATTCTTTTTATGGGTAAATTGGAGTGGGTAAAAGAGTGAAGCGGGTTGAAGTAGGTGGAGGTAGGTTGAAGTATGTTGAAGTGGGTTGAATTTTTTTTATGTGATAAATTGAACTTGGTTAAAATAGTGGAAGTGGATTGAAGTAGGTTAAAGTGGGCTGAAGTGGGTTGAAGTAGGTTAAAGTTAGTTGAAGTTGGTATTTGGGAATTGACCCACGAAAAGAACAGGCCCTAAGAGCTTAAACAATTCTAATGCATCATACTACATCCTTCTCGAACCTTATCAACTCATCAATAAAATAAATCCCAAAATGAAAATAGATAGAGTCGAAAATCACTAATATCTTACATTCCCACCAAGGCTAATCATTTTCTTTGAATTTTTTCTTCTTTTTTTCCCTTTCTTTTTCGCTTCCAATTTTTTTTTTTTTTTTTGGTTGTTGATGATTTCTTTTTGTTTTTCACATCTTTTTTTGATTTCTTTTATTTTCAAAGAGGAATAGCCAAGGGAATTCAATAACAAATTTTTAAAATCGAACTCTTCTTTAAACTTTGCATAATAAAACAAGGGATTAATCAAATGTTTGCATCCCAGCACCAAAACAGCCAAAATTCACTAAAGAAAATAACAATCCACCTTGCTAACGCCTTATCAAACTTGATGCAAAAGAATGTAATGTTCCTCTAGCCTTAGCTTAAGGGTAAGACAAGTATTTGGCCATGGAGGTTTAAATCAAGAAAAATAGTTAAAGGCTCAAAGGGGCTAACAAGGGATATAATACATAACGAGGGTGGCTATTTGGCCGTGGTGTTCAAATAAATCAGAGAAAGAAAAATGCCTATATCATATTGCCTAAATGCATATGTGAAATGTGGTCTTGAATGAGAATCAAAGAAAATTTTAGAGAAATGACGCCAAGAAAGAATCACACATGAAAGAGATTATGAGACTAATAATGATAAACAGTCTTTAAAGACTCAAAGCCTCACAGGACATCTACCACAGTGAAAACTAGCTCACTAGCACACATGCCCAAATTTCATGTAAAAACTCATGGGGAAAAATCAATTTGCATTCAACATATGGTTAAAACATGGAATTCAGTTCGAAAATTCACTCACAAACTTTTGTGCACAATTTAGGCGAATAAAAGAATCCAACTAACCAAAGAAAACTTTCCAAATCTATAAAGATCATCATCGGAGGTTTTTTTTTGTTTTTTTTTTTTGCCTTTTTTTGGGTCTCCTACAAATAATGCAAACTAAAATGCAAAAGAAACTAACAACGCAACCTAGAAGAAAACTAAATGCACTACTAAAACTAAAACTAAAACAAAAACTACAAAAACTACCACTAAAAATATATACAAAGCAAAAAAAAACAAACGTACCAAACAAAAATAGACATCAAACGCCAAATATAATAATTAACTCCCCCATGCTTGAATCACACATTGCCCTTAATGTGGGCACATCATAATAAAAAGGGAAAGGGGAGCAGCAGAAATCAAAATCAGAGAGAAGGAGGTAGAGGAGGATGGGGTCAGAAATTACCCGAAAACTTTGCTGCACTTGATCGTTTCTTCTATGGTTGAACCGGATCAGTTAGCATATGAACAATGACGTTGTCAATTGGTTGTCCCACTAGGTTTGGCTTCCATCACTGTCCATTAACTGTGAAAGCACCGGTAGACTCACTCCATATCTCCACTGCTCTACTAGGTTGAACTTTGGTAATGATAAATGGTCCCGACCATCGGGATTTCAATTTACTAGGAAACAATCTCAACCTTGTGTTGAATAGAAGGACCATATCACCTTTTTCAGAATGCTTCGTCACAATGTGTTTGTCATGCCATTTCTTAGTTCGCTCCTTGTAAATACCTGAATTTTCATAAGCCTCCAATCTTAGTTCGTCGAGCTCATTTAGTTGCAGGAATCTTCGTTCTCCCACTGCTTTTAGATCAAAATTGAGTATCTTTATAGCGCAATAGGCCTTATATTCCATTTCCACGAGCAAGTGACAAGGTTTTCCAAACATTAACTAGTATGGTGTGGTGCCTAAGGAGTCTTATAAGCGGTTCGGTATGCCAAAAGAGCATAATCTAGCTTCAAGGACCAATCCTCACGGGACCGATCCACCGTTTTTTCCAAAATGCTTTTTAATTCTCTATTTGAGAGTTCCACCTACCAACTTGTTTGGGGATGATAAGGTGTAACGACCTTATGAAATGTCCTGTATTTTTTTAAGAGTGACCCAAGAGGCTTGTTGCAAAAATGTGTGCCGTTGTCACTTAGAAGAGCTCTTGGTGTGCCAAATCATGTGAAAATATTTTTCTTTAGAGATGCAATGGCTTTCACCCACTTAGAAACATAGTCAACTGCCACAAGGATATAAAGGTTGTTATGGGAGGGAGGAAAAGGACCCATGAAGTCGATCCCCAATACATCAAACAACTGTACTTCGAGTATGCCACTTTGAGGCATTTCATGCCACTTAGAAATTTTTCCTGTTCGCTGACATCTACCACATGTCATGAAAAATTTTCTTGTGTCCTTAAAGAGTGTGGGCCAATAGAAACCTGCTTGGAGTACTTTCGCAATGGTTTTATCTGGTCCAAAGTGACCACCATAGGTTGAAGCATGGCAGTGGTGTAAAATACTACGGACCTCTTTTTTAGGCAAGCATCTTCTATAAATCCCATCTTTACATAGCTTATAAAGGAAAGGGTCTTCCCACACATAGTATTTGGCATCTGTAAAGAACTTCTTTCTTTGTTAGTAGGACAATCCTGGAGGTAACATGCCGCACACTTTGAAGTTCACCATATCAGCATACCACGGAGCTGCCTGTTGGGGTATAGCTAGTAACTGCTCATGAGGGAAAGAATCATCAATGGGAAGCTCTTCACTATGAGTGGACTCTGGACCTAAATGAGATAGATGATCGACAATCACATTTGCCAATCCTGCCTTATCTTTGATTTCCAACTTAAACTCTTGAAGGAGGGGGACCCACCAGATGAGTCGAGGTTTGGAATCAGATTTCTTCATTAAATGTCTCAAAGTGGCATGATCCGTGAAAATGGTGACCTTGGAATTGATCAAATAGGACCAAAATTTTTCTAAGGCAAAGACAACTGCCAAGAACTCCTTTTCGGTCGTGGCATAATTGACTTGAGCCTCATCAAGAGTGTGGCTTGCATAGTATATGACATATGGTTTATTGTCCTTTCGCTGATCTAAAATAACCCCTACAGCATAGTCACTTGCATCGTATATTATTTCGAAAGGCAGCTTCCAGTCTGGAGCTTGCATTATGGGGGCGGTGATTAACGCCTCTTTTAATCGGTGAAAAGTACTCAAGCATTCTTCGTTAAACTCAAAAGGCATATCCATGACAAGCAATTGGGTGAGAGATTTTGCAATCTTTGAAAAATCTTTTATGAATCATCGGTAAAAACCGACATGTCCAAGAAAACTTCTCACACCTTTTACAAAAGTTGGTGGCTGTAATTTCTCAATTATCTCCACCTTTGCTTGTCAACTTCAATGCCTCTGTTAGAAACAACATGACCAAGGACAACTCCCTCTTACACCATAAAATGACATTTCTCCTAATTCAACACCAAATTCACATCTTCACATCTTTGTAAAACTTTAGATAAGTTATTCAGGCAATGGTCATACGTTGTACCATACACAGAAAAATAATCTCTAAAGACTTCCATTATATCCTCAATAAAATCTAAAAAGATAGCCATCATGCAACATTGAAATGTGGCAGGGGTATTACATAACCTAAATGGCATTCGTCTATGAGCGTGTGTGCCATATGGACATGTAAAGTATTCTTTTCTTGGTCATTAGGGTGAACAGGGATTTGAAAGAATCTCGACTATCCATCTAAGTAGTAAAAATATGAGTTCTTTGCCAATTGTTTAAGCATTTGGTTAATGAAGGGAGTGAAAACTGGTCTTTACGGGTGGCTTTATTCAATTTTCGATAATTAATATACATACGTCATCCTGTAATAGTACTAGTTGGGATTAGTTCATTATTCTCATTTTTGATGGCAGCATCCCTCATTTCTTAGGTGTAATATAGACCGGGCTTACCTACACACTATCTGAGATAGCGTAGATTATGCCAGCTTTAAGCAATTTCAAAATTTCCTTTTTATCCACTTCTTACATGCTAGGGTTTAATGTCCTTTAGCGTTCAATTAACAGCTTATGATCATCCTCCATCAAGATTCGATGCATACACAGGGAAGGATGAATCCCTTTTAGGTCATCTAGGGTGTATTCTATGGCTTTATGATGCTTCCTAAGCACTCTAAGCCAAGAGTCAACATGGGTAGCATTCAAATTTGCATTCATAATCATAAGATATGTAGATTTTGGTCCACGGAATTCATACCTCAGTGATGAGGGGAGAGGCTTTAACTCTACCTCAGGAGTTTCTGCCCAATCAGATGAGGGCTTACTTTCATCTTTTAATAATTCCACCTTAGTAGAGGAAGGCAGAATTGGTGGAGAGGCTTCTAACAATTGAGCACATTTGGCTACTTCAGGATTGTCACCTTTAGTAGTGCTCTTATTCAACATCAAGTGCTCAAGTGAATCATTAGAATTAATGTTAGATGCGATTTCTCGTATTAAACTATCAACCACATCAATCTTATAACATTCATCAGAAATAGAAGGAAACTTAGCATCTTTTAGTAAATTAAATTCAACATGAACATCCCCCACATCAAAAGTTAGTGTACCGTTTTTACATCGATGTGGCACCCTACAGTGGCCAAAAATGGCCTCCCTAGAATGACTGGGGTCTATGTATCCTCTTCCATTTCCGGAATCACAAAGTCTACTGGTACGTTTAAATCCCCTACTTTTATTGGGACATCCTCCAAAATACCCACACGTTATTTTACAGAACGGTCTACTAATTGCAAGGAGATAGCAGTTGTCTTAACTCTTCTAATTCCATTTTTTCACACTGAGAAAGGGGGCATCAAGCTTACGCTTGATCCTAGATCACATAAAGCATGGTTTATAGGCACATTCCCTATTAGGAAGGGAATTGAAAAACTGCCAGGATCCTTTAACTCAGCGAGAAGCTTATTTTGAATAGCTGCAATACACTCTTCAATGAAAGCTACCGTTTCATGTTCTTCTAGTTTTCTTTTGTTTAACAGAATTTCTTTCAGGAATTTAGCATATGAAGGCATTTGGGTTAAGGCTTCAGTAACCGGTATGTTTATGTAGAGTTTCTTAAGGACGTCCAAAAACTTTCCAAATTGCATATCAAGTTTTGCCTTAGCCATCCTTTGAGGAAATGGTAAAGGTGGTATGTAGGGGTTTGGAGAAATAGTCTTACGGTCCTTAGGAATCTCGTTAGGCTTATGCTTGACATCATCAATTATTTCGTTAGAAGGCGAAGATATTTCTTTCTTAACATTCTTGACATGCTTATTCTTATCTTGCGAAGATTCATTGTGGGTAATTTCCTTAGGTTCCTCTAGTTGCTTGCCTCCTTGTAGAAGCATTGCATTGCATTACTCCTTTAGGTTAAGTTTAGGTTCACTAGATAGTCTATCTGAGGGCGTAGATGAAAAGTAGCTTTCTGAGCAATTTGGGTCTCAAACATTTTATTATAAGTTGTAAACATATCAACCTTTGAGACTAATTGCTTAATGTACTCATCTGATTTCTGTTGTGCCATAAGCATGTTTTCCATCATTAGCTCTAAATTTGACTTTTGGGGCATCTGAGAAGGGAATGGGGGTCTTTGAAAACCAGGGGGTACTCTAGCATTTATATGGGGCATATTCACAGGGTTTGGATTAGACCTATAAGGGGTATTAGAGTAAGGATCATTGGTCGGTCTCAAATTGAAATTTTAAACATAATTAACTTCATCATGGCCCGGGGAAAAAGGGCTTCCAACTTGACAGTGCAAAGATATATGCTCAATTGAACCACAAATCTCATAAGGGGAAAGGGCACGAGAGTTTACAGTATTAACATTTAATTGGTCTAGTCTTTTAGTCATAGCATCTACTTTAGCAGAAAGTAAAGTAAAAGCATCAACTTCAAACTTACCTCTAACCTGCCTGGGTTGGGCCTGTTCAATCGACCATTAAAAGTTATTAAGCACCATCTCCTCAATAAGGTTATAGGCTTCATCCTCGATCTTACTCGTTAGAGTTCCTCCTGCCGCCACATCAATAGCAGACCTCACAGCTTGGTTCACACCGTTATAAAAGGCCTGGATAATCATCCAGTGCTGGAGACCATGATGGGCGCATAAATGCAATAAATCCTTAAAATGCTCCCAGGCTTCATAGAGCGTCTCATCCTCTTTTTGCAGAAAGTTGGTCATTTGATTTCTCAGGCTCATTGTCTTGGTTGGAGGGAAGAATTTGGCGAGGAAAGCTCTGGTCAACTCGTCCTAGGTAGTTATGCAACCAGATAGCAAAGAGTGCAACCAAGCCCTCACCTGATCCCCTAATGAGAAAGGGAATAAGCGCAGGCGAATCGCATCACTAAAGACTCCGTTTAACTTTAGCGTATCACACACCTCTAAAAATACAAAGAGGTATAGATTCGGGTCTTCCAAAGGAATCCCACCAAATTGAGATTGCTACACCATGGAAATAAGTGCTAGCTTGAGTTTGAAGTTGTTGGCATCTACAGTAGGCCAAGCTATACATGAGGCAATCCCTTGGACTCCGGGGGTAATGAAATTAGGAAGGGTCCTTCTTTCCTCACCCGTCATGCTTAAATTCCTTCTTGCCTCGTGCCTTTGTTCTTCGATCCTTTGCTTTTTCCTCCTTAAGCAAAAAGTCCTCTCAATCTTTGGATTGGGCTCGTACAAAATCAAATTGTGCATAAATTAGGAAAAATTCCTGCGAGCACTTTTCACCAACACTACCAGCGCAATTAAACAGGAAAGAGAAAAATAACAAGAAAACAAAATAGAGCAAAATAATAAAATGCTTAGTCACGTTCGTAGGACAATACTCAATAGTTAGCAATTTAGTTCTTGGCAACGGCGCCAAAAACTTGATCAGACACTACCGCAAGCGCACGGGTGTTCGTAGTATAGATAAAGATATCATTCCCCAGGGACTAAAGAAATCTATCGAGCCTAGTATTGTCAGAATATGCTAAGAAAAACTAAATTTCAAATGGATTCGATTAACTACTGCAAATAAATTAACTTGTCTAAATCAATAAGAGAAAAACTTCTAGGAATTTTTATAGTTATGGAAGAGAATTGGATCAAAATGAATAAACATGTGCTATTCTCTTGTTGGTTAATTCCAAGGAATTGTAATCTTGTCAAGAAACTTGATCTATTCTTTCGAAATCAACCAAATTTGCCTAAACTAAACAAATGTGGTTCTTTCAAACTAATTTGACTAAATGTAAGTTTAATATATTCGATTACTTACTAGCCCTCCTAATATATAAATCTCTCTTTTGAGATGAAGTTATGCTATGTCTATTCAAGCAGTCCAGTAACCAAATGTCGTCTTTTGAATGTTCACTTGATTATTTCAAGTGTACAAGTAAATTTTGGCCAAAAATCAACTCACAACATATCAAACACTTGATAGAACGAAATCAAACCAATCGTAAAAACAAGCACAATTCCTTAAAAATCAAAACATGATCCCAAAGTAATTCCAAGAACTACTAAATTCCTTGACTAAGAAAACTACTCAGACATGATAAAAGATAAATTAATCAAAAAGATCGGCGAAATCTTGAGTAAAAGGGACTCGACTGAGATGGCCTTCACCAAGGGCTTCAGAACTGCCTCAAGATCAAAACTCTCACCCTCAAAACTCACTCAAAACTAAACAAAGAACAAAATTTGAGAGAAAACAAACTAAACTAATCTAAACTAAACTACTCGCTTGCTTGCTTAGAATGCTCTTGAGTTTTCGTTGTTGTTTCCTTCACTGCAAAACATCCCTGTTTATAAGAAACTTTAGTTGATCTCAGCCACATAGCCGAGGGAAAATGAAGAGGCAACAGTTATAAGCACACCACGGGTTGACCATGTTCTGTGCTGGATCTAGAATTTTGCTCTTTCTTTGCTCTACGGTTGTGGCATAACATGGATGACCGTGGGAGAGGTCAAAATATAGCCATTAAAAGGCAAACGCTGGGTAAAAAGACTAAAAATCCTACAAAATACATAAAATAACTGCACCTAAGCATAAATTGAGAATAGGAGAGTAAATAACATCATTAAGTACAAAATTCTCCTAAAAACGAGGCAAAATAGCCCTAATAAGATGTACGTATAAGGCACTTATACTCATCTTAACTGACGTTTTTTCATCCCTCTTCGACATCTATTGGGAGTTGTAGTGTAATACCCAGATCCCTCCTAGATCATGAATAATTACCGAGAATGGATTCAAGGATTCTTAACTGGCCTAGCAAATTACCACAAGTCTTTCTGGTGTGCCCGTCCTCGCTCACTTGATACCTAGGAGGTCACCTATCCCAGGACTTCTTCATAGCAAGGACACTTAATTGTTGAGTTCTTAATAATAAGCTCACCATAAATGAAGGTGAACTTCAGTGATATGAGTTTCACTTTGTATTCTTTATGCTACACTCAAGTATTACACCTAGCCACTCCTATAAAGACCTCTAACTGTATATATCATTTTGCTATCTTCGGAGCCTCTTTTAAGGTGGTTAGTTGCTGCATGATGAAATTTTCACACAGGCGCTTGTGTTCAACCACATTGGTAAGGCCTTCCACAAATAATTTCTCATGAGTGAATATTTCCACATATGTAACCAAGGATTCCTGATCTTTTTATACTAGATTCATTAGTTTTGTTGTTCACTTTAGAGCCCTTCTATTTTTAACAAAGTGACTTCTGAAGCTAGCGGAAAGACCATCCCAGGATTTAATTGATCTTGGTGTTAGCCTTTTGAACCAAACTTGCGCGGTTCCTTTTCGAGTAGCAGCAAAATATCTACACATCATAACTATTGAGGGAGTTTGTAGAAAGATCTAGGTTAAATGAGAATCAAGGTACTCTTGAGTGTCATTAGTCCTATCAAGCTACCCTCTCTTAGGTAGCTTGATCTACCTAGGGAGTTTAGCCTCCTAAATCTTAGAATCAAAAGGTATCTTAGTGTAAGGGTGGCCCACCAGTGAAGCACATTAATTGTGGGTCTTTCTTATCTTCTTCGTTAAATGCGATTGAGACGACATGACTGTGAGAGATCTTGAGCTTTGCTACAATGAATTTTCTTCACAGTCTTCTGCTTGGTGAGAGCTATCATGAACATGCCTCGTTTGTAAGAATTTCTCGTACCCAACCTTTTTATAGTTCAAGGTCTCTTTCCAATCTTCAGCCTTATTCCTCATGTACCTCAGAGGTCTATTCTCAAGATTCGTTTCCTCTAAAGCTCCTTTTGTGTCGTAGGAGTCCTTATCCTGTTATTCACAGACACCCTTTTAGGGGTAGCTTTCCATAACTTTCTTTGAGAAGCCAAGAAATCATCAAGATTTGTCATCATAGGAGACATGACTTCACAGTCTTTTAACATAATCAATTCCTCAATCATCTTTGGAGCACTACCTATTTGTTCTAGAGCATGAGCACACCTATAAAAATGAGTATGCCTGAGAGATAGAAGCCCTTTGAGGGAAATTGTGTCTTCTTGGTTTGAGGCATCCTCTATAGTGAAATCTTCTTCTCTAAAGGTTTGAGTGTTAGGATCCTAACTCTTAAAATCTTGGTTTTTAGGGGAGCAGTACTCTTCCCTTACCATAATCCTTTGGTGGCGTCTTGCTTAACACTAGGTTTCTCATTGATAGCGCTAAATATTTTACCACATAGAAGAGTTTTTGAGTTTTACTCGGAACCTAGAGGAACTTATACTGCCATCCAAGGATTTTCTATAATATAACCCTTAAATAAAGGGGGTTTCTTCACTTTAAGAGCCTCCAATGCTCAAGTTAGAGCGAATCTATGAAAAGAATAGTAAATATAATATAGCTTATAAAAGTCTAATTGACTTACCTTTAATTTTTAACGTGACTTTCTTACATATAAATTTAGGTTAGTTCTCTTAAAGGAATTTAGCTAGGATTCCACATCTTTTAGATATAGATTATCCCTAATTTGTTCATACCTAAAGGACTTTTACCTTTTCCTTGTAGGTTTAGGAGATCTTGGCTAGATCTTTAACCATTTGACAACCAAAGCACATAGAAATCATTTTTATTTAGCTTATGTTTGGGCCCCCTACACAATCCTAAGGGCTTATTTGATTTGGTCAGTCTTCTTTTGGGCCTTTATTCGGCCATGGCCCAATGAGTCCCAGAGCTACCCGAACCATCCTTGTATAGAACGATGACTTTTAGTAACGTAACGTGTAATGATGATTAAAAACCTAGGGATGACTATAAAGTACTATTTTGTTTGGCATAAATAATTTTGTAATGCAAACGAGTTCACAATTATATATCTATTATCTTGTTTAATTGTAAAAGAATATTACAAATATAATTATGACTGCGACAAACTATGTGATCATGATTATATTATAAGGTTGATTACATTAAATTGTACTCAACCAAGCATCACATTAAAGTTGGCAACGTGTAGTCATTTTAAATGAGAACAAATTACCACAATTATTAAGTGATCATGGCTATTATCTTTCACAAAGTGTGGCTCTTATGTAATAGACATGGCCATTTTTGTTCCATTAAATAATTTTACATTATAACATATGGTAGTAATTAACTAATAGTAAGAATCATCAGGTAATTCTTAGTATACACTAACAAAATAGGGTAAACTAACATGTGATTATTGTATATGATCCAGCATTACTAATATATGCTTACTTTGGTGTATTACAGTGTGACTATTACTACAAAGAAATTATAACTTACAGTGTCACAAGTAGTAATTTATATAAACAAGGGGTGATGATAATAGTGATAAGGGCTTATTAATGTAGTAGTAATAAATTATGTTGACAGTAGGTAGAATTCTAAAGTTAGAAGGGTCAGGTGTAATTACACAATTAATAGACAACTAGAAAAATTAGCAAGCTCTAATAAAAATAATGATAAAAATAATAGGAATTCGGCAGTCCATGGCTACTAACTCCTCATGCATTGAATAACAATTGCTTTACAATTTCTAAAATATTCATAAGTGTACAATCATTTGCAAATCCAAATTGCATCCACGGTAGGAATATAACCATTCTTCTTCTGAACATAGTTCTAATCCTTAACATTGTTGTATTTGATCTTATACTTCATGATTTCATGAGTTTCTTTCACTTTTATGCTTTTTGTGTGCCCATTTGTCCACCTTTTACTATTGAGCTATCTTTAGGACATGTATGGATTTTCTTCATAAATAAGACCAAATTCATTTGTTAACTTTCTAGCTTCATATGTTGTTGAATGCCAAGTTAGGAAAGACACCTCTTAAGAATTCTAATAGCATCGTGAACTCCTTATTTGACTCACCATCTAAACACTTAAGATGATACAAGTACAAATTAAAAGTAATGTTCAAATACTTATAGCCTGGATATAGTTATTTATCACATTCCTCCACTAACTTTTTAAACTGAACATCCTCATGGCTTGTGCCAAGATTTGGCTAAGGTTGTAAATATGATGATATGTCACCATCAAACTCTTCTGTCCCACTATCTCTAATATTTTTATGTATGTCTCCAATTTCGAGCACCCCACGTTGGTCATCTACACTGAACAAGTTCTACCCTAGAGTATTATGAATAAGCCCTCTTATATCCTCTTCACCTATATGAGGTCCGGATGCACCAGTACGATGATAAATAGTATGAGGTGTTTGATATCCATAACCTATTTGTTGCTCCTGTGAAAGGTCCATGTAGAATATCCAGGTAAAAAGGCTCTAAACATTACATGTCGATGAACAGGACCAACAATAAGCCATACTCTATTACAACACTTTACACAAGAACATGCAATCTCGCCTCTCACAGCTTTAACCTTAGCAAAAGAAATAAAATGTGGAGCACCAACCTTATAACCTGCACTTGGCAATGGTGTTTTGATCCGAATTTTGCCCATTATGGTTAGGTGACAAGCAATTTTCCAAGCATAAACTACCCGTAAAAGTCTTTAGTTCTTTTATATAATAAGTTTAAAACAAACTAAATGTCCAAAGAAATTAATAGTTTGAGATACCATTTTTGTTTCATTAATCTAAACCGGGATAACTGACTCAAGCAATAATAACATAACAATTCATACATAGAATTAAGCTTTAAAGTAGCAACAAGTTGCACATACATATCAGGCATTGACATCTATAGCGATTATACATTCCATACTCATAAAAAGTTGTACATAGAAAACAAGATCCATGTTCAAAAGGAGCAAGTAAATAACAAGGGCAAAAACTCATAGAAAATACAAGCACTATAGAATGAAAGACAAGCTAAGAAATTGTTATGTCAACCCACCTAATACATAGGGCTCAAACTATACCTCATCGCTAAAGTAAAGGGCCTAATTGAATCAATAATAAAAAAAGGCTACTAAAAAACCAATTAATTATGCCAATTAATAAATAAAAGTTAAACCAAGTGAGAAGAATCAAGAGAAAAAGAAAATAAGATTGTAAACCTCAGCAATTAGTCAATGTATTCAAACTTTGTAAAGTGATGAAGCTTCTAAGTGCGCACTTGCCAATAAGTCACACTTGATTCATCTAAGCTATGCCCTTGTCTAGAGTTGTCAAAGAAATCAAACAATCCTTGCAATTTAGCAAATATGGATTTGTTAATGGGTCTACCAACACTATTTATAACTAGAAGTAAAAACATCATATCTTAAAATCTTACAAATACTAAGCAAATCAAGATGTGGGAAAGCAATGTATCAATATCATTTCCAAGTGACATAAAAATCAAACTTTACCCTTCTACTTGGCAATTATGGAACTCATACTATTGATCACAATGCTATTGAGCTCTTTTTTAGTACCTAACATATGTCTCTTTTTAACTTTACTTTTCCTTTTTTGGTTATGGGTTTGGTAATTTTTAGATTTTTTTGTTAAGCTCTTCTAAACAACTGAAATAGTAGATTTTCATAATGTAGTTATGCATTCACTATGAAGAGACGTCTATAATGACGATATAATTGATGCGCTTTAGCTTATATAGGAGACATTTAATTGTTTACATTATGTAAGAATAAAAGATACATCATGAAATAGAGTAGTTAAAAAGCTAAAAATGATAAACACAAGTGACAAACAAAAAATTCTGATGCTTAGTTTTAGAATGCCATTCACTCATATGGTAGACTTCCACCATGTTTTATAATAAAAGATGCACATCTTGTTTAAGAAAGGCTATCCACTCATATGTTGTTTTAAAAAAGTCTCACTTGCACCAACATAAAATACTAGGAAAGTAGCAAAAAGAGGGTGCAAGTGAGACTTTCTAAAACAAAGTATATTTAAATAGGTTGGAGCCCCCCTAAATTCTGACTTGATAGATGTGCCCACTGAGCTTGACATGGCATCATAGGATAAACTTCAAAATCCCAAAGGAAGCAGGATGAACAAGAGTTTAATCAACAGAAAGGGGACAACTTAACACTCATTTGATTATTCAAATATTACAAAGGAAGCCCAGCAGAAAGGAAAGGAACTTAGACTAGTAGTCTTAGGGGATGAAAATACAGTGATTAGAAGAATCATTAGAGGCTTGAAAAACAAACAGAAAGAGAAGCAACCTGTAGCATGAAGATCATAAGTTGGAATATTAGGAGGATTGCAGCTTATAAAAAAAAGGCATTCATTAGAAGGCTAGTAAGGGAGGAGAAACCAACTATATTAGGTGTTGTAGAGACACAACATGACAATGTGAATCAATGGGATATATTCAGTTGTTGGCCCACAAAAGAGTATAGTGAGCACTCCCCGCAATAGGTAGATCAGGTGGGCATTACTACTTTGACATGAAGATGATGTAAGGGTGCCAAACATTATTACGAAGGAAAGGTAGTAAACACCCTACACAAGACTTTAATTATGCTAAATGAAGTAAATCTAAGACTTCAAATTTGGGACTAGCTTAGAGTTCTAAAGGGGAGCATTAATATACTTTTTTACTGTTTAGAGATTTCAACAAAGTCCTACGCCTAGGAAAGAAGAGGACTAGACGACAACATTCATCAAGCATGAGGTAAATGATTGATTTCATTCAAATTTGAAGCTTATAGAGGTCCATTTAAAGGATCATAGCTATGCATAGGTCAGACACAATCCAAGAACTCAAATTAGAAGGGCTTCAATTTCTTCTCTTTTGTCTTAAACTGTAACCAAGGTCATCTGCAAAAAAATTTTTAAGGCTCAGTAGTGGACAATATTATTTGCTCAATATGAAAAAAATTTACCCTACCAAAAGTATAACTAATGGTTTAGATTGCATTGATTGGTAAGTCAAACACTAAGGACCTCTTAGATAAAAAAGGCATCATAAGTGATAAGCTGAATGTCTGCACCTTTATTAATGCCAAAGCACTATATCAAAGAAAATTTGGAAGAATTGCATTCGAAATTAAAGCTATGAGCTAGTCTTTCCTAGTACTCTTAGAGATCTATTTGTAACTTGGTTGAACCTAAGATGTAAACATAAAATCAAGACTAAACATAAAATCAAGACTAAAATATGGGTTCTAGTATTATGCCGAATTACTTGGTCTACTTGAAAGCATAGAAATGAAATCATATTTGAAGGGGTAGAATGGAATAAAGATTGACTGATTTGACTAAATAGATTTAGTGCTTGGAAAGAGAACCTCAAGTACAGTGCTAGGACATTACAAGGTACTTAGGTGCAAGTGCTAATGTGTAGAGGCTACTTTTTATTATTCCATTTGTCTATTGGTATGCCTAATGGTGATTGTGATTTTTCTTATTTGCTACTTTCCTATTAAATCTTTGATGTATTGTTTGCCTGCCTTGTGCCACAATGAATAATAATAATAAAACAAAAAAATAGCGAGCAGAATAACATAAACAAGAACAACAGTAAAGTTTTGATTGCCCTACTCCAAATTAGCAATAAGAAAAATATTTATGGTTAGTTGTCCACGTGGTCTTAGTTCTGGCATTATAAGGGCAGCCCGGTGCACAAGCATCACGCGTTCACGCAGGGTCCGGGGAAGGGCCGCACCCCAAAGGGTGAATTGTAGGCAGCCTAACCTGACTTTGTCAGTGGCTGATTTCACAGTTCTGGCATTATAAGATAAGTGAAAAATAAGGAGTGAAGATAAAAATTCACAAAGACTTCATCACTAATTGATTAGCGGTGCAATTCCCACAAGTATATGGTAATTCGTTGTAGCATTACGATATCGTCCTCAGGGATGCTTTGTCAAACTCAGGTTACTTGCTAAGTATTAATAACCAAATGACCGTACCATAATAAACATGACTATGATTAAGAGCAATGCCTGCTAATCCACTAATATAAAAATTTCAGTACCACATAATAAGTTGACTTAAATTGCATAACAATGACCCCATTCTTCGCTCCATTACAGCCAGAACAAATCAAACAATACCGCCCAGGTTAGCAAACCAAACGTAACTGGTTCACAATCACTACTAGATTCCATTAAAGGGGAAATCTTAACCAACAATAACACTTCAAAATCTAAATCTGGAGTTGAGCAAATGCACATAGCAAAAGTGAAATAGGCTAGGAGAACAGAACAACTAAATGACGTAGAATACAAGGCAAATTCGAGCCAAAACACTTGGAATATCCAATATAATTGAAACAAGACCCACTCGAGTTCAACATAGTCAAACTAATCACATGATTTTGAGGATCTAAATCACTGGATCGAAACTAGGAAAAAAAATGAAGGAAAAAGAGTAAAACTAAAAACACCACTCCCTACTTGCTATTCATAATCTCTTCTTCGTTGCTAATTTTATTATTGATTTCTAGGCCCCAAAAGCGAGTCTCCCTGCCCTCATTACTTCAATTAAACTCCTCGTAACCAATGAATTTTTGAAGCTAGTGATGATGCATGGGAATGGTGTGTAACGGCTGGAATTAATGGTGTGGATGAAAGAGGAGCGAGAAACCGAGAAGAGTGTCAATTATGGTTATCACGTAAAGAAGATGAAGCAACGTTGAGGGATTTTGTATTTCTGGGCAAGTGAAGAAGAAGGACAAGAATAAGAAGGTGGGGGCGCACTGGGAGTCACACACCTCTCGCGTGACTGGTAAGTGGAGGAGGAAGGGAGGCTGAGCTTCTGGTTGGCCTCAACGAGAGAGAAGGCAAGAGTAAGAAGGAAGCTGCAGGCTGGTATGTTTACTAGGTAGCATTGGGCTTGGCCCACATGTGAGAGGAGGAAGGGAAAGAGAAAAGGGGTAACGGGAGAAGGAGAATGGACCAATGGGCCACGGGAATAGAGTAGGGCCATTTGACTGATGGAGGAAAGGGAGGAACTGACTTGGGCACTTGGCCCTATGAGGGGAAAATAACGAGCCTCACGAATGCTGGCCCTATTTCTTTCTTCTTTTTATTTTTTTGGTCCATTTCACTTGATCCAATCATTTTTCCAAATTTTCCAATTCTTATAAAATAAACAAAATAATATTAAAATCCTAGTTTAATAATTTTTTTCGAGTAATTATTAGACAATAAAAAGGTATAAAATATCATAATTCATAGTTAAACAAATACCCCCACACCTAAGTTTCGCTCGTCCTCGAGTAAGATAAAGATAAAAATCATAGAAAAAGAAAATAAAATCTTAACTTATTTTTATTGGAATCACAGCTGCACTTAGCTTGTGCAACAAGCCCTTTAAACCCATAATTTACCTCTAATTGACGAGTAAGGTCACATGAGAGTTTGCAGAAGATATACTCATAAAATTGTAAAATTCTTTTTCTTTTTTCATAAACTCATATGTACGACACCGGGAAAATATACACACACATTCTAATTAACTGCATCACTCAAGTAACTAAAGAATTAGATCACATATAAACAAAATGTACACATCAAGAAACTCTTAATTTCCATTGATAATATCTATACACAATCTTTCACCCTACTTAAGGACTATGTGCAAGCTCGACTGGTAGAACCTCACTTTAGGGATATGTAGGACACTCCCGCTCATGCATTTAAGATATTACAAGGTTTACTCAAATCTCTTCTAATCACACAACCTACCATGAACTTGGTAAAATTCTCAATTCTCCACCATTAAAATACAATATGCAAAATAATAATCAAGAGAACTTTTTAAGGTTGCAACGGGGCTAAGGACAAAGGGTTAGGTGAGAGATAATAAATTTTGGGAAATGAGGAGCTAGAAGCCAAATTGTTAATGAGCAATTCAACACTTCGAACAACTATAACAATCACGCATCCTCCCAATATGACAAATAAGGCACACCCCAACAAAATTGAACCATTGGAAATGAGCATATACAATGAAAAGATTCATGTGAAACACTCTTATTCACAACTCTTTTTGGATTTTCTTGAGATTTTTTTCAACTTTCTTTCCCTGGAAACTTTTTCCGTTTGATTTTCTTTTTCATTTTTCTTGCCTTTTTTTCTTTTTTTTTTCATTAAGGAGATGAATGAAGGGCATGTACAAAAACACTACAACTCAATTTCCAAATGGTCCTAACAATACATCCCATCATATAACCAAAATCGACCACCAACAGCATAAGTTACCTAAAAGCTACCCAACATATAATGAAGTGTTGCTTCATTAGTCTTAACATAGGTGTAGGAATTGTGTTTTGGCCAAAGGCTTAAATGAAGGATTCATAACAAAAACGGTCAAGGCTTAAAGGGTTAACAAAGGGTGAACACATTCAACTCAAGGGTGGCAATTTGGCTATGTGGTTTACAAAACACAGAATGCCTCCATCATATTATCATAATGCATATGCTAAATGTTATTTCAAAGATAATCAAAGCAAGTTCTACAGATGTAATTATGGAAGAGACACACAAAAAAGAAAAATGAAGCTAAAAATGATGCATTAGTCTATAAGGCACAAAATCTCACGGGTTCCTCTACCAAAGTCAAGCTAGCATTCAAAATAATGTCAGGGGTTAGGATCGTATACAAGAATCACACTTTGGACTAAATTTTATAAATGCACACCACATCTATATACAACCTAATATTAAGGGTACAAGAGAATATAGCCAATCAGAATAGCACATATATTCCCCAAAACAAAGCAAAAATCTTTTTGGATTTTTAGCATTCTTTAGTTTTTTCTTTTCAACATTTTCGCCTCTTTTTTCTTTGAAATGTAGTTTTTCCACTCCCACACCTAAATCAGACAATGTCCTCATTACAAGTGAAAGCAAACACAAAGCAGAAAATAAAAACAACACAGAAAAATGCATATACAAAAGAAAAGAAAACCCAACAGGGAAAAATGCTAAGAACCTAAAAATCAAAAGAAAATAATAAAATTAAAACAAAGCAACAAATATATACAAAAGAGAACAAAACAAAAGAAGAAAAAGGGGAGCCATTATACCAGGTCAGGTGTTGAATTACACCTAAGCTTGTAGCCTCCTGAAATTCGCTTAGATAGAGGCTTATGGAGCGTCAGCCACTCCATATCACACTTAAAATTGCTATCGAATCAAAGCTCATTAGAGCACGTAGTAACTTATCAAATAGGCAAGCACAACTCTCAATAACATTTCGACAATAAAAACTAATGAGTTAGTGCCAAATAGAGTACATCCATAACATCAATGCAACACAAGTAAGGGTCGGCTTTAACTTATCCAATAGTTGGGTCCAATTAGGAAATAGATAGACATACTCAAAATTAGCTAATAAGTGGGTCATTGGCCTAGAAAGTTTGTCGGTAAGACGGAGTAGTCTATGCAAAAAAGTGGGTCCTAAATCCACAAGTCTTTTAATACCAAAATGTGCTAAGGTATGGTCTAAATCAAAATTCTCAGTGATAATGGCCTCAGACTCAATAAATTTAGACTTGTGAGATTCAAAGAGGATGTCAGGTGTTATGGGGTCAAAAGAGAATGACTCATATTCAACACAAAACCCCTCATCAAAAATTTCACTGACATCAAACCCGTATGAAAAAGATTCACATTTCACATAAAGAATATCATCATTATATTTCAAATGAGTGGGCTCAACTACCTCCTCACATGACTCCTAGAAACAAATAGCTTCTGACTCATCATGATGCTCAACTTCAGATGTGATGCTCACATCTAACTCACTAGGATTCTAAAAGTCTTCCCTCCTCAAACTCACAAGAATGATTTAAAGAGGTGGGTGGGTCGTCAGAAATTAGGACATCATCAGTGACATCCTATTGAGCTAGTGTGGGATGTAAGGGCAAGTGAAAGAGATATAGAAGGTCATCCTCTCATTCTAGGTTAGGCAAAGGCATAACATCATGCAAATTAGACCTAGATTGATGAAAGGGTTTAAAATTACAATAAAGACTAACTTCATGGTTAGGAGATCCTAAACTAGAGTCAGGCTCATGCAAATTAGTATCCTCCCTACTATGACCGAAACAGTGAGAATATTCAGCAATTCTCTGTTTCATAGTCTCTACCATTTTATTAGTCAGTGCAATTAACATCTTTTCAACGTTTGCATATGTAGCATCAACATAATCACGATAAGGACAAGTATGAATATCATGATCAGAAGACTCACAATAATTGCACAACATAGGAGGCACATAAGAGTAAGATAGGTCATGTGAGTTTATAAAGTGATCCTGGTCGTAAGGATTAGCATGAAAATTATACTCACATGAATTAGGTATCCAAAATTCTTTCTAGCTTATTCAAGCTCATAAGTATCCCAAGCTAATTTTCAAACAAATCACATACCACATCTTGGGTTTTAGATAATAATTCCAGTAGACCTGCAGGACACATAGACTCAACATAACCTCTACCGTCAGCATTTGTACCTACAACCACGACCTCACAAATTTTTTATTTTTCAAAAGTTTGATTCAACTGAGCACGATAATTATTAAGTCTCGAAAGATAATTCTAGAAAGGTTCATGCTCAAATTGTGGGAGATTAAAAACTGGCATTTTTAAAACGCTTGTTTTCAGTTTGTTTGTTTTTCAATTTTAAGAAATTTTCAATTTTTTTAGGATTTTCAATTTTTCTCTTTTTTTTGGGTCAAATTTTTAGGAGAACTAACGACTAAAACAAAAAAAGACACAAAAATAATGAAGTTAACAAAATAAAATAAACTAACAAAAATAAAACTAGTTTACCAAAATAAAAGAAAGACAAAAAAGACGTAAACAAGAAGAAATGACCAAACACTAAAAACCATAAAGAAGTGCACACAAAGTATGTACACCATTTTCTTTTTCTGATTTTTCTTTAAACACACAAAGCATAAAACAAATCAAAAGCCTAAAATAAAATAAAGTGAAAAATAAAATTAAACATAAAATACAACTCCAAATTTCAAACACGATACATAGAAAAACGAGCACAGTCACAAGGAGCATAAATATATATTTTTTTCATTTTTTCGTTCCAGAACGGTGCAAAAAATTGCAAACCGAAAATTAGTTTCAAAAATCACAGAAAATTTCCAGACAGTCATAACAATTCTAGAGAAATTCACGTGGACTGTAAAAATCATACTAAATCCATAAAAAGTATTAGAAAAGAAGCATTCAGACCAAATCTACTCAAAAAGATTTCAAACAAAATCTGAAAATCCTGAAAAAACCTGCACCTAAAATGTTTCTGTTTTGCTTCTGGTTTGCTGCTGCACATCTTCAATAGATCACCTAGTATTGCTTTTTTAGCAGTAAAACAGACACTAAAAATCAAATTTAGTTGATACCAAAACAAAAACAAAACAAAATCAAAATTCTAATTCAAATTGGCAATCTAAAATAAAGAAATCTAAACTAACCTAAAACTAAATCTATTCAAAAATCAAAAATCCAAAAATGAAAATGACTCAACGACTTAAATGAGTAAACTACAACTGGACACAACCTAATTTCACAAACTCATCTCCGGCAGCGATGCTAAAAACTTGGTGTACTTCGTTCAAGTATACGGTAGTTCATTGTAGCAATTACAATGTCGTCCTCAGGAATGGTTTGTCAAACTCAGGTTACTCATTAAGTACTAATAACCAAATGCCTGTAGCATAATAAATTGACTATGATTAAGAGCACTGCCTACGAATCCACTAATATAAAAATTTAGTAGCACACAATAAGTTGACTTAAATTACATATGAATGACCCCATTTTTCGCTCCATTGCGGCCAGAACAGATCAAACAAGATCGCCTAAGTTAGCAAACCAAACATAGCTAGTTTATGATCATTGCCAGACTCTATTAATGAGGAAATCTTAACCAACAATAACACTTCAAAATCTAAATCTGGAGTTGAGCAAATGCAAATAGAAAAAGCTAAATAGGCTAGGAGAACAGAACAATTAATTGAGGCAGAGCACAAGGCAAATTCAAGCCAAAACACTTGGAATATCCAATATAATCGAAACAAGACCCACTCAAGTTCAATGCAATCAAATTAATCATACGATTTTGAGGAAATAAATTACTGGATCGAAACTGGGAAAAAAAACGAAGGAAAAAGAGTAAAACTAAAAACACCACTCCCTGCTTGCTATTCCTAATCTCCTCTTCACTGCTAATTTTATTTTCAATTTCTAGGCCCCAAAAGCAAGTCTCCATGCCTTCATTACTTTAATTAAACTCCTTGTAACCAATGAACTTTTGAAGCTGGTGATAATGCATGGGAATGGTGTGCAACGACTAGAATTAATGGTGTGCAAGAAAGAGGAGCGAGAAACCGAGAGAAGCGTTAGTTATAGCTGGCACGCGAAGAAGATGAAGCAGCGTTAAGGGATTTCGTGTTTCTGGGCAAGTGAAGAAGAAGGAGAAGAATAAGAAAGAAGGGGCACGCTGGGAGTCACACACATCTCGTGTGGCTAGTAAGTGAAGGAGGAAGGGAGGCCGGCTTCGGGTTGGGCTCAGTGAAAGAGAAGACAAGAGTAAGAAGGAAGCTGCAGGCTGGTACATTTACTAGGTAGCGTTGGGCTTGGCCCACATGCGATAGGAGGAAGGGAAATAGGGAAGGGGGTAATGGGAGAAGGAGAACTGACCAATGGGCCATGGGAATAGAGTAGGCCCATTTGACTGATGGAGGAAAGGGAGGAACTAGCTGGGGGGCTAGGGCCTGTGAGAGGAAAACAATGGGCCCGCGAATTCTGGCCCTCTTTCTTTCTTCTTTTTATTTTTTCGGTCTATTTCAGTCTAATTATTTTTCTAAAGTTTCCAATTCCTACAAAACAAACAAAACAATATTAAAATTCTAATTAAATAATTTATTTTGAGCAATTATTAGACAATAAAAGGGCATAAGATATCATAATTTATGGTTGAACAATTGTCCATATGAAATTACAGCTGAATTCGAAGCTACCATTACAAACAACCAACAAAAATAATTTACTATTTACATTTATATTAAAGTTAAGAATTTATAATGAGCAGCAAGTTGACTTTAGCATGTAACAATGAATTAAGCATTGATATTAAAATCAGCATTTCAGTAGCAAGTTACAAACCAAAACGCTGAGTCTTAGAATCATAGGAACCTAGCAATGATGCAAAAAAGGGGGAAAAGGGAAATATGGAAGAGAGTTGTGGCGCCAAAATTATAAACTCGATTCCACTAACTGTATCAAATTTGATTATGGGTTAAGTATGTTCAACCAAACAAAGCTTGTCAGAAGAAATTCATTTACTAACAAACCCTAACACAAGTTAGGCACCGGAACACTCATATCACTAAAATAAATAATAATTAGATTATACACATGAAAAATGAAACCTATTGTAAGTAATGTGTGGAAAAAAGGAATGAGTAATAGCAATCGTACCTATCTCGGTAATAATCAGATTGGAGACGATAGAATTTAGTGACGAAACACACAGCCAAAAATGTGAAGGTGAGCAGAGGAGCACACAATAGGAACTTTAGAAGCAGAGATAGGAGATCTCCACCTATTGATGCCTTGAGCCCCAAACTGAGCAATGGACAATGAGAAGAGATAGAAAGGAGAGAAAGTAGTAGATTGGTGAGAGGGTTTCCTAGATTTGTGAAGTATATGGAGTCTCTCCCTTCTCTTTTAGTTTTAATATTTAATTTTCCTTTTTTTCCATTGCACTATTTTTTAAAGCTAGGTGTGTACGGTGTGTGCGGATAATTTGAATTTTTGCCAAAAAAACTCTCACTTCTTTGTCATCTTTTGTTAACTTTCCTTGTAGTGTAGTTTTTAATTATCTATGTCATACAAAGCCGTCAACATTCATCCTCCCCTACATTGGATGGAAAAAATTGTTACAAGCTATCTATGCATCAATAATAAACTGTGAATAATTAGTGTTTTCATTGTGATGTTTGTTTTCCTTTTTGTTTGTTTCTCTCCCTCACCCTATAGAACTTTATTCAACTACTTGTAACTTTGTAAATGCCTGAAAAAATGGTGACTAATAATAAAAGCATATGGTGTGGCTATCAAATGCAAAATATTCTTACTATGGAAAGCTTAATATGCTTTCCATAATAAACATATGACCATTACACTAAGTAAGAGATATCTATTAGACTAAACAAGGCATACCATTGTACAAAACAAAAAGAGAATTATTTATTCCAATAACTACTCACTACTAAATATGACATAGTATAATGATAATAGACACTACAAAAAGCATGAAGTCATATAGATATACCACTTGGCTATTAATTACCAAAGGACGAATATCAATAATGTAAGAGGGAATGAATACTGAAGGAAATATGGGTTACAGGACTAATAAGGGAGTTAGGGCACACTTTTGAAGGAGCGATTAATTGTAACATGGTACAAAAGACTTAATATAAATAATGTTAAAGGGGACGACTAGTGAGGGCAATATGGAACAACTAATAAGGGAGGAAGCACTCACTTCTGAAAAAGCAACTGATAGTAACATGGAGTGGCTAATCTAAATATATAACTGATAGACTATTATACTTAAAAATATATGACCATGGAACTTAAAAAGGGGTTCATAAGGAATGACCATTACAGTTAAGAAGGGATGACTTTAAATAAATAGTAGCTGACTACACATATATTCCTAATTGGATCAAAATCTAAATTCAATCTTTTCTTAAAAAAAGTGGATTCAATTTCTATCATTATCAACCTCGACCTTAGGCTCCATTTACTAGTTCTGATATACGATATTCATGCTTTTTAATCAAATGAAATGATGACTTGTATTACGTACAAAAACGCCCATAAATAAAACTTGTATGTAATACATATTTCGTATTTACATATCAGAACACCATTAAATAAGTTGCTAATCACCCGTGTAATTGTTATAAGTCACCTTCAACACATATTTTGTGATTACATATGAAAACATGCCCCTTCGAAAAAAAAATTAGTCACCTCATAATATTATAATTTACCTAAGAAATCGATTTTGTGTTTGATTAAAGGAAAAAAAATCATATTTCGTGATTGTTCATATGATTGAACATATCAAAGAAATTTTTGTAGGAAAGTTCACCACAATTGGAAAGGATGTGTGACTAATATCTTAGAATCCATACAAAATAAGAATTTGTAACATGCCATCATGAAGTTAGTTTTTGCATCTTGGACTAGTAGTCTATTATGCTTTTTTAGAATTACGCATTAAACTATGGGGTTTTAATTCGTGTTACGGAACCTTAAGGCTCCGTTTGGTCCTTAGAAAATTTGATGGAAAGAAAAGTTGAATGGGAAAAAATGTGAAGGAACAAACAGTAGGGAGACGTGAGTTTTTTTTTTTTCTGTTTGGATTGAAGAAAAAATACAAGAATTCATATGAGAAATTTGAATGTTGATGAATTACTTGAACCATGTTGATATCAGCTAAGTTGTGCGAGATTGGAGGAGGTCAGGAGTTCTTTTGAGAACTTTTCCCAAACTTTCCTCATAATTTTACGAGAAATTTTATAACTTGTTTCTAACAATTTTTTCTTTTGATTTTTCTCCATATTTTTTCTTTGTAATTATCTCCATACCAAACACCCAAAAAAAAGTTACTTTTCCAAATTTTTTTCTTTTCCCCAAATTTTCTAAGGCTAAAACAGAGCCTAAAGCTTTGCTAACTCATGCATTAGTGTCATTAACTTCAATTGAGATTAAAAGACCTAAAACTCATCAACTCACCCATCACATTGTGCAATTCAAGCCTATTTATCTACATCCACTAATTGAGGAAGCATCTAGAAGTTACTCATGGAAAGAAAAAACAAGAAAAGTAAAGAACTGGCTGTGAAAAAAAAAAAAAATCGACATACCAGTTGAACTATGAAATGAATTCTCAGCCTCAGACACGTTCAATAGGAGTAGCCAAATTCACGTCTCATAGAATGAAAGGTGACTTGATCATCAATAGGATTTAATATACGAATCTAAAGGCATGGAATCTGCCAAATATTTTTTAAAATTTTTGAAAATAAATGCGTGATTACACACACTACAATTGGTGATTTTACAATTGAGATGGTCTCATAAAACACTTTATTATGATAATCTAATCAAAATCAATAATAAAGTCAAAAAAGTAAAAATAAATTTTGCATCTTGTTATGCTGCAATCTAGCCTGTACAATAATATAGTTAGTTATTAGTGTCATGGGTCGTACACATCAATATATGACTTGAGGATTGTAATTCATACATTTGCTGAGATGCCAGATTATGGGGTGGGTTCAATGGGGTCACTATTGTGGCCGCAATTTACCCTTAATTTTTTTTCCATTATTTAACATAAGTGCTACTTTAGGCACAATAATCTAAAAATAATTATCCTGCTGTCTAGAAAACCTAGCATCCTCCTCTCCTCTCTCTAGAATACCTTAGCTTCTTATTCTCCTCCTTAACAACTATCATTGGCTTTCGCCTATGGTAAGCCCTTGTCTTTAATTTGTTTATTCATGTGTCACCACTGTTAGCTAATAATTATTCTATCTCTATTTGTGAGAGCCTCTCCACACTCTCTTCTAATGGGTGGTGTTGTTTGTTGTGCTTGGAACAAATCTATCAACTTTTTTTCATCTCATTCTATTTGTATGAGATCATATTGTTAATTGATTGCAATGCCGGTCTCCAACAGGTGTCAATTATTTGAATTCAGACTGCCACAACGTATCAATCTTTTTGAACTCTATACAAAATTTACGGATCTCTTTGTTGGCGGCTGTATTATGAAGGAACAATTGATAAGGAAATGAGTGTTATGAAATAATTTCAACTAATTTTGTCTATTAAAAGGTTTATTTTGTTATTTTAGTTATAAATTTTTGTGTGTGTGTGTGTGTGTGTGTGTGTGTGTGTGTGTGTATTAGGGACAATATCATTTGGATTTTCCTATAAAATTCAATGTGCAACGACCCTAGACTATTAAAAATAAAAATTCTCAAAGTTCACAGCAGTGGGAGCTATTTCTAAAGTTTGGCTTATTGGCATCTAAACCCCTATGTTTGGATTATTTGTGTCTAGTAACCAAAAATAAAATCATCAAACATAAAACATTTAGGCAAGATTCGAAATTAGGCCTTGTATATAAGCTTTAAGAGCCGAGCCAAATAGAAGGGGCCAGAATTATTAATCCAAGCCTCTAATCTTGGGTCTTCGAGCAATAATCTAAGGGAAGCCTAACAGGAAGCTTAGCCTAATAACCAACTAAATTTCTCAGCCATGACCTAGTTTGAGTTATGGGTAAGAAGAAGAGGTTTCATCTCATGTAATCTCCTAATAAGAGGAAATAATCTTATTAGATAAAAATATTTAAGGAGTACTCCATCTAGCCAATGCAAGAGTCCCAATACAATATCTCTAAGGATCCTCTCAAAACCCTTATATTAGTAGGTTAAAATTATCTTTGAGGTAATAGACCAATCAATTTTAAGTTATCTTGCACATTCATCCTTGAGTTTCAATCTATGTCTAACTTGAGCATTGGGAGCTCTTTATGGAGGGGGGTGGTAGCGAACATCTATCTCCCTTACTAAGTTCTTTTATAGGTTCTTGGTCAAGCATAACTCCCTCTCAGATCTGAAACAAGCATCCTAACAAAATCCAATCTACCTAAACCAAAACATTTTAGCGTCGTCTGCGGGGATTGGAGAAAGTTATGCCTCCAAGAAGAACCCCCAACAGAAAGAAAAAGGTGCGTATGGATCCTATACTAGATGAATGACATTATAACATGGCTATGTTATGGAAGATATATTAGAAAGTGCTACCCCTAACTAACCTTTAGCTATAGTAACCCCCAAGGAAAGGATAACTGAAGAATCCCCTCAATGTGATGAATCATAGTCCTAAGATAATATACTTGTTTTGATTACAAGAGGCATTTTTGATTTATAAAGGATCTCTCGATCATGTTTAAGTACCTGGAACTCTTTTTGTTAAGGACATTGACCAACACATCAGAAATAGACCCGATATTTTCACAATTTGAATTGAGCTTAAAATGAATTTAATGGCACTCTAATTTGTTTTGTTGATATGGAATTTGCATAACTTTGCATTAAAACTTAGTTTGCTTATACAATACATAGTTCTAGTTAATCATAGCACAAAATGTTGTATAAAAAAATTATTATTCTATAATTGTTTGGCTATGTATTTTGCCCTAAATAGATCTTTATTATCGCACTTGCTTCAAGTTGACTAATTAAATCATTTCTAATTTAATTAACTAATAATCTTGCTGATTATTTATTACTCAATCTCCAAAATGTAAGATTAGCTTTCTGGTGTTCTTAATATAATAGTTGGTCACATATAGGAAACAAAGAAAGTCGATTCAAAAGCTTCCCAAATCAAGGATGTGCCAAAAGTACTTTATGTTAGGACATAGCTATAGTAAACCTTGGCAAAAATGGAACATAACAACATCAAACCCTAGAAAGAAGCTCATTTCCCTTATTAAACGAGAATGCAATGGCTAAAATATTGAATAAAAGGTTGAAAGAGCTCATCTCCAAGCAATAAAATGCCAAGGCTTGACTAAGTAGATTTTAGAAAAGAAAATAAACATCTAGTCTCTTGAACCAGCTTGTGGACATTAGTAAGAAACATCTAACAACTACTTCCTTCGGCATACTTCAAAAGTCAAATGCTAGACGCCTATTAATAGGGACCTTTAGTTAAAGAAGAAGAGTGCGCATCACATGAACACAAAAAGCTTAACTCAAATTCAAGGTGTCATTGTACTTTAAAGAGATATATTTCAAATAATTGTAATCCTTGTAACAAAATTAAAAAATCTTTTTGAGGTTAGAGGGTTGTGAGAATCTTGCTTGTAAGCAACTAGGATGACTATAGGCTTATTTTGCCTAAGTAGGTACTTAGGAGAAATCATTTTAAGAGAGCTCATAATGAGTGTCTGTCATGGTATTTCAGTGGATGTTTGCAATTGTATTATCTCAAAGCATATTAATACAAGTTGGTTAAATACTTAGGAAGGATCCTTAGGCAAGTACCTACTCTAGTTTAGGAGTAAACCTCAAAACAAACTTCAAGTGCTTCACATTATGTTTTACTCTTTTTATTCGCAGCTCACTTGCTCTATTTTTTCTAAGTGTTACTAGTTATATTGTTTAGCTTCCTTGAGTTTATTTTGATTTATATTGTGCTTATGTTTTTACTTGTAATGATTTATTATCTCTTTATTCACCCCATCTAGGGTGACATAACTTACCTGGGATCAATAATTGGTAATAGAGCTAGTCTCACCTATATTGACTTAACCGCTAAGTAAAGATCTATATCTTTATGAGGAAAGGTTGAGATTAATGAACATAGATCTACCATATTTATTATACGGACCTAACTAATGAACATTACATTTGCATGGATTATTTAAGTGTTTAGAGTCATTTTAGGGGATTATTATGCTTAGTTGTCTGATTTATTCCCCTATTTCTACTTTTACACTTGGCTTCGCTTGTTTGAGAAATGTTTACAAATGTTGACCTTACGAGCCCTATGCATGTGAGTAGAATAATTATTTTAAGGTTTTGTGGATCAAAGAAAGTAGCAAAAGAGGCCCAAAGATACCCAATATAGACATACCCTTATCAACACCATGGTTTAGGAGGATCCTAGGAGAAGCAGCGGGGCGAACAAATAAGGAAAAGCAGGACAGTAAGCACCCTAGTCTGGCCATGGTGGTGCCTATGGACCAAGGTTAACCACATAGTTAGCCCATGGTCATCCTTGTTCCCTTGTGCCTGGTGGTTTTCTTCACGGCTTTTCGAGTTCCAAGTGTTTTGGACATTAGTAGCTTTGACTTCCCCTACCAAAACTCAATTTTGCTGCCTTCCTTAGCCATCTATCCATCATCTTATCACCATCCTATCATCATCTAACACGCAAATTCATCAACCTGAGAAAGTTGATGTAAGGAAAGAAGCAAGATCAAGCAAGGTTTGGAAGCTTTTGGAAGAATGATTTAAAGATTATCATCTAAGTGATTAGACTAAGTTTTTCTCTTCTCTCTTTTCTTTAACTTTTCTCTTTAGTTTAGATTAATATTTTGGTGATGTTTGCTTTGTTAATTTCAACAATGCTTGAGTAGTTTTTTATCTAGGGGTTACTAAATCGAAACAATGGTATTGATTTTGTGAGAGTAAACTATTTGCACTTGAAATCTTGCTTGTTGCAAACTTCTTACATGTACGTTAGATGCTAGATTGAAGTACCAAGAGGTGAAGACTAGTGTTGGAACAACTAGGATTAGACTTGGTTTAATAATCACTTAAGAAAGGACTATGAGTCGAATGGTCCTATGATAATCATATTCCTAACTTGATTTGGTTAAGGTCTAATGAGAACTAATAATTAGTCTGATCAAGTTAATTCACTCTTCTTTGAAAGAAAAAGTGAATTCTCTAAAGCTATCAACCATTAGATCAATCGGAAAGGTGAGAGGTGCTTGCTTAACTGATTAGATCGACACATCATTAGGTCATGCTACCCCTAGATGCTTTGAGCCATTGAAGTTAGACTTGTTTAGGATTTGATATTTATAATCCAAACCAAATCTTAATTTCGCTTGGCAAATCTTTTAAAGGAATACTTAATAATTCAATCTAGTTTCCATGGGTCAACCTTAATCTATACTACAATACTGGTCATGGAGATTAAATTTTTAGCGCTGTTGCCAGATATTAGATTTGGATATTGAGTTACCCCCCAGAAGTTTGACTAAGAATTTTTCTTTTCTTCTTGTTTTTTTTTTTTTCATTTTACTATCTTTAGTGTGCTATGGTTTTGTGTAGGCTACCCTTGCTTTTAAGCGCAAGGCCCTCAGTTTTGGAGAACTCTTTGAGTTTGATCCCAAGAGTGAGCGAACTTTTTATAAATTAAAGAGGCAGTGAAAGATTGAAAAAGATCAACAACTAGCCTAATCCACACCTAAGATGGCAGATGAAGACAACCAAAGGAGGACCCTTCAGGACTATGTCACTTCGGGAGTTTACAACCAAGCATTACTTGGTCGCTCCTAATGCTAATAATTTTGAGCGCAATCTGATGCTCATTTCTATAGAGCAACAACCATAATTCGGTGACACCCCCATGGAGAATCCTAATTTGCACCTTCAGTTTCCCTAGAAGTATGTCATACATTGAAGATCAATGGTGCCTTTAATGATGCGATCCACCTTTGCTTGTTTCCCTTCTATCTTAGGGATAAAAAGAGGGCATAGCTTCACTCTTTGGCATCAAGGTCCATCACCACTTGGGACAAGATAACTAGGGAAATTCTTTTCAAGTTCTTCCCTCCTAGTGAGGTGGAGAGCTTACGAAATCAGATTACTTCATTTGCTCAATGGTAAGATGAGAATACAAAGCTTGGGAGTGCATGTGCATCAAGGACCTTTTAAGGTTGTGCCCCCATCATGGTGTTCAAAAATGGATGATGGAGTCACACATGCCATGAGATCCATGATAGATGCTGTGGCAGGAGGAATATTGATGAACAAGACGGAGGATCAGGCATTCAACCTAACTGAGGAGATAGCTCTTAACAATTATCAATGGTCCAATGAGGGGACTCCTTCCAAGAAGGCCGGCGGTAAATTTCACATTGATGCTTTAACTTTGCTTAGCGCTAAAATGGATGCCATAACCTAAAGGCTTGATTGTTTGAATGTTAATACGGTGAATGTAGGTGGCCCATCCCCTCCACGTGATCGTTGTGGATCTTTAACCATGTGACTTTGAGTTGTCAAGTTGGGAGTCCTTTTGCTCAATCCTCTCGTGATCAAGTTACATATGTTAATAACTTCCAACCTAGGCCACACCATGACCCAAATTCCTACACCTACAATGCTACTTGCCCTATATGAGTGATCCTCATCTCTTTCCCTAAGCGAATGCTAGGCCCTTATCTGCTAAATTTCAAAGACCTAACTTCCATCCATAAGCTCTACAAAAGTCTAACCTTGATGCTATGTTGGAAAGTGTGCTTTTTGCCTAAAAAAAAAAGAGTATATTAAGCAATTAGCCTCCAAGGTTAATATGCTTACTACTCAAAATAAGATGCTGAAATCTCAAATTACCCAGCTAGCTCTTCATCAGCACCTTCGGGTAGATTACTTAGCAAGCTCGAGCCTAACCCTAGAAAGCATTTACGATTATATTATTTTGAGAAGTAGCAAATAATTAGAGGTCCTAAGGGTGCCAGAGTTAGGGTGAATGGTCAGAAAAATCATAATGTGCATGTTGATACCTTGCCTAGTGAGGATGAGCCCCAAAAGAAGAGTGAAAGTAAGAAGCCTATAGAATCCAAGCCCCTTCCCTAAATCCTTATATGCCACGCTTACCTTTGCCACAAATATTTGCCAAGGTCAAACATGATGCTCAATTTGGGAAGTTTCTTGATATTCTTAAAAAGTTGCATGTGAACATTCCTTTCATCGATGATTTTTCACAAATGCCTATGTATGCCAAGTTTTTGAAAGATCACCTCTCCAAAAAGAGGAAGATTGATGAGCATAAGACCATAGCTTCAGGTGATGAGTCTAATGCTGTGGTCATAAACAAGCTTCCTGTAAAGCTTGGGAATCCCGGTAGCTTCTCTATTCCTTGATTGGTTGGAAGTGTGAGCATTAATGGGGCTTTATGTGACCTTGGTTCAAGTGTGAGTTTGATGCCCTGTTCCATTATTAAGAGACTTGACCTAAGAGAGTTGAGACCCACTAACATTTCTCATCAATTAGTGAACCGTTCTATGAAGTACCCTTTAGGTATTTTGGAGGATGTGCCCTTCAAGGTGGGTGACTTTATGCGTCTGTGGTCTTTGTGATTCTTGATATGGCTATAGATGCTCGGACCCAAATCATTCTTGGTATGCCTTTCTTAGCTACTGCGAGCTGTAAAATTGATGTTGGGGGGGTTGACTTTTGATATAGGGGAGCACCATGCTAAATTTGATTTGTTTAAAGACCATGAGTCTTCTCCTTCTTCTCTTCCTTATTGTGGATGTGATGTGGTTGTCTTTGATGAGTTTATCAAATTAATTGATGTGTCGAAATGATCCTTATGGGTTTGCTTATATCTCTATTAAGGGTCATAGACTTGATTGTGCAAAGGTGGATTTGGTTGAAAATTCGCCACCTAACATAGCCAAAGACTATCCCTATGCTTTTAATGAGTATTGTTTGAGTGAGTATTGTAGGTTTGCACGAGTGTTACTATTTTTCCCCCTTTAAGTGATATTGAGAATGACCTTCACTTAGAGGTCAAGCTTCGTTGTTGTAATAGTGGCTCGTTTGACGACCTCCAACCCATCTACGTAAAGTGATTGCTTCTTTTGCATGAGTTTGAGTTTGAGGTTTGTGACAAGGGTGGCACAAGAGCTATGAAATCCCCTTTCTCGCTAATTTTCCCCTTTTAAAAGGATGATCGATGTATGGTCTAGCTCAAGGCCTAAAATAAGTGCTACCTGGGAGGCAACCCAAGATTCTTTTTCCTTTTCTCTTTATTTTTCTTTCCCTAGGTTTTAGTCTTCTTCATATGTGCCTTTTCATAATCCCATTCTCCTTAGTCTGTTCATGCCTTATGTGTTTACATTGATGGCAATGTATTATTTAAGCACGGGGAAGGGATGTTTTACATGTTTTGCATCTTATTTTAGGCATGTTTTGTTTAAATTGCATAAGCATTGCATTTATGATTGAGGTTGCATTTAAAGAAAAAAAATTAAAAAAATTAAAAAAAACACTTCTAATGATGATTGTCTAGGTAAAATAGTTTGCATAAGCTTAAGTGATTTTTGATGAGTGGCCCCTTTGATGTGAAAATTTTTAAAGGTTTTCTGAATGTATCATGTTTTTGACCTCGCCTTGATGGGGAACTATGTTGCGCCTTATGTAATGTTTGGTTAAATATAACCAACCTTGTAATACAAATGAGCTTGTAATTGTATTTTTATTATCTTGTTTGGTTGTATAAGAGTATTACAATAAAAGAACTATCTTGTAGTTATAATTACCACAAACTAGGTAATTATAATTGCATTGCATAGTTAATTGCATTACATTGCAATTATATTATATCCAACCAAACATCGTCTAAGTCCTTGGCACTAATGTTAGTATATGAGAGTCATTGTATAAGCTAGATGAGACTTTGGTAGATATCTTGTGAGACTTTAAGCCTTATATGGACTAATACATCATATTTAGTCTCATGTTCTTTCAGCGTGTGGCTCTTCCATGTGCATCTCTATGTAATACCCGTCACTTAATAATATTTAATGGGTTTTAATTCTTGCATTAGTCATATGGTTATAATTAATTAGAGCAGTGAGCCGTGCAGTTTTAATCGACAAACAAAGCAATGTTTGATTAAGAAATTACATTAATGCGGAACTTTCTCTAAACCATATAAAGTCTTAGACAATTATGCAAAAGTATAAAATTTCATGTAAATATGCATCTGTACCCGAGCAAAGTTGGTAATTTATCGAGCCATGACAATTTCTCAATAGCTAAGAAACGAAATAAAATTATCAAATTACTACTGACTAAATGTATGGCCAGTTCTGGGCCATGTGGAAAGGAAATGAAATTGAGATGAACTCGCATTAATTTTATATGAGAAAGTAATTATCCAAACAAAGAAAAAGAAGAAGAAAAAATTGAGATAAGCTTGCATTAATTTTGATATAACAAAGTAATTATTCAAACAAAGGAAAAAAAAAGCAAAATTAATAAAAAGAGTCTTACTCATTTAGGGGGCAATGGTTATTCAAATGGCATGTGGGTTTTGGAAATAAGCGAACAAAAATAAAAAACCCAAGAGAGCTAACTCTCCCTCTTCCCTCTCCTACGCGTGATACCCCCTTGACTAGCAATAGTCACAGGCCGCCGTCGATACTCACTCGCCTAACTTCACCACCGTTCCCAACCGCCGGTTTAGCTTGACCAACCATCTCCTACTCTTCATATCCCTTGGTTGCACCCATCTCTACCTCTAGTAATTAAATTTTTTTCTTCCATTATATTCAACCTTATGTGTCAATGGCTATTCAGGTGAATGTTGAGATAAATTATTGTATTTTGGTTCTGTGATTGTTGGAGGTAAATAAAATGAATTCATGTATGGGAAGAATTGACTAGTGATTAGCAATAGTCATAATATGGGTGTAAAGGTATGATTGCAAGAAATTTTAGTGGAAGAAATATGCATAAGAAAATAGTAGTCTAGATGATGTTTAATTGTTCAAGCAAAGCTATAGTATGCTTAAGTAATGTAGGTATAAATGGTTGTTAATGGTTTGTTGCTAAATAAAGCGATAATGTGACATAGTAGAAAGTGGGAAGAAAATTGAAGTAGTTATAAGGTCTATGTGGTTAGTGCTTGGTAAATTAGGATGCAATTTGTGCAATTAGCTTTATGGTTAGATTATTGAGATACTAAGCAATTAGTTTGCCCAATTGTTATATGGTTTAACGAGTCAATTATAGTCAGGAGAAAGTGTAATGCAAATGTTTAAGCAAATAAGTCTGCAAGCTATGTTCGGGATATTGGAGCCAAGTGATGCCTTTTTGAAAAAAAAGAGGTTGGATTGAGATCTCACCTTGAAAGAAAATCCCACTAGTTAAGAGTGTAGGGTTAGCAAAGTGTGGTAATATAGTGTGTGTGGTGCTTTGGGTTTTAAAATGAGAAGACTAAGCTGTGAGAATAAGGAGTTAATAAGTCCTGAGAAAGGCTAAATGAACTATAGTCCTTAAAGGATCATCGCCAAGCCACACTTCTGAGTCGCCTGTTGAACAAAAAAGAATTTACAAGAAGAATAAAGGCCTCATTTTGCTACAAAGCCTAAGAGTATGATCGAAACAATTTACGATTCATGAGCATTAATTCTCTTAATTAATACAGAGCGCCACTAAATCTATTTTCATACAAGGCACCCCAAAGGAGAAACAAAAAAGAGAACAATATAAACAAATTCAAAGGTACATTGCTGCTTGTACCTTTTAAAGACATTTAAATTTACATTTTCTAATATTAACAAGTTTTATTCGACCACTGGAACCTTAATGACCCATTTAATTGTTCATTGTTCAATGTAATGCTCAATGTTTAATGCTCATTGTTCATAGTTTCTTCAACCAGAATTCATAGTTTGGGCCCTTTTCGTTAAATAGGAAATTCATAATTCATTGTTCATTGACTCATGGCCACAGTTCATATATTTGAGTCCCCATCCAGGCTAAGAAATAATTAATTTCATAGTCAATATTAAATGTAGTGTTCCTCAAAGGATGTTTAAGAAGCGAAAAGTTTTGTTTGAACCGTACAAGGGCGACGTATTGAACTATAGCTCATTTTTTTGGTATTGTTTTCTTCTTTTAAACTTTTATAGGGAAGGAGAAGCAACTTACAGTTAAGCAGGAACTGGCAGAGACTAAGGGCCTAGGAGAAGTGGGCCAGGGCAGTGGATGCTAACTCTCTATCCAAGTTAATCATTTTACAGGCTTGGGAACTGGCTTATGTTTGGGCACTTGTGAAGCTTAAATGAAATGCAAATCAATTTTGGATGTAATTAATCATTGTGTGATGTCTACTTTGAAATGTTTAATAATAATCTTACAACTTATTTGGTGTAATTATTGTAACTAGCAGATACCTACTTATGTGGTCCACACTACTTCTTTATTTACAGCTTTGCCCCTGAGGTACGACAGTGACGCCCTAGCTTGATAGCGCATTTAGCTTACTGATAATGCTTATTAATAAAAGCATTTAGAAGTTGATTAAGTTGGGGAGTTACAAAAATGGTATAAGAGCAAATTTAGATACTTGCGAGACCAAATTAATGTTGTTGTTTAGGGCTGGATTGCTAAGGTGTTAGGCATGTGTAGGTAGAGGAGATAAAATTCATAAGAATGAGGAGCAAGCCCTAGGGTTAAAGGAGAGGTGCATGATTCTATAAAATGTATATGGATAGGTGTGTATTTGCTTATGTTGGAATGCTTGCCTAATTCATATATGCATACTGTGGGAATTAATACGTATTTTGAGGTAATGACTGATAGCCAGACAGGATTGTTTTAAAGTGGCACCCCCCTAAGAACCATCAAGATTCCCTCACTTACCCTAGAACATCCCCAAGGAGAAGACCCTTTTCTCCCACCACCACTTTTCCTAGAGCTACCAATGGATATAGAGGGATATAAGACTGACATATCTGATGTCTAGGTCGAGGATCACAGGTATGGTATATGGGAGGAGAAAATGATGGCGACTCTAGTGATTCAGATAGCATGATGAGTGTGATCAACATTCTTGTGCCCCCTGAGGTGATAGAAATAAGTTCTTGTGAGACTGAGAAGATTCTCGGAGCTCAGGGTCTGAAACTAGTAACAGTAACCTAGATTTTAAACCAAGGGGAGGAAACAGGAAAAAGAAGCAAGAAAAGGACTTGCGCATATAAGGTTATCGAGGTGCTAGATTAGGAAGTGAGTTGTGGATATGTAAAAAATTCAAGGTAGCATGTTGGGAATTGATCCCTAAGAGGGGAATAGAATGCTAGCAGTGGTGTAGGACTTTGGGTTGTATGTTATAATGGTATCTGACCTAACCTCACCCAGCCATTTTGCTTTAGGAGGTGGTCCTTTTGTACATCTACCATGAAGACTGTGCTTATGGTAGATTCATGTAACATATGTTATGGTTAAGTTAATGAATGTGTATAAGTTTTATACACATCAGTGTAAAAACTATTGAAACTACTTATAAATAAAATTACCAATAATGAAATCTAGATTGATATAATATTGTTTAGTTGGTGGCACTTCTCTGGCGAGTATGAGCAGCAAAGGTAACAAATTATGATAATGCCAGAAGAGGAGCATATGAATGAATGATGACAAAGAGAAAACATGAATGTGTAACTGAGAAGGATACAAAAAAGTGAGAGCTATTTGTTAACCTATATGTTTGACAAGATGGCGGTTCCAAATGACAATGTTCTAGAAAATAATCTACAAAAGAACAATATAGAATTTGTGCCAATCGCCTTCGTCAATCAAAATTCTCTGGTAGTAACCCCTTAAAGGAGGCAAGAAGCTATTAGTGTACCCCCAAATCCTAAGAAGATTCAGGGCCAGAAAGGATTACTAGATGACCTATATCCTGAATTGATGACAATGATTGTGGCTAAAGTGACAAAGAAGCTTAAGGGTTCTAGATATGAAAAAGATGAAAAAAGTAAGTTCTTTAACCGGGTTGCAAAACAGAATCCAAAAACATATGATGGCAAGGAAGACATCGATATTACTAAAAGAACAGATTAGACAGACGGAAAAGATATTTGATTTTGTAGACGTCCCTGATAATAGATGTGTGACTATTAGGGCCTTTTATCTTATAGGATAAGCTGACATATGATCGAAAATGGTTAGCTCCGCCTATCAAAGTTCTAAGGCCACTTGGGGTAAGTTCAGTGAGGTATTGCGAGCAAAGTTCTATCCGATGCACTTACAAAAGCAAAAACAGAGGGAGTTCTTAACCCCTGAGACAGGATAACCTATCAGTAATGAAGTATGCAAGTCTCTTTGCTAACCTCTTGAGATTTACCTTAGAGTGTAGCCACATATCGAATGCGAAAGTTAAAATTTGAAAAAGCCCTAGTGCCTTATATTAGGAAGAAGTTGGCAAGGCAATCGGTACAAAATAGTTAGGAATTATATGAGCATGCGACTGAGATCGAATGAGTGAAAAATGAGTTGAGAATAGCCAACCAGGCCAATGCTGGGAAAGGATGGAATGAGAAAAGTACTCAGGATGTGAGTTTTCTAAATAAAAAGTCTATCAATATGAAGCCGAAACGCCAAGGCCTAGTGCCTACTAGGAAGCATTGCACTAAGTGTGGCCGTGGAAACCGTAATACTTGAGAATATAGGGTGGCAACAAATCGTTGTTTTTGGTGTAGAGATCCGAATCATCTAATTGCCAACTACCCTGCTAGATCTACCCAGCCGGGTAAGGATCATGCTCCAGCTTCTAAGCACGGTAAGATCACCGTTCCTATGACCAGTCGCTAGGCGGGCAGAGTCTATGTGATTAACAAGAAGAAAGTCAATGACTCAGAAATGGTTGTGACTGGTGTGCTTACTTTTATTTCGACATTCCTTGTCGTTTTATTTGATTGTGGAGATATACATTCATTCATTTCATCAAAAGTTGCATCTCAACTAGGGTTGGAGTCACATAAAAATCTCTAGATTTGTATGTGAAATTTCCCACGGGCAAAATGATAAAATTTAGTGTTATGTATAAGAATTGCCTGATTACTCTAAATCAAGGGGAGTTTGAGGACGATTTGATGTAGTTAAATATAACAAAATTTGATATAATTTTAGGAATGGATTGATTATCGAGGAATAGAGCAGAAATTGATTGCTAAAAACAAAAAGTGTCTATAAAATGAAAAGGGGGAGGAAAGATGTATTTTTGGGGAAACAATAGTAGCGAGCAATACCATATAATATCCTCAATGGCGGCTAAAAAATTAGTTAGACAGGGGTGTGAGGCGTACGTGTGCTATGTTATGGAAGATATGAAAAATGAAACAAAACTTTAGGATATTCTGGTGATCAGAGAATCTTTATATGTGTTCTCAGAAGAAATTCCTAGGTTACCATCTAAAAGAGAGATTCACTTTGAAATAGAGTTAAAACCAGGAGCACACCCTATCTCGAAGCCTTCATACAGGATAGCCCCAGCTGAGTTGAAAGAATTAAAAGTGCAATTGGAAGACTTTGTTACAAAGGGGTTATATAAGACAAAGCATATCCCCATGGGGAATGTTGGTACTATTTGTGAAGAAAAATGATAGAACTTTGAGATTGTGCATAGATTACATAGAACTGAACAAGATTACTATAAAGAATAAGTACCCATTGCCCAGGATTGATGATTCATTTGATCAACTACAAAGAATAGGAGTCTTCTCAAAGATTGACCTTAGGTATAGGTACTGTTAATTGAGAATGAAACCTAAGGATATCCCGAAGATGACATTTAGAACTAGCTGCGGTCATTATGAATTCTTGATGATGCTATTTAGGCTAACCTATGCTCCTGCAACCTTTATGGATTTGATGAATCGGTGTCTAGGCCGTACTTGGATAAATTTGTAGTTGCTTTCATTGATGATATCCTTATTTATTCAGAAACCAAAGAGAAGCATATTGAGCATTTGAGGTTGCGCTACAAATCCTAAGGGAGCACAAACTTTATATTAAGTTATCAAATTATGAATTTTGGTTAACATTTCTAGGGTATGTGATCTCTAAAGAAGGGATTACGATGGATCAAAAAAAATTAAAGACAATTACGGAGTGGCCAAGGCCTACTAACGTTATTGAGGTTCAGAGTTTCTTGCGTATGGTGGGTACTATAGGCGGTTTGTCCAAGATTTTTCAAAAATCTCCCTGCCTCTCACTGACCTATTAAGGAAGACCACGAAATTTAAGTGGAATGATAGGTATGAAGCTGTCTTCCAAGTGCTAAAGCACAAGCTTACCACTGCGCCAGTCCTAACTTTACCGGTGGAAGGGGAAAAATTCACCACTCATAGTGATGCTTCTAGACAAGGTGTAAGATGTGTCCTAATGTAAGTCGGTAAGCTCATAGCTTATGCTTCTAGATAGCTAAAGCCTTACAAGTTAAAGCACGCTAGCCATGCCTTGGAACTGGTCATGGTAGTTTTTGCGCTAATAATTTGGAGACACTACCTCTGCGATAGTCCTTGCAAGATTTTTATTGATCACAAAAAGTCTCAAATACATTTTCACTCAAAAGGAATTGAATTTGAGGCAAAATAGGTGGTCAGAACTTCTCAAGGAGTATGACCTCCAAATATAGTACCACCTAGGAAAGGCTAATGTGGTTGCCAATGCATTGAGTCGAAAAAACACATCATAGTGTGAACGTTGTGATAATGGTGCGACTAGAGAACTTCAGGGACTTAGAAAAACATAGGCATAGAATTTGTGCTTTTATAGGAACCTAGGTCGTTTCTTGGTAGCATGGTGGTTCAACCTATCCTCTAGATGATATGAAATAGGCACAAGTGAGAGATGGAGATATAGATAGGATTAAGGTGAATATAAGCAAAGGAAAGGCACTAGGTTTTGTAGAAGAAGAGCAGGAAGTTATTAGATTCAGAAATTGAATGTGTGTGCCTCAAAGGATGGAATTGAAAGAAAGGATAATGTTTGTAGTGTATAATATAGAGTTTTCCATCCACCTAGGAGGAACAAAAATATATAGAGATTTGATGCAAACCTTTTGGTGGAGCAGCATGAAGAGAGACATAGCGCAGTATGTGGATAAATGTCTTATCTTTAAAGAAGTCAAGGCTAAGCATCAACTACCTATTGGTGAATTAAAGCAATTGGAAATTTCCATGTAGAAATGGGACTCCATTGTGATGGATTTAGTAATAGGGTCACCTCTAACAGCATCAGGAAGGAACATCATTTGGGTGATAGTGGATACACTCACAAAGTCCACCCATCTTGTAGCAATACATGATTCCTGGGACATGGATAGGTTGGCTTGAATTTACGTAAGAGAAGTGGTGCAGTTACATGGTGTACCTCAAGGAATTGTCTCCAACAGAGACTCCTGGTTTTAGGCTTGGTTTTGGAAGGCTTTATAGAAAGCCTTTGGTACAAATTTACAGTTTAGCAATTCCTATCATCCTGAGACGGATGGACAAACTGAAAGAGTAAATCAAATGGTTGAGGACATGTTACAAACCTATGTACTAGATTTTCAAGAAAAATGGGTGGACTATTTAGCCCCAGTAGAGTTTTTGTATAATAATAGCTATCAAGCTACTATGAAAATGGCTCCTTTCAAAGCTATATATGATAAAAGATGTAGAACTCCCCTTTCTTTGAATGATGTAGTGGACACTCTAGTCTTGGGACCTGAAATGGTTCAAGAAATAGTGGGTAAGATCAAATTTATCTAATGAAACATAAAAGCAACATAGGATAGGCAAAAAACATATGCGCGCCTAAGCTGGAAGCCTTTGGAGTTCGAAGAAGGGGATAAAGTGTTTCTAAAAGTCTCTCCTGTTAAAGAAGTATGGAGATTTAACATTAAAGGAAAGTTAAGCCTCAATTCGTTGGGACTTATGATGTCATTGACAAAATTAACCTACTTGCTTGCCTCTTAACCTTACCACCTTAATTATCGTATGTGCATGATGTGTTTCACATTTCGCAACTTCATAAGATGTGAATGATCCAACTTATGCAATAGTTTATGTGCATATTACATTCTTGGTGGAGGAGAATTTGGCATGTAAATAACTTGAGTTCCTATCTTTGTAACTCAGTTCTTATTTGACTCGTGGGGGATGTTCATTGTGTTTTAGTATTGGTGAACTTCATGGTTGCTTAGTGTCTTGTTAGTTGTTCCCTAATCATTTGGATAAATAGCTCCATATTGTCCAAACTCATTAGTCCAGTCCTTTCCCTAACTTATTTTAGCCCACGTTACAACCCAAGAAAAGTCCTCTTAATTATTATGTGCATATTGCATTCTTTATAGTAGAGAATTTGAGAGCCTTAGCAAGCATATGATAGATTGCATGTTTAGAATGAGTCTTGAGTAAACCTAAACTTATATTTCAAACACATGAGTGGGAGAGACCCATATTTCTCAAAGGTGAGGTTCTACCAATCCATTTAGCTCTAATCAATTACATTTGATTGCATGATGTGCTTCGTGGTTCTTAGAGGATAATAAAGTTTAATATTTGGATTGTAGCCTCATACTTTTTCAAAAACATTCACTTTCTCCTAATTTTAAAATATCTTATGCGCTATTTAGGGTTGCCATTGATTAATATTCATGCTTGTGACTTGCTATCACTTGCCTAGCTTCAGGAGGTTGTTTCTTAAGTCCTAGATGCATCTCCCCATGTTGGTTCATATTCAATTTAGCTTTATTCGGGGACATGCAAAGGTCTAAGCATGGGGGAGTGATGAACGACACATTTGCATGGATTATTTAAGCGTTTGGGAGTCATTTTAGGGGATTATTATCCTAGTTATATGATTAATGCCCTTATTTCTACTTTTACACTTGGCTTCGCTTGTTTGAGAAGTGTTTGCAGATTTTGACCTTGTAAGCCCTAAGCATGTGAGTAGAATGATGATTTTGAAGTTTTGTGGATCAAAGCAGGTAACAAAACAAACCAGGGCGAACAAATGAGGAAGAGAAAGACATGAGCACCATGGTCTGGCTATGGTGGAGCCCATAAATCATGGTGAACCCCACAGTCAGCCTGTGGTAATCCTTGTTCCCCCTAGGTTGCTAGTTTTCTTCATGACTTTTCGAGTTCTAAGGATTTTGGACATTAGTAGCTTTGATTTTCATGACAAAAGCTCAGTTTTACTATCATCCTTAGCCATCTGTCCATCATCCTGTCACTCTTCATCATCATCTACTGCTCAAATTCATGCATTGAGTGAGTTTAAAGAAGGTTTGGAGGCTTTTGGTAGAAGGATTGAAAGATCATTATCCATGCGATTAAATTAAGCTTTTCTCTTCTCTCTTTCCTTTAATGTTTCTCTTTAGTTTAGATTAAGATTTTAGAGATGTTTGCTTGTTGATTTCAATAGTGTTTGAGTAGTTTTGTTTATCATGTTGATTTTACTTGCTAAAACTATTTGCACAAACTATTTGCACTTTGAATCTTACTTGGTTGTTTTAATCTAGTTCTTGGATTTTAAATGTTATTATCGAATTTTTGGCTAACATCTTCCATGTATGTTAGATGCTAGATCAAAGTACTAAAAGGTGAAGATCGGTGTTGGAAAACTAGGATTAGACTTGGTTTAACAATCACTTAAGAAAGGATTATAATTCGAGTGGTCTTGTGATAATCATATATCATGCTCCTAAACTTAATGTGATTAAGGTCTAATGAGAATTAGTCATTAGTTTGATCAAGTCAATTCACTCTGTTTTAAAAGAAAGTTTGGAATTGTGTAATGCTATCGACTACTGGGTCAATCAGAAATGTGAGAGATGCTTGTTTGACTCATTAGATCAATACATCGTTAGGTGATACTGCCCCTAGGTGTTTTCAGATATTGAAGTTAAACTTATTGTTCAGCGTTTGATATTTATAATCCAAACCAAATCTTGATTTCACTTAGCAAATCTTTCAAGGGAAGGCTTAGTAATTCGATTTATACTACAATACCCATGCCCTTATAGTAGCGATCAAAATTTGGTGTAGTTGTTGAGGATTAGATTTGGATAAGGAGTTACCCTCCAAGGAGTTGAAAGGAAACGGGGTAGTTGAAAAGAAAAAATAGAAGTTTAAGGACATGGCCAAAACAATACTATGTGGAAATGATATTCTAAATTGTTTATACGTTGAAGTTGCAAGCAGTGTGAACTTGTTCTCAACATATGCTTGGTCAGATCCATCATGAAGAAGACCCCAATGTGTTATACAAAGAAATGAAGCCAAAGATCTAATACTTCAAAGCATTCAAATGCAAATGCTTTGACCATAACAATGGTAAAGAAAAACTTAGAAAGTTTGACGCAAGAAGTGATGAAGGCATATTTGTTGGATACTCCCAATAAAGTAAAGCATATAGTATTTAAAACAAGTGAATAAAGGTGGTTGAAGAAAGCAACCATGTGGTCTTTGATGCACATAATGATGAGAATGTCAGCTCAATTTACTTCCAAGATCTCAAGCTTAGTAGATATGCTGATGAGGAAGAAGACAAAGTTGAACCCAACAAAGGCACCACTAAGGGTTAGTTTGGATGGGGAATAGAGGAGAGTAAGGAGGAGTAAGAGGGAGTAGGTACTCCTCTTTACCCTTGTTTAGGAGTAACAAAAGGAGAGTAAGGTGGGGTAAGGGGGAGTAACTCTTACTGTCTCTTCTCTGCATTCCCCCCATTTTCTTACTCTCTAATTTGGGATGTAAGGAGACGTAATGAGGATCATTTTACTTATTTGACCTGTAAATCTAACTATAATATATTTTATTTCATTTTGTAAGCTGTGTCATTTTATTCATTTACTCTTATTTATGCTCCTATTCTTCTAAATAAGGGTAAGTGTCTACTACGTTTAAACTCCCGAAGAAGGGTAAACAACTTACTCTTATTTAATATGCCTTACTCCAACTCCTCCTTACTCTTATTTACTCTTACTTCTCTAACTTATTCCCCTCCCAACAGGCCCTAAGAATCTATCTCAGGGAACCCTGAACCAACCTGAATTCCCAAATAGAGCGCTAGAATATAACAACACTGAACACTCTCAAGCAACACTGAAAGGTAAGACAAGAAATAAGTACTGACCATAATCTCTAGGAACCAAGGATAGGCTACATATTCTTTTTCACATCATCATATGACTAACACTATTTCATATATCAGCTCGGGTGTGAGAAGTCCTTTTCTTAGAAACTTATGTGTATTTTTTGCATTTGTTTTTCTCATGGAACCCAAGTCCTTCTTTGATGTTGAATCAAATGCCCCAAATTCCCCCCTTTAGCTAATTTGGCTCATAGTTCTCTAGCTAGTCATGGATTATGTCAAATAAAAGTTCTAGCACAAACAGCCTAGATTTTTCAGCATTGTAGGTTAATTTTGAGTTGCTCTTTAGATGACCAAATAAACTTTAAAATTAGCATTTTAGCAATTGTTGGATAGCCTAAATTTTTATTTTCTAATCACCTATAGCAAGCCTCTAGAGTGCAAGTATTTCTCGAGTTAGGAGGGAAAAAAAAAACCAAGCAAAGGTCACTACATGTGTGGTCTTGCACATTTTTGACCATGAGCTTCTTTAGGCAATCAAATTGGTGAATTAAGAGCTAATATTTTCTAAGTATTAGTTGGAACCTCCAACTATTTTCCCATTGAAGATAACCACTATTTTCTTTGGTTAAAGATGAGCAAGAACATGTGTGGAAAATTCTCAACTCTTGATAATTTAGTTAGTGGTAAACTTTTTCTTTATTTTGGTTATAGAACTAGCAAGACTTTGATTGGTTGTTTTTTCCTTCTAATTTTGTTGATTGTTTCTAAGCTTGAAAAGGAGGCACCTAACTATGCATAGGCTTGAAACCATTATAAATAGGAAGCTTTTGATTTTGAGTAATTTAGCTAGTGGTCCCCTTTTTCTTTGTTTTGGTTGTACAACTAGCTAGATTTTTATTGGTTGCTTTTTGTCCTTTTAATTCTATTGATTTTTTCTCAACTTAGAAAGGGACAGGAAAATATATGCAAGCTTGAAACCATTATAAATGGTAGCCTTTGATTTTTACTAATCGAACAAAATGAAGCTGTAGCCTACCCTTTTCTTTGTCTAGAAATCCTCAAAAATATTTATTCAAGAAGTTCCTGTTGGTGGTGATTTTAGATCTTTCCTTTAGAGATTAACTAGGTGATGTGGCCTTTAGAATTAATCTTGGTGGAATGTTCTAGTTCATGTGGCGGCGGTGCCTTTAACTTTTCCAACATAAAACCCAAAAAAACTAATTTTGTTGATCTTGATTTCACTCTTTGACGTCTAATTTGATTTACTCTTAAAGCCCTTGTAGACCCTGATTGGACCTTAGTTTCATCGTTGGTCACCAGACCTGGAGAATTTACAAGAAGAGGTCTATATTGCCAACCTTTTGTTTTGAAAATTCAGACTAGCCTAATCATGCTTTTGAGTTGCACAAAACCCTATATGAATTGAAACAAGCTCCCAAAATATAATATGAAAAGCTTAGCAAGTTCTTATGTGAAAATAACTTTAAAAGAGGCAAAATTAAGAAGACTTTGTATGTTAAAACAAAGGGGAATCATTTTTCTACTTGTCCAAATATAGTTGATGATATATTATTTAGTCATACAAATGAATCCTTGTGCAAAGAATTTTTCAAATTTACAAGCAAGCAATTTGAGATGAGCATGATGGGAAAGTTAAGCTTCTTCATTGGGCTACAACTGTAGCAAATGCCATAATGTATTTTTATGAACCAAGCAAATATGTTAGCAATGTCTAAAGAAAGTATAGTCTTAATAGTTCATGGTACTCTCAGACTCCAATGGCTTCAAACTGTAAGCTCAATATGGATAGAAATGGTAAGACTTATAGAGGTTTGATTGTATCACTATTACACTTAGTCGCAGGTAGGCCCCACATTGTGTACAAGATTACAATCAGCCCCTAAGGACTCTCATCTCAAGGCTACGAAAAGAATATTTAAAATCTAAATAGAACCATAGACATTGGTATGTGGTATCCAAGAGGTAGTGACCTTTAACTTGTAGGGTACTCTGATGTTGACTATATAGGCTACAAAGTCGATAAAGAGTACATTAGGTTCATGCCAATTCCATAGGCAGACCCTAATCTCATATTTTTCAAAGAAGCAAAACCCAGTGGCCTTATCAGCTGCTAAGGCTTGAATATATTACTACTAGAGCTCCATGTACTCAAATATCATAGATTGATCAATAGCGAAGGGACCTTAGATTGAACTACTAGAAAGTATCTGCTAGGTATGATAACCAAATTGCTACCAATGTCACCAAAAATCTATTATAGTACCTAAGAACCAAAGATATTAAAGTAAGACATCATTTCATTAGAGATAGATAATCTAGAAAATATCTTTCCAGACTTTGTGCCTATTAATGTACAATTGGCTATTATCTTTACCAAACTGCTTCATTAGGATCCCTACTTTATCTATAGGGGATTAGGTTTGATTGAACATAATGTTTAAATTAAGGGAAAGAAATTCTGGTTAATTTAATTTACTATATAATGTTATGATTTATGATTCAAAGAACTTAGCTTTATGAACTTAACTATATCGAGTCGTTGAAAATCATGCAATAAAAATCAACTTAGGCAAATTCTCAGTTCATAAAGATTAAACAATAATCATTCTCTATATTTTTTTTCTAAAATTCATTATTGTTTACCCTGCCAAGTTAAGCACATGTCAATAGAGTATTAATAGTGACTAAACCCTAACTATGTACATCCCATGAACTGCCCTCATTAACCACCTAGCTCCCACTACTCAACTCTTTTCTTTCACATTCAATCTCAACTTGTCTCTTACTATCTCCATAAACCACTCTCAAACCTTAACCCTAAAACTTCCTTTCTCTCCAAAAAACTGAACCTCAGTACCAAACAAGCATGTCTTTATAGAAGTGAAGGAATGAATCGTTCGACACAACTAAAAGGAGAGTCAATCGAGGCTCTCACTTACCAACCTGTATACCCCCCAAGAAGTAGAGAATGCTTGTTATAGATGAATTTGAAGATATAAAATTTGGAATCGATGAATCTTGTAAGCTAAAGGTTCTTACCTCTTTTTCTCCTTTGACACTTGACTTCCCTAGAGAATGGTTCAAGGATGGTAGTGAAAACTACTTTGGGATCTTTCTTGAAAGAAAGATATATGTAAGTGATTAGATTGGGAATTTTTTTACTAAAGCTAAATTTGGATTCTCTCATATGTTTGAAATAATGAATTGTAAGAATCTATTTGATCTAGGGGCCAAGGTGTATTCAGTCTTGGTTAAAATGTAAAAATAAAGAAAGACGATCGTGAGGAATGTAAATTCTATACTCTATGTCAAAGGCATCAAAATCATTCTTACCCCATCCACATTAGGCTAGATCTTTCATCTCAAGGTTGACCCAGCTAAAGTTTGTTACCAACCCCTGTTGACTATGCTTAGACCTGCCCAAAGAACTATTCAAGATTTCCTATGAACCTGACAATAGGAAACAATTCTCTTACACTCGGCTATATTATGAAATTAGGATTCCACTATATTCTTATACGTTCCATCTACCCAGGAAGAAATACCAAATAGAATCCTTCATATGAGGCTCTTGGAATTGTTCATCACATGATGTCTAATCATGATGAGAATTATTGTATGACTATACTTGATTATATGGAAAAAGTAAATGAGGTCTTGAGGGATACTTCTCTTCCTTACGTAAAAATGCTAATTATTTATTACTCAATCTCCAAGATGTGGGATTAACTTTATGGAGTTCATAATATAATAGTTCGTCATAGATTGAAAACAAAGAAAGTCAATTCAAAAGATTTCCAAATCTTGGAAGGGCCATAGTGTTTATGCAAAAGCACAATTACATTCAATCTTAGCAGAAATTGAACATGTAAATGTTAAAGCTTTAAAAGAAGCTCGTCTCCCTTATCAAATGAGGAACAACGGCTAACACATTAAATGAAGGCCAAGAAGGCTCCCCCCTAAGCTACAAGATCCCAAGACTTGACTAAGTAGTTGTTGGAAAAGTAGATCGATGTGAAGGCCATTGAATCAGCTTGTAGCCATTAGAAATAAGCATCCAACGGAAAATTTGAAGCATTTAATGGCTACTTCATCTCGTATACTTCAATGTTAAAAGCTAGATGTCTATAAATAGAGACCTCAGCCGAAGAAGAAGAATATGTATCACATCAACACAAAGAGCTCAACGCATATTCTAGATGTCATTTATATATTTCAAATCATTATAATTTTTGTACATGCAATTGTAAAAATCATTATGACATAAGAGGGTTATAAGATTCCTAACTATAAAAAAGATGATTAACTGGAAGAATCATCCTTCCTAATTGGGGACATAGGAGAAATCACTTTAAGAGAAGTCTTTAAGAGTGTGTTATTGTTAAGGTCCTTGATGAATGCTTCCACTTGTATTATCACAAAGCAGATTGATACAAGTTGGTTGATCCTAAGAAAGGGTCCTTAGGGGGATGTTACCAAGTTAAGGGATGAAGCTTATGAACAAACTCTATGTGATTTACATTATCGTCTATTCTTATTCTGCGCAACGCGCTTGATATGTTTGCACATTGTCATTGGTTATATTTTTAGCATACTTGAGTTTACTTTATTCTAGTTTATATTGTGCTCAATTTCCTTCTCCCTCTTTACCTCCTCTCTAGAGCTACTTAGCTTACTGCTCAACCTAAAATTATGCCACTTTAGAACTGTTTATTATCTAATATTTGCTTAAAATAAATAATTAAATTAAAACTTTAATATATTTTTGTTTATTTTGTAGAAATTATGAAAATTTGAAAGATTGAATAAATTTATTGAAAAAAAAAAAAAGAAACATTGCAACGAAAGACGATATGATTGGATCATATAAAAGGAAAGATAGAAGGAAAAAATGAAGAAGAGAAGCAAGCTAGTTCAGTGGCCTAACAACCGAACCCACTTTACTTGCCTTATCAGCCTATGGTCTAGTCAGTCTTCTCCTTCTCCCTCTTCCCACGGCCTATTTCCGTGAACCCTGTGCTTTCCTCCAATTCCCTCAAGATGCAGCCTAGCTTTCTCTTTCCCCACAGCTCTCCTCTTTTTCACCTTTCTGTGGGCCTGTTCTTCTCATTCTGCCGGCCCAATTTCCCTCTCTCTCTCTCTCTCTCTCTCTCTCTCTCTCTCTCTCTCTCTCTCTCTCTCTCAGTCTCGACTCCACCTTTCCATGGCTCAAACGCCCCCACTTCCCATATAGAACTAGCCTGAGTTTACACCCACTTAATGGTCATGCACAATGCACGTTACATGCCCCAATCCCCTTCTTCTTCTTTCTCTCGCCTGTTCTGAACCCAGAGGGCACAAACTTTGCTTCCTCTTTGCCTTCCTCATTCCTCTATTCAATATAACTCACAACTTTACCTCTCTATCTCTCCTCCTTGAATCACCTTAAACTAACACCATCCGTTACTCTCATTTCCATCATTATTATCTCATTTCGTTTTATTAATGGGCTTTAATTGTTCAATTATAAGCTTGGGTTAAATTCGAGTTTAATGGAGGCGGCTATATAGGCGATAGTAAAGTAGTTGAGAGGCGGTGAAGCATAGTAGAGAGTAGAGTTCTTTTTTTTCAAATTTTCATTTTTCATTTTCATTTTTATCTCAACTTCAGATTTAGTTCTAGTTCACAAATATTGATGTAATGAAATCGAGGGCTTCCAAATTGGAGCAAGGGTTTTGGTTTGGCATTGAATTTAGCATTGATTGGTTCGAATTTCTGCTCAATTCCTTTTTGTTTTTTTTTTTTTTGCTTACATACCCAGATTTAGCTTTGAGTTCGGTTGTTTTGCTCTTCCTTCTTGTTCTTACTTGCTCAATATCCTGAGTTGTCCAATTTGATTTGATTCTATGTGGGGTGGCCTTGCTATTTCTAGTTGAAGAGGTTTAGAGGTTTTTAAGGTTGTTGGTGTTGAATTAGTGTAAGATTCATTCTAAAATTACGACTTAGTGTGCTGACATATTTGGATTCATAAGTTGGTGTTATCACTGAATTTTAGCATGAGTTGTTTAGGCCATTAGTAACCTAATTTCATAACATCCCTGTGATTCGACCCTCAAGTGCTACAATGAAAGTCGTTCGCTTGCAGTGAAAAAATTTATCTTTATGAAAATCATAACACTTTTCCAATAGTTGCTATACAACATCTTGAGAATTTCCAGAGAGTTGCTGCGCGACTAGTCAGAGCCGTAATCAATAAGGTCATTATTGAAATTCTAGGGTTGTTTATTAAGGATGTTATGGGCTTAAATATTGTACAAAAACTTGTACTTCTACCTCCAACAAATTAGCCTAGACCTCTGAGGTGATCAATCAAGGAACATCCAGACCCCTCTTCATAAGATCGATAAAAACACGCTTGTTTAGAAGAGAAGGTTGAACTGAACAAGAGACACCCAAGAGCAATAAGGGAAAACAATGAAGAGCTCAAGGACCTCATTAATGGCAAGAAAGCAACTACCAACTAGTAATAAAACACGAAGGGCATGAGTCCTATCTTGGTAGAGTCACCCTTAACCTCGAAAAGAAAGAACCAATCATCTACTAAGGGGAACAATATGTATAATGCTTTGGAGAAGGATCATCGAAATTGTGATGGAGGGATAAGTAGGGTTCTTTTTTATATAAGCTCTGCTTTTGATTTAGACATGTTAAATACTCCTCTTCTTAAAAAGATAAAGATTCTAAACATTAAAGCTGATAACAGAACCACTTATTCTTAGGAACATTCAAGCGCTTATATCACTTAAATATATCTAATGCCTACTCCAAGTCTAATTGTCCCATGCAGGTGCTTTACAACTACATTAAAGGGAGCTGTACAAATTTAGTTTAGCAAACTTTGTACTTCCTCTATTAAGTGTAGGAAGCTCTGAGAACCAGGTTTTTAAATCACTTTGCGAGTAGCATAAGGCCCACAAAATTCTGCCCACCACTTATACGTATGGTTTCGACAAATAGAGGGTCCTTTGAGGAGCTTCATATAGAGGTTTAATAAGGAATGTCTCTCCATCACATATCTAAACCATGATGTTGCCTTCGCAGCCTTCAAGAATGTGGGGAAGGAGGGCAACTTTTGGTTACAATGTGTAGACATGACAAAGGCTAAAAGGCTATATCCAAGCTTAGTCTTTGAAAAAGCCTTAATAGGGGAATAAAGGAAACACAAGGAGGGAATACAAAGGCTATAAGATAAATAAGGACAAGAAGAGAAAGTCTTACCAAAATAAAGTGAAAAATACCCTCGTTGTGTGAAAGAGAGAAATCCTAATGGGATTTCGAAAAAAAATCCCATTTAAGGATCCAAGGTCAATCATGTGAAGATCTAAGTTCAAAGGCAAAGGTAAGTCATATGACTTCCACTATAGCCATAACTATGACATACAAGACTCCTAAGACATAGATAGGATGCTTCCATATCTAGAAGGAAAAGGCCAACTAGGCAATACCTTGAGGAACATAGCATATAAGAGAAGAAGAATTCTAGACAATAAGTCCTTAAGAGAAGATACCAACTCTATGGAAAAGGAACTTCGAGGAGTAAGTCAAACCTTCTCTAAGGGACCCGTTGTAAGACCCCCCTTCCAATTATTGCATTCCTTAATATCATGAGTTAGGGAATTAAGCAAGGCCCTAGTAGCGGAAGACTTAAGTAATTAAGGGATATTACCGCAATTCACTCCTTAGAACAAGTAAGGCCTTAATATTTGTAAAAAAAAAAAAAAAAGAGCAAGGCATAGGTTAAGCAATCACTATTCTTCCTTAATTATCATTACAACTTATTCCTAGTTCAACATAACAAGATTACAACCTATGCTCAAAAACCACAAACAAAAACAATCTAGCCACATCTATATGCCTACCCCATTTTTATTTAAGACCTAACTTAATCTAAATTATTAGGATTTTGAATGCATAGTAGTTAAAAGGGCGATGCATTGTGGGTATTAGTTTAGCCCTTCCTTTCCTTTACCTTTCTCTTAGTTAAGGTTGTCTAAAAGTAATTTGGAAATAATAACAATGAAATCAACATAAGCTTATACGTTGCCTATGTTTATACAAAACTAAGCATTAAACAAAACTTGAGATTGCATATAACATATCAAGTTTTGTATAATTAATTATACTTTAAAACCAAAATAAGCCTTAGATTAGCCATTTGACTCATGTAATAACATATACATGTGTTTGTACTTTAGCTCAAGCATGTAACATATACGACACCCAGGAGGTGTAACATTTAACTTAGATACATCATAACAAGGATGGCAAATATTTCAATAATTACCAAAAATAATGAATTTTAGCGCACATCACATATACATATAAATCTATGATATTGAGGTCTTAGGCCATAAAACATAGAAAATACACTTATGCACTTAGTTTTTAATTTTTATATAAGGGGAATGCATACCTAATTTGTTTTCCTTAAGCTTTGGGTTTGGATGTGCGCATATAAAACACATATCCTTATTATCCTAATGATATGTCTTTAGATCGCCATCTTTTTCAATCCACAGGCATTGTACTCTTAAGTTTTCCCTAATTACTTCCTCAATGTTCTTACTAGGTGATTATTAAAGAATTTTGAACATGGATGTAAATCGTCCATGATTTCTTTTGATAAATACTCAATGAAAGGAGCAAAACTAAATTACTAACAAGACATGAGAGAATCTGTAAGTATGTAATCGCTCAAGCTTTAACAAAACAATTAGAACTAATCCTAGAGAAATGTCACTCAATTTCTTCATACATGTTACTAAACTATCCAATAATTCCTAGGAGAAAAGATCATTGTATGCTATGATACTTGGATTCAAAATACCCTTCTAAGCCTAAGGATCCAATATGTTAGCTTTAGTCTAAGTGAAACTCCAAAATTCACATCATTTACTTTTCATGGTTTAATCTAGGTTAATAAATGGAAGGAAGAGATAGATTACCTTTGAGGTGAGACATAAACAAATGAAGAGGGATGACATGGTTGGTTTCCTCTCTAGGTTGACTTTGTGTATTCTTCTCTTCTTGTAACTCAATACATGTAATCATCTATAGTTGTTTACTTCTTTTTCCTCTCTATCTCCCTGGGGTTTGCTATCTCTATCACTATGCTATTTTAAAACTCACTTCCCCTTTAATTCCGAACCAAGATTTCTTTGAATTATGCCCAAACACCTTGTCTACTTTGCTTGTTTAAAGAATGAAAATATTTATGGGGGATAGATGATTTCAACATGTACAATAACAATAGATTTAAGGCATGTATATTCCCTTTCATAATGAAAGGAAGAGAAATAAACTCTAAAATCCACTTTAGCCTTTGTCTTTTGCGTATGTTCAACCATAAAACTAAGCTTAGAAGTGATTACCTTAGCCTTCAAAAGTCATGACTTGATCTTACTTAAGCCTAAGAGGCATCCTTACCTCATCTTCTACTTCCTTGTGAAGGCATCTCACTCATAACTTTACCTTTTGCAAATTGCATCCAGTTACTTGCCACCAATTTGCCCAAAATATTTGACAATCCTTAGGTCAAACCATTTTGTTCCCATATTACCCTTCATTGTCAACTCTAATTTCTCCGCTGGCAACAAATCTTTCAGCAAATTGGCCTTCTTGGACAAATCCTTTTTAGGTTGATAATTATCTCCTATTTGCTTTGAGCTTAAAACATTGAAGAGGTGTTCCCATAGAATTAGAGATCATTACCTTATGCTTGTTTGTTGACTTCTACGACTTTGAGTTCTATAGCTTTGACTTCCCTTGAATTTGTAATCATGTTAATTTACCTTTTTTTGTTGTTTTGAGATAATAAGCATCCAAACCTTAGGAAACCCTTCTTGTAAGAGGATTGTGCTGATAGTAAGCATACAAACCATAGGCAGCTTTGTAATTCTTGGAGTTGCTAGATTTTGTTGCGCTAAGCGTTTATGCTAAGCATTTTACGCCTTAGTGTAGGGATTAACTTTTACTCAAATCTTCAAATTGATCTATACATGCATGATCACATGTGAATGCATATTTATATAATTTTCATTGCCCTTAAGTCAAAACAATCATATGAAGATTTTTTATATAAAAATTCAATATTCAAAACCTTGGCCCAAAAAAAAAAAAAAATACGATAATTGCTACTGAAATCAAGCATTCTTTTTCACTATAATATACTCAATCAAATATTTCATCTACAATTGGTATTGCTCAAATGGTCCCTTGAACGCTCAATGCATTACCTTTAATGATTTTAATTAATTCTAGATTTAAAAGCTGGGGTATAGATCCCCCCCCCAAAAGAGTTTTGTCCTTGAAACTTGAACCTTGCCCATAAATAATTCTCGATACTATCTTCTCTTTTCTTCTTCTATTTTTGAAAAAGCTTCCTATGATTAACGATGGATCCAACCACTTTAACTAGTGACACCTCTATACTCATTAGCTTATTGACCTAATAGTCTACTATTTGGACTGATACTTCCACATAAGTCCTCCTACTACTATGTTGAGAGGTTGGTATATGTATGGACTTCTATAATTGAAAGGCATAGAGCACGTCATAAAGATGTTGTCGTTAAGAGGTAGTGTTGATTAACAAGCTGCATGCTAATTTTATGGATTATTTCACGAGGGCCGATGAAGCGAGGACTTAATTTGCCTTTCACATTAAAGGTCATTATTATACATCGCACAGAAGAGAATTTAAGGAAGACTTTATGACCTTCAAATTCTAGTGGTTTCCTTCTGTGTTCTGCATAAAACTTTTGTTTATTTTGCATCACTTTCATATTTTTTTGGACTAGTGTGGTTTGTTGCCATATTTTGTGCTAGTTTAGGACCTATAATGGTAGTTTTTGTGAGATTATCCCAATAGAAAGGCGCTCTGCACTTACATCCATAGGGTACCTCAAAGGGGGTCATTTGCATGATGGCTTGTAGCTATTGTTATAAGAGAATTCTACTTAAGGTGGATATTTCCTCCCATTGTTTTTGAAAGTAAGCCCTCACTGTGCCTTAAGATTTGATTAATTCTTTTAGTTTGCGCATCTATTTTAAGGTGATAAGTACTACTAAACTGTAATTTGGTCCCCATTACCTCTTGTAATGCGTGTCATAGATGAGATAAAAAATTTAGCATCCTTTTCTAAGATAATAGCTTAGGGCAATCCATATAATCGTACTATTTCCTTCAAACATAGTTGGGCCAATTGTTTTATAGCCCAGGTCTGATTTATTGGTAGAAAATCTACAAGCTTGTTACGTTTATCTATGATAACCCAACTTACATTTTTCTTGGCCCTTCTGGTTGGAAGTCCTATAACAAAGAACACAGAATCCCATTCCCATATTGGAATATCTAAGGGCCTCAATTCTCCTTTTGGTAATTAGTTTTCAACTTCAATAACCCTTTTGTGGTAACCTTCCTTAAGATAAAGGAAGGAGACTGAAGTTGAACCATAGAGATAGTAGAAGAAAGGAGTAAGAAAGCTGCTGAAGAGAAGAACATGGAAGAACATAAGGATGAGATATCCACGGTTGAGGATGAGGGGGCAACTATGGAAGCTAAGAGCTCCAAGGAATCTAAAGAAACATCATCCTCATAGCCTCTACTGGCTGCAAAACCCAGTCTAGCCAAACCTCTTTATTCAGTCCCTCTTGAAGATTCATCAACCCTTACTTCTCTTACAAACCATTCTCTCTTAGTTTCTCAAAACAATTTCTATGATTTTTGTTGTTGACTTTGGACAATTTGGGTTTTTTTTGGTTCGTAAAATTGAATATTGCTCTATATTTTTCACAAGTTGACCCCCTTTTCTACGAAAATCAAAGGGAGAAAAAATTTGGAAACTTACCTGAATAGATGCAATTGGGTGAAGGGTGGTACTTAAACAAGTTCAACTAGGATGAAGCGACTATTAAAGAAGTTATTTTGCCAACCCCTAAGGTAATGAGCATTAAGATGAACTTAGTTTGGAATTCAATGTCTATCAAGTTGAATACCCTATGGTTTTAATGTATATTGCCTGTCTTATCCTAATTATTTTTCTTATGATATTTACTTGCCATGCACTTGATCATGATTGCTTTCACTTATACTCACATAGCACGTAATGTGCTCTATTAGTTCAATATGCTTATATTTTGCTTTACTAAGGAAACTAATGGGGAACTTATTATCTTACAAGTTTCTCAAGATTTAATGGCTAAAGATAGGGGGAGCATAATTTCTTATTTATATCTTTCATCTCTTATGCTAGCTATTTTGTAAATGTTGTGTTTCATAAAAAGGGGAATATTTAAGAATCAACTCAATGTGATAAGCTGCTTAATATGTATATGTTTTTTGGCTCAAGACACATTTGCAGTATAAGTTTAAGGGTCATTAGATCTTGTTTGCACACATACTTGAATGTTATCTATGTTCTTGATTGCTTGCAAGTAACATGCTCAACAAGATCATCAGGTAATTGATAGCAATCTCGCACATAGTTTCAAAGCTAGAGTTCAGCCACCTCAAACTCTTACTGTCAAGGTCCCTGACTGGTTTGAGAGAAACATACCTTTGTTGGAGTTATAATATCGATACAACTTGAATTGAGCTTAAAATGAATTTTATGATACTGTGATTAGTTTCTAAGTTCAGAATTTTCATATCAAATCAATGAAATTTAAATTACTTATAAATATGTAATTTTGTGACAAGGGAATATCACAAATTTTAGTACAAAATTTGTTCGTCATATAAAATTTGACTGTGTGTTTTTCCCTCTAAGAGGTTCTTTACTACATTGCGCTACTCCAGAATAATTAAACTATTTATAATTTAATTAATTAGTTATCTTATTAATTATTCAACTATACACTCTTTAAGAAGCAATATTAACCTTGTGATGTCTGCTGATATAGCTACTGGCAACATTTAGGATGCTTGACAAGCATATCCAAATATTATCCTAAATTAGGCAAAGAACAAAGCTTTTTTTCTTGAAAGGTATAGCTACAGTCAACCATACCAGCATTGTAGAATGTCAACATGAGAGTTTAAAATACTCATTTTTGCCTTAGCAGTGAGGAATGCAATGGCTAAGATACTAAATGAAGGTTGAAGAACCACCTTTTCGAAGACATAAGATGCAAAAAACAGACTAAGCAAATGTCGGAAAAGTGGACAGATGTCAAAACCCTTGAACTAACTAGTAGCTTTTAAGTAGAAGCGTGCAATGGAACATTCTTAACCATCCAATAGCGACAACCATCCAATAGCGACATCTTTAGCAACCTCTAACGGTCTCATTCTTACTAAACCTATATATATATATAGATATAGACCTTGTTAAATATAATAGCATATAACACATAAAGAGCAAAACTCCTATTCAAAGTGTGATTGTACTCTTAGTGAAAAAATTCAAATCGTTGTAATCTTTGTACACACATTTGAGATTCCTTGTGAGCTAAGAGGGTTGGGAGAATTGTGCTTTTAAGCAAAAGGGTTGACCTAGGGTGTCATCCGTCCTTAGTAGAGAATTAGAAGAAATCACTTTAAGAGATGTCTTGAAGGATGTGTTGCAGTCAAGATCCTTGGTTGGACACTTGTAAATTTTGTAAATCTTAGAGAAGATTAATACAAGTGGCTGAATTCTTAAGGAAGAAACCCTGGGTGGGGATGTACCATAGTTGGAGGACTGAACCTCATTAAAAAAACATCGTGTGGTTTACTTTCTCCAATACTCTCTTACTACTTACCATCTTTCATCTATTACCTCAGTGTCCTAGACTTTATTGTTCAACATTCATGAGTTTGCTGTTATTTGTAATATTTTACAATTTAGTTCATATTTGTAAATATTTGTGACCAACCTATTCATTCTCCGTTTAAGGTGGCTAAACTTGGGACTAATAGCAGCCCAATGTTGATTTAGGTGAGCCACGCGAAAATCCTTATGTCTTTGTCTGCCTACTCTGACTTTTTACTCTCTGGCTCTATCTCATTATCTAGATTTCAAGTTGAACTTATCTTTATTAATTGCTTTCAACCTTGCTTATATATTTTTTATTTGTCATTATCTGTTTTAGACCCATTATTTTAAAAAGGTACCATAATCTTATCTCAAATCCTATTCTCCTCCCAAGGTGATTTTCGTTAATTAAAAGGGAGCCCACCCCCACACCAAAACTTCATCATGTCCCTATTATAAGAACCAAGGTACTAAAAAGCAATCATATAAGTGATATGACCATAAAAACAATACAAATTCAATAAATATGTGCAAACCTGTGACACCACCAAGAAGACACAAAACTAAACAACATTAATCAATATTCACAAAACAAATTACACCACCAACAGCCACACATAAAACAGAACACATAAATCAAACAAAGGCGAACAAAGCTATATTAGGTGTTGGGTGCACCTAAACTATGCCTCACTATGATGTTGCAAAGGAGGTCTATGAAGCATTAAACACTCCATCAAATCATCAAATTGCCACTTGTATCAATTCCTACCAATGCTCGTAGCAACTTATCAAATAAAGGGGAGCAATCCTCATTAAAAAGAAAACTGTCACATAAGAAGGACGTTCAAAAGAAAGCACATCACTAGAGTATAAGTGACAGCTCAGTTAACTTATCAAAGCTATATGCCCAATCATAGGAGCTAAACACATGCACTACATCACTCAGTATATAGGATAAAGGCCTTAATGTTTCACAAGAAGTATGGATGCACAAAGTAGGAATGAATCTCAAATCCTCTATCTAATTCTCATGTCCTACAGCCACATCAAGTTTATGAGTCCGGTCTAAATTAAAAGCATAACTCACATCAATTTCGAACTCAAGGATGGTGGACATGAGGTATCCATGAAAGAGTGAAATAATGGTAAAAAGAGGGCAAGACAATAGAAGCGAATGGACTTAGAAGGAGACTCAACAAATATTGGATTAAAAAGTTCAACTTAATAAGGTGTGACTTGAATAATCTCTTCATCATAACTTCATAAGACTCCTCTAAAGGGCTCTCCTTAAGAAAACATTCCTATAAAGAAAAACATCCTCAAAATCCATAATTATGTAAAACTCAAGATCGCAACTAGTTTTAGTCACTAGTTTCTCAGTCTCATCGAACACTCTAAAAAAGGGATAGGAAGTGGTGGAGGAGTATCATTAAACATATTACCCTCTAGATTCCAATAGCTATACAATTCTCAAGTGAGGAGAAGATCGCTAGGGAGTGCACAGAAAAGAAGCACACATCCTTATAAGAAAACTGTCATGAGAGGGGAAGAGTCCAAGAAATTCTCACAAACACAAGGTATAATCATGAGATTGGATGGGAGTGAAAATGAGAAAGTTTAAGTTGACTTATAACTAACCATAGTCTTTTCAAAGACATCAACATCATTAGGTATCAGCAATAGACTTCCAAAACCAAAACTAAGGCTCTTCGTAATTGTTCCCCACTTATAAGTCTTATCACTCAAAGCCTCAAGGAAATCCCATGCCTCATTTGTTATTTTACATGAAAACTCTCTCACACGCATAGTCCCAACCATTTTCTTATTATTCAGATCAAAGCCCTCATAAATAATTTTGCACAAGTTCCTTCTCTCTAAACTGTGGTGAAGGCAATGCGCAAGTAACTCCTTAAACCCATTCATATATCTCTAAAAGGATCTTCTTTAAGTTAGACCAATGAGAGGATTCATTCTTAAACCTAATAAAGTAGTTGGGAAGTGCCTTTGGAGGAAGACATCAATAAAGGAATACCAGGATGAAATTGAATCAACCTAGGACCATACATCCACCTCTTAGCATCTTCTTTAAGAACAAATGGAATGAATTTCAGCCTCACAACATTGCTGGTACCCTAGGCTTGTGAATCAAGGAACATGCCTACTCAAATTCATAAATAAATAAACAAGGATCTTCACAGCTAATAAATTTTGAGTAGCATGTTATCATAATCTGGGTTAAGCTCAAATTCTACATATGAATGATGGGCAAATGTCAAAATAAAATCTTAGGGGAGTTTAGGAAAGATAGAAGTGAACCCCTTCAATAGATGTGGTGCTTTCGGCTTGATTCTTTCAACAATAGGCATATCAAATTTAGTACACTTGGGTTCAACATTGATCACATTAGAATCAATAAAATATTAAAGCACATCATTTGTATCCAATGAGCCACAACTTCTTAGCTTTTCAATTTTTTCAATTTTTTGGACTTTTTAACTTTTCTTTTTTTTGGGGCAGTTTTAATATCATTAAAGCAAGTAACCAATCTATAAATGAAAACACAGAACAAAGCAACCGCAAAAGAAATCACACTAGCACATAGTGGACTAAATGGATGAATATTTACATAAAGTCACCTAATTCCGCGCCACAGTCCCCGGTAACAATGTCAATTTGTTTAGTAGTATTTTTGGGAGTAGGTTGAAATTTTGTCGTCTTTTGGGGCGGTATTGAAATAAGATCACTTATTAGCTAATTTAGCCCATATCATAACTAACGAGAGTAATAAATTACTAATCAGGTACTAATCCTAGGATAATTATTATTAATTAAGCTAATTAAACCATCACCTACTCTAAACATGCTTAATCGAAACTAAAGAACACAAGAGCATGGATAACACAATTAAGATAAAGCAACATTTAAACTACTAAATAACAAGAAAACATCAAATAATTAACAAAAAAGGCAATTAAACTAATTTTGAGAGAGGAGAGAAAAAAAGGTTACCAAATGGGCTTATAAAACCAGGGAGCTTGAATCTTAAGATTGGAGCAAAAGAGGAGTGGTTTGCGGCTTAGCCACCTTTATTGAGCATTAATCTATCCCAAGCACTCTTATTCTAACACATCATTAGCCCAAAGTTCAAACTTTGCAAAAATAGTTTTTTAAACCCTAACTTGAAAGAGGGAGAAAAGTAAGCATTGAAATGAAAATTTGAGAGAAGAGAACATAGACTAAGGCCCCGTTTAGATTTAAGAAAGTTATGAAGAAAGAAAATACGAAGGAAAAAAAGTTGGGAGGAAAAGAAAAGGGAAGGAAATGAATTTTTTTTCTTGTGTTTGGATCTAGAAAAGTACAAAGGAAAAAAGTCAAAAAAAACTACTAACTCAATCAGAACTACTGAGAGTAATCTCTCTCCTCTCTTGATCTTTCCCTCCCACCTGGTACAAAAGAGAAACCCAACTCTAGGCAACAAATTCCTATGATCGAAAGGCAAATTTTCATATCTATCACCTTAGATCAACTGCAAGCCTATCGCACATTAACAAAGTTTGAAACCTAATTATCAATTTTTTTCTCAAATTCTGCCCAATTCTCCCATGTATAGCAAATGTTGTAAGAATCCAAAGGCTATATTTTAACACATTGCGCTACCTTAGAATAATTAAACTAATTATAATTTAATTAATTAAATATCTTATTAATTATTCAACTATACACCTTTTAAGAAGCAATATTAACTTCGTGATGTTTGCTGATATAACTACTGGTAACATTTGGGATGCTTGAAAAGCATATCCAAATATTATCCCAAATTAGGCAAAGACCAAAGCTTCTTTTCGTGAAAGGTATAGCTACAGTCAACCATACCAAAATTGTAGAATGTCAACATCAAAGTTTAAAATACTCGTTTCTACCTTAGCAATGAGGAATGCAATGGCTAAGATATTAAATGAAGGTTGAAGAACCACCTCTTCAAAGATATAAGATGCAAAAAACAGACTAAGCAAGTGTCAGAAAAGTGGACGGATGTCAAACCCTTGAACCAACTAGCAGCCTTTAAGTAGAAGCATGCAATGGAACATTTGTAACCATCCAATAGCGACATCTTTAGCATCCTCTAATGGTCTCATTCTCACTAAACCTATATATATACATATATATATATATATATATATATATATATATATATATATATATATATATATATATATATATATATATATATATATATATATATATATATATATATATATACCTTGCTAAATATAATAGCACATAACATATAAAAAGCGCAACTCCTCTTCAAAGTGCGATTGTACTCTTAGTGAAATAACTTCATATCATTGTAACCTTTGTACACACATTTGAGATTCCTTGTGTGCTAAGAGGGTTGGGAGAATCATGCTTTTAAGCAAGAGGGTTGACCTAGAGTGTCATCCATCCTCATTAGAGAATTATGAGAAATCACTTTAAGAGATGTCTTGAAGGATGTGTTGTAGTTAAGATCCTTGGTTAGACACTTGCAAATTTCATAAATCTTAGGGCAAATTAATACAAGTGGTTGAATTCTTAAGGAAGAAACCTTAGGTGGGGATGTACCATAGTTAGAGGAGTGAACCTCATTAAAAAAACATCGTGTGGCTTACTTTCTCCACTACTCTCTTACTACTTACTATCCTTAATCTATTGCCTCAGTGTCTCCGACTTTATTATTTACCATTCTTGAGTTTGTCATTATTTGTAATATTCTACAATTGAGTTCATATTTATAAATATTCGTGACCAGCCTATTCATTCCCCCTCTAAAGTGACTAAACTTGGGACTAGTAGTAGCCCAAGGTTAATTTAGGTGAGCCTCATGAAAATCCTTATGTCTTTGTCTCTCTACTCTGACTTTTTACTTTCTAGCTCTCTTTCATTATCTAGATTTCAAGTTGAACTTATCTTAATTAATTTCTTTCAACCTTGCTTATATATTTTTTATTTGTCATTATTTGTTTTAGTCCAATTACTTTCAAAAGGTACTACGGTCTTATTAGAAATCCTATTCTCCTTCTAAGGTGATTTTCCTTAATCGAAAGGGACCAATAACCCCACCCCTATGCTCAAACTTCATGATGTCCCTATTATAAGAACCAAGGTGCTCAAAAGCAATCATATGAGTGATATAACCATTAAAAAAAAAACAAATTCAATAAATATATGCGGACCCATGACATCTCCAAGAAGACACAAAACTAAACAACACCAATAAATATTCACAAAACAAATTACACCACCAACAGCCACACATTAAACAAAACACATAAATCAAACAAAGGCGAACAAAGCTATATTAGGTGTTGGGTGCACCTAAACTATGTCTCACTAAGATGTTGCAAAGGAGGTCCATGAAGCATCAAACACTCCATCAAATCATTCAATGGCCACTTGTATAAATTCCTACCAAAGCTCGTAGCAACTTATCAAATGAAGGGGAGCAATCCTCATTAAAAAGAAAACTGTTACATAAGAAGGGCGTTCAAAAGAAAGCACATCACTAGAGTAGAAGTGAGAGCTCACTTAACTTATCAAAGCTATATGCCCAATGATAAGACTTAAACACATGCCCAACATCACTCAATGTATAGGATAAAGGCCTCAATGTTTCACAAGAAGTATAGACGCACAAAGTAGGAATGAATCCAAAATCTTCTGCCTAATTCTCATGTCCTATAGCCACATTAAGTTTATGAGTCCTGTCTAAATTAAAAGCATAACTCACATCAATTTTGTACCCAAGGATGGTGGGCGTGAGTTATCCACGAAAGAGTGAAATAATGGTAAAAAGAAGGCAAGATAATCGAAGAGGACGGACTTAGAATGAGACTCAATAAAGATTGGATCAAGGAGTTCCACTTAATAAGGTGTGACTTGGACAATCTCTTCATCATAACTTCATAAGAGTCCTCTAAAGGGCTCTCTTTAAAAAAACATTCCTTTAAATAAAGACATCCTCAAAATCCATAGTTATGTCAAACTCAAGGTCACAACTAGTTTTAGTCACTAGTTTCTCAGTCTCATCGAGCTCTCCAAAAAAGCAATAGGAAGTGGTGGAGGAGTATCATTAACCGTATTACCCTCAAGATGTCAATAGCTATACAATTCTCAAGTGAGGAAAAGACCGCTGGGGAGTGTACAGAAAGGTAGCACACATCCTTATAAGAAAATTGTCATGAGAGGGGAAAAGTCCAATAAATTCTCACAAACACAAGATATAATCATAAGATTGGATGGGAGTGAAAATGAGAAAGTTTATGTTGACTCTTATAACTAACCATCGACTTTTCAAAGACATCAACATCGTTAGGTATCAGCAATAGATTTAAAAAACCAAAACTAGGGCTCTTTATAATTGTTCCACACTTATAAGTCTTATCCCTCAAAGCCTCAAGGAAATCCCATGCCTCATTTGTTATTTTACACCAAAACTCTCTCACAAGCATAGTCCCAACCATCGTATTATTATTTAGATCCAAGCCCTCATGAACAATTTTGCACAAGCTCCTTCCCTCTAAACCGTGGTGAAGACAATGCGCAAGTAACTCCTTGAACCCATTCATATATCTCTAAAAGGATCTTCTTCAAGTTAGACCAATGACAGGATTTCATTCTTAAACCTACTAAAAAAGTTGGGAAGTGCCTCTTGAGGAAGACATCAATAACGGAATACCAAGATGAAATTGAATCAACCTAGGACCATACGTCTAGCTCTTAGCATCTTCTTTAAGAACAAATGGAATGGATTTCAGCCTCACAACATCGTTGGTACCCTAGGCATGTGAATCAAGGAACATGCCTACTCAAATTCATGAATACACAAATAAGAATCTTCAAAGCTAATAAATTTGGGTAGCATGTTAACATAATCTGGGTTAAGCTCAAATTCTACATCACGAATGACGGGCAAATGTCAAAATAAAATCTTGGGGGAGTTCAGTGAGGATAGAAGTGAAGCTCCTCAATGGATGTGGTGCTTTCGGCTCGATTCTTTCAATAATAGGCTCATTAAGTTTAGTCTACTTGGGTTCAGCATTGATCACATTAGAATTGATAAATTTTCAAGCGTATCATTTGCATCCAATGGGCCACAACTTCTTAGCTTTTCAATTTTTTCAATTTTTTTGGACTTTTTAACTTTTTTTTTTTTTTGCATTTTTTAATATCATTGAACCAGGTTACTAATCTATAAATGAAAGCACAAAACAAAGGAACCACAAAAGAAATCACAGATGAATATTTGCATGAAGTCACCTAATTCTGCGCCCCAGTCCTCGGTAACAATGTCACTTTGTTGAGTAGTATTTTTTGGGAGTAGGTTGAAATTTTGTCGTCTTCTGGGGCAGTGTCGAAATAAAATCACTTATTGGCTAATTTAGGCCATATCTAAACTAACGAGAGTAATAAATTACTAATCAGGCACTAATCCTGGGATAATTATTATTAATTAAGCTAATTAAACCATCACCTACTCTAAACATGCTCAATCAAAACTAAAGAACACACGAGCATGACTAACACAATTAAGATAAAGCATCATTGAAAGTACTAAATAATAGGAAAACATGAAATAATTAATAAAAAGAGCAATTAAACTAATTTAGAGAGAGGAGAGAAAAGAAGGCTACCAAATGGGCTCATAAAACCAGGGAGCTTGAATCTCCAGGATTGGAGCAACAGAGGAGTGGTTTAGGACTTAGCCACCTTTATTGAACATTAATCTACCCTAACCACTCCTATTCTAATCCATCATTGGCCAAAGGATCAAACTTTGCAAAAATTGTTTTTTAAACCCTAACTTGAAAGAGGGAGAAAAGTAATCCTTGGAATGGAAATTTGAGAGAAGAGAAGATAGACTAAGGCTCTGTTTAGATTCAATAAAGTTATGAAGGAAGAAAATACGAAGCAAAAAAAGTTGGGAGGAAAAGAAAAGGGAAGGAAATGAATTTTTTTTCTTGTGTTTGAATCTAGAAACATACAAAGGAAAAAAAGTCAAAAAAAACTACTAACTCAATCAGAACTACTGAGAGTAATCTCTCTCCTCTCTTGATCTTTCCCTTCCACCTAGTACGAAACAAAAACCTAACTCTAGGCAACAAATTCCTATGATCGAAAGGCAAATTTTCATGTCCATCACCTTAAATCAACTGCAAACATCTCACACATCAACAAAATTTGAAACCTAATTGTCAAATTTTTCGTAAATTCTGCCCAATTCTCCCATGTATAGCAGATGTCGTAAGAACACAAAGGCTACATTTTAACACATTGTGCTACTCTAGAATAATTAAACTAATTCTAATTTAATTAATTAGTTATCCTATTAATTATTCAACTATACACTCTTTAAGAAATAATATTAACTTTGTGGTGTTTGCTGATACAGCTGCTGGTAATATTTGGGATACTTAAAAAGCATATCCAAATATTATCCCAAATTAGGCAAAGACCAAAGCTTCTTTTCTTGAAAGGTATAGTTACAGTCAACCATACCAGAATTGTAGAATGTCAACATCCAAGTTTAAAATACTCATTTCTGCCATAACAATGAAGAATGCAATGGCTACGATATTGAATGAAGGTTGAAGAACCACCACTTCGAAGACATAAGATGCAAAAAAAAAAAAAAAAACTAAGCAAACGTCATAAAAATGTACGAATCTCAAAACCCTTGAACCAACTAGCAGCTTTTAAGTAGAATCGTGCAATGAAAAATTTTTAACCATCTAATAGCGACATCTTTGGCAACCTCTAACGGTCTCATCCTCACTAGACCTATATATATGTATATACAGAACTTGCTAAATATAATAGCACATAACACACGAAGAGCACAATCTTATTCAAAGTCAGATTGTACTCTTAGAGAAAAACTTCAAATCATTGCAATCTTTGTACACACATTTGAGATTCCTTGTGAGCAAAAAGGGTTGGGAGAGTCGTTTTTTTAAGCAAGAGGGTTGACCAAGAGTGTCATCCATCCTTAGTAGAGAATTAGGATAAATCACATTAAGAGATGTCTTGAAGGATGTGTTGGAGTCAAGATCCTCGGTTGGACACTTGTAAATTTTGTAAATCTTAGAGAAGATTAATACAAGTGGCTAAATTCTTAAGGAAGAAACCTTGGATGGGGATGTACCACAGTTGGAGGAATGAACCTCATTAAGAAAGCATGTTGTGGTTTACTTTCTCTACTACTCTCTTACTACTTACCATCCTTGATCTATTGCCTTATTGCCCTAGACTTTACGGTTCAACGTTCATGAGTTTGCTATTATTTATAATATTCTACAATTGAGTTCATATTTGTAAATATTTGTGACCAACCTATTCATTCCCCCTCTAAGGTGACTGAACTTGGGACTAGTAGCAGCCCAAGGTTGATTTAGATCAGCCTCGTGAAAATCCTTATGTCTTTATCTCCCTACTCTGACTTTTTACTCTTTGGCTCTATTTCATTATCTACATTTCAAGTTGAACTTATCTTAATTAATTTCTTTCAACCTTGCTTATATATTTTTTATTTATCATTTTCTGTTTTAGCCCAATTATTTTCAAAAGGTACCATAATCTTATTTCAAATCCTATTCTCCTCCCAAGGTGATTTTCCTTAATCAAAAGGAAGCCCACACCCACACCAAAACTTCATCATGTCCCTATTATAAGAACCAATGTGCTAAAAAGCAATCATATAAGTGATACAACTATAAAAACAGCACAAATTCAATAAATATGTGCGAACCCTTGACACCACCAAGAAGACTCAAAACTAAACACCACCAATAAATATTCAGAAAACAAATTAAACCACCAATAGCCACATATAAAACCAAACACATAAATCAAACAAAGGCGAACAAAGCTATATTTGGTGTTGGGTGCACCTAAACTATGCCTCACTAAGATGTTGCAAAGGAGGACTATGAAGCATCAAACACCCCATCAAATCATCCAGTTGCCACTTGCATCAATTCCTACCAAAGCTTGTAGCAACTTATCAAATGAAGGGGAGCAATCCTCATTAAAAAGAAAACTATTACATAAGAAGGACATTCAAAAAAAAGCACACCACTAGAGTAGAAGTGAGAGCTCACTTAACTTATCAAAGCTATATGCCCAATCATAGGAGTTAAACAGATGCCCTACATCACTCAATCTATAGGATGAAGGCCTGAATGTTTCACAAGAAGTATGGATGCACAAAGTAGGAATGAATCCTAAATCCTCTATCCAATTCTCATATCCTATAGTCGCATCAAGTTTATGAGTCGAGTCTAAATTAAAAGCATAACTCACATCAATTTTGGACTCAAGGATGATGAACATGAGGTATCCATGAAAGTGTGAAATAATGGTAAAAAGAGGGCAAGACAATAGAAGCGAATGGACTCAAAAGGAGACTTAATAAAGATTGGATCAAAAAGTTCCCGTTAATAAGGCGTGACTTGAACAATCTCTTCATCATAACTTCATAAGACTCCTCCAAAGGGCTCCCCTTAAGAAAACATTGCTTTAAACAAAAACATCCTCAAAATCCACAATTATGTCAAACTCAAGATCACAACTAGTTTTAGTCACTAGTTTCTCTGTCTCGTCGAACACTCTAAAAAAGGGATAGGAAGTAGTGGAGGAGTATCATTAACCATGTTACCCTCAAGATGCCAATAGCTATATAATTCTCAAGTGAGGAAAAGACCGCTAGGGAGTGTACAGAAAGGTAGCACACATCTTTATAAGAAAATTATCATGAGAGGGGAAAAATCCAAAAAATTCTCGCAAACACAAGATATAATCATGAGATTGGATGGAAGTGAAAATGAGAAAGTTTAAGTTGACTCTCATAACTAACCATAGGCTTTTCAAAGATATCAACATTGTTAGGTATCAGCAATAGATTTCGAAAAGCAAAACTAGGGCTCTTCATAATTGTTCCACACTTATAAGTCTTACCATTCAAAGGCTCAAGGAAATCCCATGCCTCATTTGTTATTTTACACAAAAACTCTCTCACACGCATAGTCCCAGCCATTGTATTATTATTTAGATCTAAGCCTTCATAAACAATTTTGCACAAGTTCCCCGTGGTGAAGGCAATGCACAAGTAACTCCTTGAACCCATTCATATATCTCTAAAAGGATCTTCTTTAAGTTAGACCAATAAGAGGATTTCCTTCTTAAACCTAGTTAAGTAGTTAGGAAGTGCCTCTTAAGAAAGACATCAATAAAGGAATACCAGGATGAAATTGAATCAACCTAGGACCATACATCCACCTCTTAGCATCTTTTTTAAAAACAAATGGAATGAATTTCAGCATCACAACATCATTAGTACCCTAGGCATGTGAATCAAGGAACATGCCTACCCAAATTCATGAATAAACAAATAAGAATCTTCGAAGCTAATAAATTTGGGTAGCATGTTAACATAATCTAGGTTAAGCTCAAATTCTTCATTACAAATGACGAGCAAATGTCAAAATAAAATCTTGGCGGAGTTTAGGGAGGATAGAAGTGAGCCCCCTCAATGGATGTGGTGCTTTCGGCTCTATTCTTTCAACAATAGGCTCATCAAGTTTAGTCTACTTGGGTTCAGCATTGACCACATTAGAATCGACAAAATTTTCAAGCACATCATTTACATCCAATGAGCCACAACTTTTTAGCTTTTTAATTTTTTCAATTTTTTTGGACTTTTTAACTTTTCTTTTTTTTTGGCATTTTTAAATATCATTGAACCAAGCAACTAATCTATAGATGAACACACAAAACAAGGCAACCACAAAAGAAATCACACTAGCACATAGTGAACTAAATGGATGAATATTTACATGAAGTCACCTAATTCCGCGCCACAGTCCTGGATAACAATGTCAACTTGTTAAGTAGCATTTTTTTGGAGTAGGTTGAAATTTTATCGTATTCTGAGGCGGTATTTAAAAAAAAGCACTTCTTGGCTAATTTAGCCCATATCTAAACTAACGAGAGTAATAAATTACTAATCAGGCACTAATCCTAGGATAATTATCATTAATTAAGCTAATTAAACCATCACCTACTCTAAATATGCTTAATCAAAACTAAAGAACCCAAGGGCATGACTAACACAATAAGACAAAGCACCATTTAAAGTACTAAATAACAAGAAAACATGAAATAATTAACAAAAAAAGTAATTAAACTAATTTAGAGCGAGGAGAGAAAAGAAGGTTATCAAATGGGCTTATGAAACCAGGGAGCTTGAATCTCCAAGATTGGAGCAAGAGAGGAGTGTTTTGTGGCTTAGCAACCTTTATTGAACATTAATCTATCCTAAGCACTCCTATTCTAACCCATCATTGGCCAGAAGTTCAAATTTTGCAAAAATAGTTTTTTAAACCCTAACTTGAAAGTGGATGAAAAGTAAGCATTGAAATGGAAATTTGAAAGAAGAGAAGATAGACTAAGGCCCCGTTTAGATTGAAGAAAGTTATGAAGAAAGAAAATATAAAGGAAAAAAAGTTGGGAGAAAAAGAAAAGGGATGGAAATGAATTTTTTTTCTTATGTTTGGATCTAGAAAACTACAAAGGAAAAAAGTCAAAAAAAACTACTAACTCAATCAGAACTACTGGGAGTAATCTCTCCTCTCTTGATCCTTTCCTCCCACCTAGTACGAAAGAGAAACCCAACTCTTGGCAACAAATTCCTATAATCGAAAGGCAAATTTTCATGTCCATCACCTTAAGTCAACTACAAACCACTCGCCCATCAACAAAATTTGAAACCTAATTGTCATATTTTTCTCAAATTCTACCTAATTCTCCCATGTATAGCAAATATTGTAAGAAACCAAAGGCCAAAACCTGTCATCCATTGAAGACCTCCATCATTGGAGGCTATCCTATTTCTCTTTTTGTCTCCTCCTCACTCCCTTGAACTCAACCTTTACTATCCTTAGCACCCTCTTCTGAGTCAAATTTCATCTTGTCTTCTAGATACTATTTTCCATTCTCTTTCCTCGACCCCCTTTATTTGTCATATCCCACATTACCGACACCAGGTACAGCTCTGATTCGCGGCCATCCTAGAGTTAATAGAGAAGTACTGGGGAGGGAGGTGTCGATGGAGAGAGGGGCACCAAGATTGACTACATATGAGGATGATTAAGCATGTTAGAAAGGGAAACCGGCAAGAGTCAAGTCTCACAGTATTGAAATTTTCCAAACATTTCCTCACAAATTTTGAAGGAAAGTTGTCCCTAATATTTTTGGTCATTTTACACCAGTTTTTTTCTCCTATTTTTTGCTTTGCAATTTTCTTCAAACCAAACATGAGAAAAAAAGTTGCTCTTAAGGCCTAAGAGTAAAGAGTAGAAAAACATGATTAAAGGGCAAAAACATCAACTTGAACCATTAATCCAACTAAAGCAAATATATTTAAACTTGAAAATAGTATATCAAAATGAAGAAAAAAAGAACATGAATGTAAATGAAAGTAGAAGATGGCAAAGGAGAGCAAATTGCTCTCATTAACTTTGAATGTGGCCATAATAATCAACTCTTACTCTAAATTGCTCAAAGAACTCTGAGCCAACCCTATATTGAAGCTAAACATACTTAGAATCTATCTAATTTTAAATGGGGGAGAAATGGGTTTATGTAGGATCCAAATAACGACGTTAGCACGGTCATTTCATGTGGCATAAGTTGACTGTGCCAACCTATTAGAAGAAGAAAATAGTTCAAAAATTAGGGATCGCATAGTTGTGACACTTGGCACGGGCAACCAGTGCTAAATGGCTCTAGTTAGCACTGATAGAGTTGTTTAGCACTGGTAGTGTTGTTTGGCATTGATTGCCTTTATCTTCCTCCCAGCGTTCTCAAATTTGAATCTTGAGCCTCTTTTTTGTGTTTATTGACTACATTAAACCCCAAAAACTTCAACATTGCTCACCTTGGTTTACTATGAAAGAAACACAAAACATAAATAAAAATCCTTAATTAACCATTATTAAAGCTAAAATATAGGTGAAGTAAGGCACAAAATGTCATTTTTTGAACTTGGATGATTTGTTACATACCTTGAGGTTGGATTAATCACTTCTGCCTCTCCTTGGTTGAAGTCAAAATTTGGGACCTAGCACTAGTTGAAGGCTGAGGTTTCTTGAGAACCATGATACCACACGCCTGGACCGGTACCGTAGATAAGGCTTAAGCCTAGATCTCAACTTGTATTTTAGGCTTTCAGTCGGGTAGTATACTTTCTACTTGCCCTTACTTGTTCTCAAAACCCTCTTAGTGGGAGGGGTTGAAATATGCAAGGTAAGATAAACCCTTGTGTAGGGATTAGACATCTCAACATCAAAGGGTTTCCTAAGAGCGATCACGATCACCACCTAAAATTCAAACAAGAGGCCCCAAGTTGTATAGCAAGGTGAACCTTATCCTAGGAGACTCCTAGGGGTCCTTCTGCAAAAGTCTCGTAAAAGTTTTTCCCTAGTTCTAGAAAAACTAGGGAAAATAACTCAAGGCATCTTGGAACTAGACCTTAAAACTTTTTACCAAGGGATAGAGCCCATTGTGATTGATAAATATTTGCACAACTACAGAATCTGGTGTAGGGGTATAATGCTAGAGAAGTTAGAGATGGAACCTTAACCACCAAATCTTAAAGCAATCCTAGTGCTTGCTTTGGATGCTCTCCATCAGATCCCTGCCAATTACTTCACAACAAAGGGTCATTAATAATGCATACATAGACGGCATTGCTAGAAACTAGTCTTTAAGCACACCATACCCTCCTTATCCTAAATCATAGTGTATTGTCGTAGCCAATTCACACTAGGAACCAAAATGCCATGCAAAGTATAGGTGGAAGCGGAGAATGTCCATAGACATTCCAATTCATGGTATAATTAGCTGTGAGGTTAATCACCCTCAAACTCTGTTAGAAATTCTTGAAGAAATTCTTGAAAATAAGAGAGAAAGCTTATTCAAAAAAGAGAATGCAAGAAGATCGGACCAAGTGAAATAAAAATTGGAACTCTGATATTGATTCCTTTAAAAACCAAAAAATTTACATCAAAAGTAAGTGATTTTCATTGTGGAAGGAATTTAAAATTTAAAAATGTACAAAAGAAGATTTCTATAGTAAAGGACATGAGACTAAATAGATGTTTTTGTTAATTCCAATAAATTTGCAAGAGTTACAATGCTAGTCAAAATAAAGTAGAAAAGAAAAAAGAAATTCAAAAGAAAACAAAAGGGCCTAGGAGTTTTAGAGGGAAAAGTCTAACTAAGAGACCTCAGGTCTCCAGTCTTCAACTCTAGGTCCAAACCCCCATTTCCTAGAGTGTCTCTTTACTGGGACTCAAAAGGCCCCAGATGCAACCACCCTCTTCATGTATGATCAACCTTCGCTTATTCTCTTATTTCTCTCTCTCTCTCTCTCTCTCTCTCTCTCTCTCTCTCTCTTTCTCTCTCTCTCTCTAAGGACCTTGGTAGCAATTGTCCTCTTTATGGACTTTTCCTCCTTAAGCATCAAATACAACTATCATGCACATGAAACTCTTCTTTATTTCTCTCAGTTCTCGAAGTAAGATCTTGGTGTGGACAGACTCTTTTTCCTCAACTACCATTAAGTCCTTCTCTAAGGAATATTCTTCCCTATCCTCTTCAAACCTCATCTCTAAAGCCCTAAGCCTCCCAGTAGTCTCCTGGACCTTTGAATCTCCTCTCTCCCACTCATCTCTTAACCAAATGGTGCCTCTTAAGCTTCCATCTCTTTCTTGGGCATGGTTAAAATTCTCTCAAATGGGCACCTAGTACCCTCTCCTTAGGAATCTTCATCTTCTCAGAGTCATCTGCAACTCTAGCCATTGGATTGCATTATTCTTGAAAAGGAACAAGGACCTAGAAAACGCTTGAGTTAATGCTCCTCAAAATCCATATTTAGAGGAGGAAGCTTAAGGACCAAGTGAGCATAAGAAGGAGTTGAGGGATGTTAGGGGTCAAGATTGGATAGGGAAGCATCACTAAAATTCCTAACAGCCACTTAGAGGCAGCAAAAAGGAACAGGCAGGACATCCCCTGAGTTAGACAAGGTCATATGCCTCTAAAATAGAGCACCGGGTTGGGTGGTGATAGATGGCTTGAAGAATGCCCGAATAGCATGTAGGGAGAATAGAAAAGCTTGGCTTTATATGATTTGGCAAACCAAATCCTGAAACAAGTTCAATCATCTTTGATGCTCTTCTTAGTTATCAATAGTCAACCTTAGCCTTAACCACCCCCATGAGGTAGAGATGGTTCAACACTTCAATCCTATGGCTAGGGAGTAAGTTCCTATTTTCCTTGTCATCTAACTTCTCTAATAGTTCATATCAAACAGTGTTATTCAAGAGCCACCTTCTCAATGGCATGAGGGGATAGGAAAGATGCCTAGAATGGGTCTAAGTTAATCTCCAATCAAAGAGATTCATCATTAGAAAATATGAAAGAAAAATGGAAGAGAAGAAACTCATAAAGGAAAGAGGTTTAGATAAGCTGTGAAAACAAGATCATGATTGAAGTTAGAGCCTAAAGAATGAACTTTTCAAGTTTGAATTTTATTTCATTTTTGGCAAACTTAAACAACTATTTATCAAAAGGAAATCTCTCATTTTGGAGGAAGGAAACCTTAAGGACATGTAAAGCTTGTCGAGGGCTACAAATTTAACCACTACTTTGGTTATTAAAACACTTTTTATAGCATAGGAAAGTAGGGATCGATCCACGAGGAAAGATAGTTTTAGAAGGCTAGCTTAATCCTAAATAATTTTACTAATCCAATTTATTAAGTCTAATCTTAATAATTCTAAGATAATTATAATCTAACAAATAAAAGTCTAGAAAAATACCCAATGATGCTCCTAAATATTTTGGATTATATTCTGGAAAGAAAACAGTAAAAAGCTTTCCTAAATAATTTACTAAAATTAAATCAGAAAAATAACTGAAATTCTAATTAAAATCCAAAACAGAAAATAATAAACAGAAAATAAATATTAAAAATTTCAAACAGTAGCCTAAAATACTATAATTCAGGTCTGTGAGTTTATAACCTATAAATTGTATCCACTTTATTTTATAAAAATCAAAACAGAAAATTATCACAGAATATCAATGCAGAATATTGAATTTAAAATTAAAAATAAAATAATTTGTGAAAATAAAATTACGAAACTAATCAAGAAAATTACTATAATGCTAAAACACAATTTTCTGGACTCAAAAATATCTAAAAGTCGTAATTTAATATTAAAAGTCGAAATTTCAGAATTAAACACCTAAAAATCTGCACTTATTATTTCCACAAAATAATTCTGAAAAATTACCAAATAAATTCCAAAAATCACGAATTTAATTATGGGCATATTATGACACTCTATAAACCCTATGAACTTATAAAAATCAAAAAAAGAACAAAAATAACTATTTTTAGTCGTATTTCCTAATGAAAGACTAAAACTAAATATAATTCAATCTAAAAATTATAACTACCCTAAAAATTAAAATCTAAGTTATCTAAAATTACCTAGACACTCCTAAAAGACTATACTTTTGGGGGGGTCGATTGAATTTATATTGAAACTAATAAATATAGAACAAAATTTATCAAACTAATCAAATTGACTCTAAAAAAAATAAATAATGATCAAAAGTTGTCAAATTTATGAAGAATACTTAGTATAATCTCAATCCACCATGCAAATTAATATTTATCATCAACACATAAGTTAATTTCATTCATGAGTTAAACTGTAGAAGAAATCCACCAGCGGTTCTTCCCCGTTTCTCCTTAGATTCTAGTTTACTTAGGTCCAGCCCTAATATAAACCCTACTAATTTGATAATTTTTACACCAGCGCAAAAATTTAACCAAATTAGAGCATTAAGAATTAGAAAAACATCATTTAACACTTTGTAACCAATTTACCAGCAAATCGATTTAACAAAGATCTAAAGCGATTACCTAATTAAAAGAGAAGGGTTTGAGCCATCCATGATTAATTAGGGTGATACCTAGGCTTAAAAGACTATAACTTTTACATATTATAATCTTCTAAACTATCAATCGAAATTATATTTAATCAACTAGCAAGCATTCTAATCGATTCAACACAATTTTCATAAACGATAAACGCTAATCGCCAAAGAATCACGAATATAAATCAACTAGGCATTAAAGCACAAAACTTATTTCAAAATAATTAATTTAGCATGGCTTCAAGAAGATTATACTAAGCATAAAAAAAATTACTCACTCATATTAAAAGTAAAATTACACAATTCATCCAAATAATTCATCTTTAATAATACTCTAGTCAAAGAAATACAATAAAATAAGGTAAAAATAAATCAAAGAAATAAAATTGTATTACTTAGAGATGGTGGTGATGGACGATGATGATGACGATAAGCGATGAAAGTGGCGTGAGTTGTCTGGCAGCCGTGGGTTTATGGTGAGGAGGATTAAGATGTTGATGATGGAGATTAGGCGTGATGATGGGATGATGAGGAGATGGTTGATGAGAGGATGGTGATTAAATAAAGAGGTGGTGTGGGGGTTTAGGCGTGAGGTGAGAGATGATTAGGGTAGATGATAGTATGGGATGGGATGGTTTAATGTGTGTTAGGCATGGGTTTATATATGTGAGGAGGTGATTATTATATGGAAAGTGAGGGGGTTAGGTTTAGTAAATTAGGGTTTCCTTCCTCTTTTCCTTAGATTTCTTCTTCCTCAAAACTTCTAGCTCTTCACCCAATTCTTGTAACCCTAGCCCAATATAATAATTATGAAAATAATATTTTTCATAAATTATTTATTGGACCGTCTTTTCAGCAAATTGTGTAAAATTGGAGTTTCAACGTCTTGTCTTCTCATTTTTATTTTATTAACGCCCATCCTGAAAAATATATAAAATAAGATAAATTAGATGCATTAATGTGTAAAATATAATCAAAATAACTAATAAAACGATGCATGATTTTTAGCTTAACAGGACATGTCTTGTCTAATCAGAATGCTTCTTAGACTTAAGTAACTTCATCATCAACTACTTAGAAAATTGATGAGAAGCCAAAGAGTCAAGCCATAAAGGGAAACATGATTGTTGACACTGGAGATAAAAAGATCTTAGAGAATAGTATTTCATAACCATACGGTACAATTTCTAAAGAATGGATTAAAATGCAGTCGGAATTATTTCTAGAAACTGAATAAAGATCCATGTGGATTAAATTGGTAATGAGTTATTTCCAAAAACTGACAAAAGCCATAAGCAAATAAACCTTCATTGACTCTTTAGGAAGTAACTCAGATCCAACACGAAGCTAAAACCAACCTTCAGATGTAGTGAGTCTAAAGGAACTGTAGAAGTTGGCATACTCCCAAAGAGGTATGTAGGCTAAGTATGCCACCTAGGTTGAGTTATACTAGATTTGAAAATTAGCTGAACCTTAAGAGGAAATGATTCAAGAAAGATCTAAAATTAGGCCTTGCATCTTACTCCAAGGGCTAAGCCTAATGAGGGGAACCTAAGTTATTTATCTAAAACATCCACTGTTGGGCCTTGAAATAATGCTCTAAGGGACGCCTAATAGGAACCTAGTAGTCCACCAAATTCATCAACCATAAGTTAGCTTGCAATAACGGTAAGGAGAAGAGATTTAATCTCATGCAATCTCCTAATAAGAAGCAGTAATCTTATGAGATAAAGATATTTAGAAAACAAACTCTATCCGACCAATGGACGAGTCCTAAGATAATAGATCCTCTCTGAATCTCTACATAAGTAGGATAAAATTATCTCCTAGGTTATAGGTCAAGTTATTCTAATCTTTTCCCTATATTCATCGGTCACTCTTCATTCCCACACTCACTTAAGCATCGGAGGCTCTTTATGGGTGAAAAACATCCTTCTCCCTTATTGAGTTCTTTTGTAGTTGCTGGTCAGGCACAACTCCCTGTCAGATCCTGATTAAGCTATTAAGAAAGGTCCGTTCCACCTTAAGTTGAAACAATATATATTTTGTGCTAATTAGTTGAACATAGGTCAATATAAGTTCAGGTAAAAATCATGTTATCTTGTTTAAGCCAAACTTGAATTAGCTTCCCCTAATCATTAGGGTCAATCAATCAATGATGGATAGAAACCATATTCCAACAAGTGCATAAATTCTCACTTCTTAAAGGAAAGGTCAACTTTTCAATCCCACTACTTATAGGGATTCCCTTGATCTTTTCCTATTTACGCAGTACGCTCCTGGCCTTGTCCTTTATACTAGGGAGGGTTGAGCCAATCCCTTCACAACCAAACAAGTAGTCACCAAGTACATTGATAGGCGAATCATAAGTTGAGGTACTTGTTGGAAGATAATGATAACCTATCTATTTTAATTCATCATCAGGTTGTGGGAAGTTTATATTTTCATACACTACGAGCTGGAATGCATAGCACAAAGGAAGCCTCTTTGAAGTCAAATTGCACATTGATATGATCTTGGATAATTCTCTATATTATCTAAGTAAAACTACACATTAATATGATCTTGGATAATTCCCTGTATAATCTCAATGCAACTAATGAAAATTTGTAAAGAGAGAGATAGAATCTAACTAGGGAGAAGCTAGGTGTTATAAAGAACAGCTTCTGGAGAAGTGGAAATATATCAAGTAAGCATCAATGAAATTTAGACAGTGGGAGAGAGGATAAATTCTAGATAGAGAAAATGATTAGTTTTTTTTTTATGTCCTCAAAATGAATACTACATTAGTAATCTATTGTAACGCCCTGATTCCCTCTTTGGGTCCCGGACAGTTATTAAGAACGGCTTAAAGGGTCATCAACTGGTCTCACAAACCACCACATGTCATTCCAGCGTGCTTCGTCCTCGCTCGGACTCAAGAGTGAACTTCCCGAAAAGAAAGGTGCATATTTGGTGATATAAGCAATCACTTTAAATCCTTTTTTAAGCCGCACTCGATGGGTTATAATCACCCCACTTGAAGTGCACAACATTCTCGTTGTGCCTCGCTAACAAACCGACTTACAAGTCCTCTTGATCGACAGTCCATCCCAGTATCTTTGACGTAGTGAGTGACTAGCTAGGGCTCTTTTGTCCACTGGCGTAGCTCACAGTCGTGGGTTGGCTCTGACATCATCTGTAATGGCCAGAGCCCCTCCTTGGGTCATGGATAGTTACTAGGAATGGCATAAAGGATCGTCGACTAACCTTACAAACCACCACAAGCCTTTTCGGCATACTTCATCCTCGCTCACTCGCTATCTAACGAACTTTCCAGGAGGTCACCTATCATAAGATTGTTACACAGCAAGCATGCTTAACTGTGGAGTTCTTAAAAGTGGAATTTCTGAAAAGAAATGTGCAACTTTGGCTATATAAGCAGTCACTTCAAATCCTTTTAAGCTCACACTCAGGGTGTCACATTTATCATCTGGGGATAGACATGAAGCTTCTAATGGACAACCTATATCAAAGGATCTGTCTGCCCCTGCTTAATTATTCTAGTTCCTCATGTCATATGGCCCTAAGTCAAACTTCAATTTAACACTAGCACATCTAACATCACTGTTTTACCCAAATCATTAAAACCTCCTATTAATCTCTTTTAAGGTCATAACAATACCCCCTTCTTTAAGAGATCCTTATCGTTAAGGAACAAATAGTGGATTTGCTCCCTTAACTGTGGTGCATCACTTTCAATAATATTATTTACATTGTCATTTGGTTGAAGCCTTTCATCACCTTTAAGACTGGAGATAGTGTTTTCTATGGTAGACCATTGAGGTGTCCAAACCTCAACATGCTGATTCATTTGCAAGTCTGGAATAAACACAATGTGTCGAAGAATAACTATTTATGAGAGCAAAAGAACTCCATGTCCAATAGGAAAAAGTTTAGGGAGTATGCTATCCAAGTGACTCAAATTTTTTAGATGCCTTAATTTTCTTCCATGTGTGCAATACCCTTAAAAAAAGTACCAATGAATGTAGCAGTTTTACAGGTGCATCAAGAGGCTACACAAACTAATGTGGAGTAAGTTTCGAGCTTGGGTCTACTTTCACTAGTGACAGTCATGAACCAACTTGGCCCAATATTGATCCTAGGTCAAGGACTAAGTCCCCCTAGGTCAATATTAATTTGGGGCCCTTAAGAAGTTTCAAGTAGGGTTAGGAAAGGTAGTTGGGTCAATAGTAGTCCTAAGTAAGAAATTAACTACTTAATCCTCCTAAAACTACCTCATTTGCTCATTTTCAGTTTCTCGGCATAACACTTTGCTTCATTTCTACCTCACATTTACAAGACAAATGAGCTCTAATTTCTACAAATTATACATGGATGGAAAGCTCCAAATGTCTATTTTCTAATAAGTCTTGAAACACACTCAAACTCCAAGTGTTGAAGAAGTTATGGGCTAAATGCTGAGCAATGCTCAGTCCAAGACTGAAAAATACACGGTTCTGATTATGGGCTTAATTGAGGAGGTTATAGCTATAATTTTGAAGATTAATCAGCACGAAAAGATTCTTAATACATAAAGTAAGAGTCAATAAGTGGAGGCACCTCCATTAGAGGAGTAGAGCCTACTCAAGGCTTTTTAGAAGATGGGGGATGAATCCTGAAAAATACATCTCATAGTGATTGTAATTTTCTTAAGCATCTTGATTTATTTTCCTAGGATATTTTGTAAGCCTCCTATTGGTCCACTTGTTCCACTAATGTACAGCTAATTTTTGCTCTCATTGGGTATTTTTGGACCTAATTATCTCTATGAAAAATTAGATTTGATGAATGATATGAGGGCTTGAAGGTTGGCTTTCCTTAAAATCTGAAATTTTTTCTCTCTTTTAGGAGGGTGGTAACTTGAGTCTTCCCTTTAATTTAATCCTTGGTTCTAAGGCTTTAGAGAGTTTGAGGGTAGGTTGATTTAATCTAGTTGGTAGTTCAACCTTTATCCTAGATATATCCCCTTGGATTTATCTCTTGGTCACACATTTTAAGTATTGATTCATCTCCAATAGAGGTTTTCTTCTAATTGGGGATTCTCTCTCTTGGTTTATCTTTGAAGAGATTGGTCTTCAACATCTATTGGGCTCACCTACATGCATTTCATACCTTTATTTGGACAAATGGAATTCACCATGCATCAAACCCTTTATATCATCTTTCCCCGACTCTATAATGCCCATAATGTAGGCACTTCTCACCAATCGTCTTAGTGCTCTAACACATAGAATTTTACATATTTAAACCTTAACTTCTAATAAATACCTCTAAATGAGATAAGTCCACCTTTAGCTCTAGAGTTTTAAGATTTCTTGTCGCCTACACCCATACAAGCATGCCAATAAAATAGAACCGTTACACCCTCCACGAGTACACTGTAAATTTGTCGTTAAGCCTTAGTGCCCACTATAATTCCAAATTGAAAATCAACAAGCTTGCTAATGTTGGTGTCTATTTTAGGTTAACATGTGTGAATTATATATCTTATGTCTCCTAAATTTTAGCACAAATAATTGTCAAATTAGTCTTTTTCTTTGTGTTTTCTTGATTTTGTCTGTAATAAGGAGAATTGCACAAATAATAGATAATGGGTGCAAAACATATGAAAAGTTAGGACCAAGCACTGGGGTGAACCTGGAAGGATAATTTAGGATAATCTTGAAGCACAACAGTGCTAAATAATCACAAAAGATCTAGAAGAAGCAAGCAAGAACAAAAGAATGGCATGGTAGCATAGTCAACCTATGGCACCAGGACAATCGTGCGACCCATGCTCTTTTTCATATATTTCATTTCTAACAATGTCGTACGGACATGCCACTTTTGCAAATCTACACCAATAAATACTCCCCCTCCCTTATTTGTGTTAGGGTTATTCTGTTAGTGTGTAGGAGTACAATAGTGTGAAATTAGTGTAATTTGTCCATGTTTAAGTTACTAAAGCTTTTTAGTTGATGAATTTTGTTGTCATGCTCTTCTTTACTCACATCTTCTTGCAATTTCATATCTTGCCTTGCTTTTGTTCTTAGTGAAACGCTTTGACTTGTTTACTATGGGGTTGATTTATGCATTGAATTTGAAGGTTTGGTTTTCTATTGTCATTCTCTCTGCCTTTTTTATTCTTAATTTCTCTAATATTTCTTGAAATTCGCAAATCTCTGACTATCTCTTTCCCTCTTCTAGTTAGGATTTCAAAATTCATCTTTAGAAGCCTGAGCTTTTTGTTCATGATGGGTTACACTAGGAGTACTTAAACTGGATTAGTGTAAATAAGTAGATATCTACCACAGACCGATTCCCTTGGCCCAAGTTTGAGGTGAAAGCCCCAAATTTTATTTTCAAGTATTCTAGGTAATTTTCTTCCTCTGCCCTCTTCTCTATTTAGTTTAAATTTGATGCTTTCTTTGCTAGTTGTGTTTAATTGTTAGTTGTTTAGTAATTTGAATCATATTTAGTTTAGTTTTGCTTAGTAGTAATCTTGTTTGGTTCTTTGTGCTTAATCATTTATCAATTTTAACTCATCATAATTACTGCTTGATTAGTGGTGGGTTTGTGTTTAATTGCATGTTTTAGTTATTTATTAATTTTCTGAGGCTAAACATGAGTTAGATAAACAAGAAGTTATTTAGTTTCTAGACCGTCCTTGAGAATGACAAAAATTTCCTTGCTCCCCAAAAAATATTCAACAACTTGACACCATTGCTGGATGACGGTGCGAAATTATATCACTCTAAGTAAGTGTCCCCCCATTTAGTTCATCGTGTACTAGTGTAATTTCTTTTATTGTTGATTTGTTTTGTATTTTGAGTTAAAGATTAGTTACTTGCTTGATGATATTGAAAAATACAAAAAAAATAGAAAATGTGAAAAGTTTTAAAAAATTGAAAGACTAAAAATTTGTGACTCATTGGATGTTAATGGTGGGCTTGGGAATTTTTAGTAAACAAATGTGGTTATTTATGACACAAGTCCATTAAGTTTGATGATCTTATTGTTAAAAGAAAGGAACCCAACTCAAAATGCTTATTTGAGGGATCAATTTTGTCCTCCCCAAACTTTGCAATGATATCTTTTTTAACTCTCCCCTTATCCCTTGTGTCTGAAATTTGAGCTTAGTGTGAGCTCTGTTGGCATGTATCCAAAATTAATCAGCTCTGAAAATCCTTATTTGTTATTTGTGAGTTTAAGGATGTGCATTCTTTGATTCACATGCCTAGGGTACTAAATAATGTTATGAGCATGAAATTCATTCTCTTTGCTCTCAAAGACAATGCTAAGAAGTGGATGTATGGTTGATATCCTGCTTAAAAGGTACTTCCCCACTAGCAAGGCCATTAGGCTTAGGAATAAAATCTTCACTTTTGTCCAACTTAAACATGACTTTTTTTGGAGATTTATTAGTACCTTCAGGGAGTCACTTACGCGAATGCCCTCAACAAGTTCTGCAGAGATGGAATTTGTACGGAATTCTGTATAAGGATTTGGATATGACTATAAGGAATGTGGTTGAATCTATGTGTGGGGGAGTATTTTTTGTGCAAAAATGCAAACAAGGCTTGGGAGTTCCATAAGGATGTAAGAGACATGACTTATGAGTGGGAGCCAATTACAATGAGGCCTGTTTCTATGGCTAGTACAGGCAAGTCACTACATGATTTTGCTACCTTCACAAAGATTGTGGTTAGTTATAAGAGTCAACTTAAAGGTCCCTTTTTTACCCCCTATATCTCTTGATTATATCCACTCTTCTTGTTCTTATGAGTTTTTTCTTGGACCATGGTGTTATCTCTTATCTTCCCTCTTATGACCAATGTTCTTGTGAGGATGTGAGTGACCTTTCTTTACCCTCTTAGCGATCTTTGCTCCTCTTGAGACTTCAATAGTTATGGGTGATATTGAGTGTAATATGGTTAGTGATACTCATTCAACACTTCCTCTAGCTCCTTTTGCAAGGTTTGATGAGAATGAGAAACTAGTGGCATAGGCTAGTTGTGAACTTGACCATGACATGATTACGGGTTCTAATGATATCTTTGTTGAAGTGGAGCATTTTCTTGGGTAGATCCCTTTAGAGGAGTGTTATGATGAGAAAAAGTATCCGGGATATGCCTTGTGATGTGAACTTATTGATCCAGCGTCTATTGAGTCTCCTACTAAGCACATTCCCACTCTTGCAATCTTATCTTTTCTTATTCCATCATCGTTTCACTCTCTGGTAGATTCTTCAACGTCCACATTGCTTGAGTCGGAGACTTGTGTGATAGATGGCACACTTTGAACGAGACTGATCAGCTTATTATGACCATAGGACTAGGGCACATGCCTCATTTATGCATCCATGCTTCTTCTGCTGCTTATAAGTCCTTATCCTCTTTACTGCATGTTGTTTGGAAAAAGTATCACTCTTAGGATTGGGTTCAGAGATTTTATAAGCTTAAGAAAGATCTTACTTATATTCAAGCATGTGGTTTCTTTGGAACGCCTTCTTGTTGTGGCCAATTATATTCATTTTTATGAGGATTGTGCTTGTTTGTTTGTTAAGTTGCTAGGAGCTTTAATAGGGATTGATACAAATGGAAATGTAATGATTTGATGGAGTGGTTGATGCTTCATGGACCTCCTTAATGCCAACATAGCGAGCTTAGGTTGGATATGATCAATACACGACCTAGTATGATCGTTCCAACTTCCAACCTATCCCTCTTCTCCTTTTTCTTTTATTTAGTTTTCTTTTGTACATCGTTGTGGATATGAGGATTGTGCTTTCATAAGTGATTGAATGTAAGGAGAAATTTGGGATTTTTTTAAGCTAAGATGGTCATGGTTACTTTTATTTGCCTAGTGTGCCTTAGGTTGTGTGACTTGCTAGTCATGTCATTTGTTTTGTAGATATTTGGTGGTCATGTTTTTGTTTGGTAAATTTGCATTGGTCCTTGTTTTGGTGGATTTATGTTGGTTTGTAGTTATGTTGGTTGTATGATTGCTTTTTGGTATCCTGTTCACACAATGAGAATATTGTGAAGTTCTGATATAAGGGTGGGGTGCTCACGTATATAAAAGTTTTGAAAATCCAAAAAGATTTTTCATTGTTTTTGGGGATGTGTGCACTATTTTAATCAGTTGTAGATCTCTAGAACTTAGTTGTTGAATTATATCCTAGTAGAATGTGCATGATGGGACATGTATTTCTAGTTCCTCATAATAACCCTATCTCAGATGTGCGATTTATGCCTAATATATACATTTCACCATTGACTCTTGGTGTTAGTCTGTTCAAAGTTGGGTTTGATGATGCTTTACTTGGTTAGTTAGACTTCCAGCTTCACATACTCACTTTGAACAAAACAACAAGGGAAAAGAAGAAGAAGAAAAGTAACAGCGTGACAGAGAGCTTGACATTAGTACCTCTATTTGGGATTGAATAAGCACCTGGCATATCTAGGTAAACACCTAATTAATGGAGAACCCAAATATGTATTAAGTTGTTCCTCCAGAAGCTCAAGGCATAATAAACCAAAAGCTACCCCCATAGGCTAACGACCATAGGGAGCCAAGCAAAAAGAAAATGAGTGGAAAAAAAAAAGAAAGGTAAGAAAAGAGATGTGAGCTTAATCCACCTAACAAAGGAAAGTCCATTCTCTAAGCAAAGATGATCTCAAGCCGATTTTGATCTATTATTGAGAGTCAATACACTTTACACCAACCGCCAAGTTATATGTATCGTTTTATGTTATAGTGTGGGGTGAAAAGTTAGAAACGAAACTGCATTCGTAAGCTAAGTTTCTTTTGAGTGTGTATTCTACATGTAGGGGCAAGTTACTAAATGATGTAAGAGACATGACTTATGAGTGGTAGCCAATCACGCTGAGGCCTAGTTTCTATGGCTAGTAGGGGCAAGTTAATGAATGATTTTGTGTAAAAATGCAAACAAGGCTTGGGAGTTGTGTTTGGTTTTCAAGTTTTGGAATTGAGTGATATATGCATGTGTTCCCCCTCTCCTTTTTTGCTGTGTATATATGTTTGGTTTTCAAGCTTTTGAAAAGCTTTTGTCGATAAATCTTGTGCACCTCATGAGACTGCACTCATCCGTTTAGAGTAACCAAGGGGTTTGAAGGACAAATTGCATGTGCTAAATGCAACCATGATTCCTACAAAATTTAGTATTTTTATTTTGCTTTGGTTAAGGATAAATAAAGTCTAGGTATGGAGGTATTTGTCTGAGCCTAATATGTGAATATTCTATACCTCATTTCACCTAGATTTTAACTCATAATCATTGTTAAATTTAGTTTTTTATTAGTGTTTTCTTGATTTTGTAGGCAATAGGTAGAATTACATAAACGGTAGATAATGGTTGCAAAACATGCAGAAGGTTGGGAATAAGAACCCCAGCACACCTTGAACGATAACTCAACATAACCTTTTTGTACGACAGGGTTAACTTGTCATAAAAAGCTCTAGAATAAGCATGCAAGAACAAAAAGAGGGAAAACACGCTGGCACACTACTCTTTTCTTGCACTCTACTTCCAATAAGAGTGGCATGATCATGCAGCTTTCCTCGATCTGAGGGTTTGGCTAAGTTTTAAGGGTTCTTAGGCTCGTACCTAGGAGCATATCAGTGTTGAATTAGTTTAATTTGCATTCAAGTTATTAAAGCATTCAAGTTAATGAGTTTTACTCTCTCGCTCTTCATTACTCATATCTTCTTCCAATTTCATGCTTTGCCTTGCTTCTACCTTAGTTTAATGCTTTGATTTGTTTACTTTCTAGTTGATTCATCCTTTGAATTTTAAGATTAGTTCTCCCATCTCATTTTCTCTCTGTTGTCTATTCTTAATGTCTCTAATTTGTCTTGAAATGCCGCAAATTTTTAGCTTTCTCTCTTTTCAAGTTAGTCTTTCAAAATCCCCTTTTCCAAGCTTGAGTTGTTGGTTTACAATGAGTTAGATTGGGAGTAGTTAAATTAGATTAGTGCAAATAAGTGGACTTCTACCAAAAACCACTCCCAAATTTTGCATTTCAAGCATGTTAGGTAACTTTCTCTCCTCACCTTCTTCTCCATTTAGTTTAAATTTGATGCTTTCTTAGCTAGTCGTGTTGAATTGTTGCGTTCTTGGTAATTTAAATCATGTTTAGACTGTTTAGTTTAGTTTTGCTTAGTATTAAGCTTTTTTGGTTATATTTGTGTTTAAACTTTAATTAGTTTTAATTAATTATGAATAGTACTTAATTAGGGTGTGGTTAGTGTTTAATTGCATATTTTAGTAATTTATTGCTTTTCTTAAGTTAGATATGAGTTAGACTAATGACAAGTGACCTAATCTCAACACCTCAGAGGATGACAAAAATTTCCTTACTTTCCAAAAACTATTGAACAGTATCATAGGGTATAAAATAGTCACTTTCACTAAGGAACTCGAGTTTAGTTGTTAGCTGAGCAAATGACATCCAAATGAATCTCCAACCCTGTACCATGCACCAACTAAATCCAAAAATAATGCAAAACAACCAATTCAATTTCAGGACTTGCTCCACATACAAACCATATCTAGAAGCAATGGAAACACATTGCCAACCACAACTTGCCAGTTCAAACATTCACAAACCAAGTTCCAATAATGCTAACCTTGAAGCTCTGTATAATCCACAAATGCACACCATCCAATTTCAGTTCAGAAATAACTTGCTCCTCCAACTGCTAAGCATCAAGCTTTGTAGCCATGCCTTTTTCCAACCCAAGTAAATCGGCAGCAGCATAGAGCGTTGGCTCATTATTTCAAGAAAACAAATGACTATGGTAGTGATATTACACTGCTCTTTAAAAGGAAAGAACTCAATCGGTCCGTTTTGTTGAGACATTTCATCGAATAGTTGGTGCTCATCTTGGATGGCCTGTTCTACCCCAGTAAATTCATTGTCATAAGCAGCTACCTTCATTAAAACCTGTACCAATTCGTCCATCCTGTGATGGCAATCTTGGGGGGGTCAGCTTCAGCTGGAAAATCTCCTTTTTCTAGGCATAAAGTTTCAAATTTGGCGCAAGACGGTTTGACGTACCCATTCCCTTCAGTCAACACTTCAGTAAACTCACCTATTCCATTTCGTTCAGCCAATTTGTTGAACAACTGGTACTCATCCTGAACAAAATCAACTTCCCCAATAACTTCATCTCTATTATGAGCAGTCAGCTCCATTCTATCATGCAAAAGTTCATAAATCATAGGATGACGTCCTTTTTGTCAGTATAAGCTCTCAGATTTGGCCAACATTGAATGAGGTTCAACTTGCCCATGCTCTTTACCTCAGTAAATTTTCCTTGAGCAATTTCATCAAACAGTTGACAGGTGCAGAAACCAAGCCCATTTCTTATAGAATTTTCCGTTAACACTAGAACGGTTGTCTCTTGGGCTCTTTCTTCATTGCTTGTACAATCAAAACCATAACAGAAACCAATATTCATTATCGAGAATTGGTCATTTGGTTAACTCATCTTCTGGTGGGATGGTAATTTCTTGCAGCTTCACAATCTAGTAAGCTGCATATAAGTTTGGGGGCTTAAACAATCAAACTCCTTTATTGGATTTCGTTCTCCAAGTCTACTAGGAACCTACTCATAGCCAGTGCCCCTGAAAATCGACCACCTACTAGAGTAAATTATGAAATTGCTCATGGTACTTAGTGGTTGTGGAAACCTACGTGAGATTTTTCAACTAAGCTATAGCTGCAAGCTTAGCACCAATATTTGCTGAACTGCTATGGACTTTATACAAAACACCTCGGGTCCGAGAACAGTATAGCTTTGATACCACTGATACAATCTTTGATATAACATCAATCCAACTAATGAAAACCCTTGACGAGAGAGAAATCCAACTGATGAGAAGCTCTTAATTAGAAAGAATAGCTTCTGCATTAATAGGAATACACCCCTAACGAATGATCTATATTAGAAGACCTTTCTACTGCTGCTTAATTATTCCAGCTCGTCATGTCAATGGTCCAAAGTCAAACTCTAATTTAGCAATTAGCAGTAACATTTAACATCACCGTTTTGCCCAAATTGTTAAAACCCCCACTAAGCTCCTTTAAGATCATAACACACAAGCCGTGTACCGCTCTATGCTCATTCTCCTTCCTGACTTACAAGGAATTCACCAATGTTACTTTATTTCTTTTAGGTGGGATAAATCTTTCAATCAATGATTGCCTAATAGGGAACATGTTAGAATGTATAAGGTTTTGATGATAACAAATCCAAGTGTTGTAGTTGTTATTGTTGTTCCAAACAGGCTTTACTAACAGGGTCTTACTGCTGTTCTTCAATATATTAAACTGCTTGACTAATGGAAACAGGCTTTACCAACAAGGTCTTACTGCTGTTCTTCAATATATTAAAACTGCTTGACTAATGGTTTATCAAGAATAGGTACTCAAGTCAGCGATGTAAGAACAACCATGAGGAACAGGCTCTGAAAGGTGTTTTGAAGCATATCCTGTGAAGTGTTTGAAACATAAGATATAAGTGCAGCTGTGACAAACAGGTTCTGTGAAGTGTTTGCAGCAAAGTCGTTCTACAAGATGACTAGTGGTTACAACAAGATGTCTTGATTTGATTTGGTTTTATATTTTTAGACTCTTGTTAATATGCCAATTAGAAAGTTTTAATTTACCACTCACTGGAAACGGTTTTACTTTTCGGAAAATATTTCAAATCACCCTTCAGAACAACCCTAGAAACAGGGCGATCAGGGTGTTTCTATAATAAGCTGCGAAAAACTGCTTTGCACGATTTTTATCTTTTGGATTTTGAGCAGCTTCTTCAAAGATTTGCAAGAAAGATTTTTCTATGGAGTATCTTATTCCTTACCCTAAAAACGGTTATCAAAAATCTTAAGGGATTTACAAAATCTTTTTGAATAAAAAGAATATTCAATTTTTGGCAAGTGGATAAGGTAGCTGAGAAAAACATGGGCTAGCTGCTAAAGAACACTGCCTTATGCACGCGGTTCAGGAAGTGTTTTTTAGCTCATGTCACCTTACCCCTTAGCTAAAGGATTCTATTTTCTCTAGGATTTTAGTTTCCAAAAATTTGATGAATTGTTTTCCAAGCACTATAAAAGGCGGCTTCTTACAATCTTGGAGATATCGGTTTTCAAAGAGAAAAAAATCTGAGTTCATGAGCTAAAACGTTTGAAAAGAAAACCGAGCCTTGTGAGTGAATTAATTGAGCTTTCAAAGTTGGCATACTAGGACTTCATTGTACCCTATATTAGCTTGGTTGAGAAGCATTGTAATAGGGTGTTTTTTCTTTACATTCTTCTTTCACAAGAGTGAGTAGAGTGTGTGTCCAAATCAAGGGGATTTTGGACGTGGGGTAACTTGTCTTAGGGAAGACAGGTTACATGTGTTGCAAGTTGTAATAAGGTGTGTTACTATTGTAACGTGATTAGCCCGTTTAGTGAAGAGTTTAAATCCTACACGAGGTAGGTCGTGGTTTTTAACCTCAGTTGGGCTAGAGGTGTTTTCCACGTAAAAATCATGTGTCCATTATTTCCGCATTCAATTTTGTTGAATTTTCGCTTCTGCTTATCTCAGAAACAACCTGTGCGAACAGGGTCTAAGACTGTTTGTCAGCAACTTGCGAAAATCGGACACCACAATTCACCCCCCTCTTGTGGTTGTGTACTCTCTAATTCAACAAGTGGTATCAGAGCAGGTTCTCCTTTGAAAAGCTAACACCTTTGAGAGATTCTTGAAGATGAGTACTCCACAAGGCATGCTTGAAGGTCAATCCATAACTCGTCCACCATACTTTAATGGCCAACACTATAGTTGGTGGAAGAATAGGATGGAAAACTACATCCAAGCCGAGGACTATGAGTTGTGGATGCTCATCAAGCATGGACCACTCATCCCTAAGAAAACAACTGAAGATGGAAAGTCAATCCCCAAGGAGCCTAAGGAGTTCAATGCTGAAGATTACAAGATGATGGAGAAGAATGTCAAGGCCAAGAAACTCCTATATTTTGGCCTAGGTCCTGATGAATATACTCGCATATCTGAATGTGAGTCGGCCAAAGAAATCTGGGATGCTTTGCAAGTAGCTCACGAAGGGACCAATCAAGTAAAGCAATCCCGGATTGAATTGCTTATGAGAAAGTATGAGCTGTTCGAGATGGGTGATCGGGAAAGTGTGATGGACGTGTACACTCGCTTCACTCACATAACGAATGAGTTGAAATCCTTGGGAAAATTCTTCACCACCGAAGAATTGGTAAGGAAGATCCTAAGAATTTTACCTCATTCTTGGGAAGCAAAAGTAACGGCCATCCAAGAAGCTAAGGACATGAACAAGATCACCCTAGATGAGCTGATTGGAAACCTCCAAATATATGAACTTAGGAAATATTCTCAACAGAAAGATGAGACAAAGAGAGAACGAGGTCTTGCACTAAAGGCCTTAGAAGATGATTCTGATTCTGAGGAGGAGGAGATTGCCATGATGACTCAAAAATTTAAGAAGTTCTTCAAGAAAGTCAAAGAAAACATCAAAAGGAAGGAATTCGGCAAAGCCAGGAACACCCCTCGGGAACAGTTCACTGGGTGTTTCAAGTGTGGTAAGCTGGACCACATTGTAAGAAACTGCCCACTGCACAAGTAAGAACAAGAACCCGAACACCCCAGAAAACAGGGGAGGAAACAGGGTGTAAGCAGCTCAGCAAAAAGGTTCTCAAAAGCTATACTCGCAGCCTGGGGAGATTCAAGTGAGGATGAGGAAGGGTCTGAAGTTGGGGAAGCTGATGTAGCACTCATGGCAAGGAGTGACACTGATTCAGATGATGGGTCAACGGATAGTCTGACTCAACTCAAGAACAAGGTACGTGGTCTAAATAAATCAACTCTTGAGAAATTAGTGTACAATATAATGGATATATGTGCTGAATTAAAAGGGGATGTTCGAGATTTAGAACTTGAAAATGAAACCCTTAAATTAGAAAAGCTTGAAGTTGACAAAGAGACTCTTGCCTTGCATGAAAACATCAATGTGCTTAAAGAAACTCTACTCATGAAAGAAGAGACTTGTTCCACTAAACTGACTGAGCTAGAAAAAGAATCTCTTGACTTAAAAGGTAAGGTCGAGTCTTTGCTGGAAGAAAACAGAAACTTGCTTGAAAAAATAAAACACTTAGAATCGGACCTTGCCGCAAACAAGCTCTGGAACAGGTCCTCAAGGGCGTTGGAATGGTTAAACACTCATCATAGTCAAAATAGAAGAGGACTAGGTTTTGTGCCTAAGATGACCTACCCAGTGAATAACAAATATGTGGGATTACCTGAAAATATTGTTTGTTTTCATTGTGGTAAAAAGGGGCATTATCGATATGCTTGTCCTATAAGAAAGTATGCCATTAAAAAGAACTCAGTGCATGTAAAACAAATGTGGGTCAGGAAAGATGAGATTTACACGTCTAAAGGAATGAGACCCAAGTGGATCTGGGTTCCCAAAACTAATCCTTGATTTGTTTTGCAGGCTGAAGTGAGAGAGAACAACCCACCAAACAACCCAGCAAACAGTGCAGGAAACAGTCTAGGGAATAGGCAGCTGTGGTATGTTGACAGTGGGTGTTCGAGGCATATGACTGGTGAAAAATCCAATTTTCTCTCACTTACAGCATCAGAAGGAGGGAGTGTAGCATTTGGAAACGGCAAATCTGGGACAATTGTCGGTATAGGTAAGATAGGTGAGTCACTCTCCCATTCAATTGACAATGTTTATTTTGTGGATGGTTTAAAACACAACTTGCTAAGTGTGTCCCAACTGTGTGACAAAGACAACCTAGTAGTGTTCTCTCCAACACGTTGCTTGGTTGTAAACATGAACACAGGAGATGTTGTGTTGAGGGGGAAGCGACACAAAAATGTTTATAAAGTGTGTATTTCTACTCTTCCCCAAAATAATTTGACTTGTTTGAGTGCCTTAAAAGATGATGTTATGCTTTGGCACAAAAGACTAGGTCATGCAAGCCACTCTCTTTTGAACAAACTTGTAACCAAAGATTTAGTAGTTGGCTTACCTTCCATCAAATTCAATGATGACAAGGTATGTGATGCATGTGCCAAAGGCAAACAAGTCAAAAATTCATTTAAGTCTAAAAAGTGTATAAGCACTACTCGACCCCTTGAATTAATACATATGGATCTATGTGGTCCAATGAGGATCATGAGCCGAGGTGGCAAGAGGTATGTGCTTGTGATAGTGGATGACTACTCTCGTTTCACTTGGACTTTGTTTTTGGCTTCTAAAGATGAAACTTTTGAAAAATTTCTTGCTTTCATTAAAAAGACTGAAAAGAGGGTAGGACACTCTTTGGTATGCATAAGGTCTGACCATGGTACAGAATTTGAAAATTCGAGCTTTATTGACTATTGTAATGAGCATGGTGTTGAGCATAATTTTTCAGCTCCAAGAACACCCCAACAGAACGGGGTGGTAGAGCGCAAAAATCGTACTCTAGAGGACACGACTAGAACAATGCTTGTTGCTAGTGGTCTTCCTAGAAATTTTTAGGCTGAAGCTTTAAACACATCATGTTACATTATAAATAGATGCATGATTAGACCTGTTCTTAACAAAACTCCTTATGAGATCCTCAAAGGAAGAAAACCAAATATTTTGCATTTGAGAGTTTTTGGGTGTAAATGTTTTGTGCATAATAATGGAAAGGATGCCTTAGGGAAATTTGATCCAAGGAGTGACGAGGCAATATTCCTCGGTTACTCCTCACATAGTAAGGCATACAAAGTGTTTAATAAGAGAACCTTGTGTGTTGAAGAAAGTGTGCATGTGCTTTTTGATGAAACTAACTCTCTAAGTGAGAATGATGCACAGGAGGAAGACCTCGAACTAGGTCTTGTTAAAAAAGACATGCTGCTTCAAGATGAACCAGGTAAGGATCAACCTGAGAGATCAAGGCCTGAAGCTGTTCTTCAGGAAGGTAGGCAGGGTGTGAACCAAACAGGGGGAAACAGGGTGGAACCCTGTTCGGGACAACATCAGCCGAACCCTTCTGAGATAATTTCAGGAACAGGCTCCCAAACAGGCTTGGGAACAGGACCTGAACTTGTTTCGCTAAGTATTCCAGCTAGGATGGAGAGCATATCTGTGAACCCACTTTCACCACGATCATGGAAATACCAAAGCTCACATCCTCTTGATCAAATTTTGTCTGATATTAATGTAGGAGTTCAAACTAGATCTAGGCTTAAAAATTTCTGTGCTTTCTATGCTTTTCTTTCAAAAATTGAGCCTAAGAATATTAATGAAGCTCTTGCAGATTCAGATTGGGTCACAGCCATGCAAGAAGAACTCCATCCGTTCAAAAGAAACAAGGTATGGCACCTTGTGCCACGGCCAGAGGATAGAACAATCATTGGAACCAAGTGGGTGTTCCGTAACAAGCTAGATGAGTGCGGAACAGTCACTAGGAACAAGGCCCGGCTGGTGGTTCAAGGCTACAACCAAGAAGAGGGAATTGATTATGAAGAGACTTTTGCACCTGTTGCAAGGATGGAAGCCATTCGAATCTTGATAGCTTTTGCAGCCCACATGGAGATCAAGTTATATCAAATGGATGTTAAAAGTGCGTTTCTAAATGGGTACCTTAAAGAGGAAGTGTATGTCAAACAACCCCCCGGTTTTGAAAGTGATGAATTTCCTAACCATGTTTTCAAACTTGACAAGGCACTTTATGGTTTAAAACAAGCTCCTAGAGCTTGGTATGAGCGGTTGTCAAGCTTTTTATTGGAAAATAATTTTGCAAGAGGCAAGGTAGACAATACCTTGTTTCTAAAATCTAAGGGGGAACATTTGTTGATTGTCCAAGTATATGTCGATGACATCATATTTGGTGCAACTCATCATGAATTGTGCAATGAATTTTCAAAAATGATGAGGAGTGAGTTTGAAATGAGCATGATGGGTGAGCTTAATTTCTTTTTAGGCTTGCAAATCAAGCAAACTTCAAACGGCACCATGATCCATCAACAAAAGTATATTAAGGAATTACTTAAGCGTTTTGGGATGAAGTCAGCCAAGCCCATTGATACTCCCATCTCTCCTTCAACTAGGTTGGTAATGGATGATGGTAGTCCCTCAGTTGAGGAGAAATCCTATAGGGGCATGATAGGGTCACTCTTATATCTAACTGCTAGTAGACCTGACATTGTTTTTAGTGTTGGTCTATGTGCACGTTTTCAGTCAAACCCTAGAGAAGCTCTTCTAAAGGCTGTTAAAAGGATTTTTAGGTACTTAAGACATACACCTGATCTAGCCTTATGGTATCCTAAAGGTTGCAACTTTGATCTTGTTGGGTATGCTGATGCTGATTATGCAGGTTTCTTGGTTGATAGGAAAAGCACCTCAGGTATGGCTCACTTTCTTGGACCTTGTTTAGTATCTTGGGCAACCAAGAAACAACTCTCTGTTGCCTTGTACACAGCAGAAGCTGAGTATGTGGTAGCTGCATCTTGTTGTGCTCAGTTATTATGGATAAGACAACTCCTCAAGGACTTTTGTGTTGACATAGGATGCATTCCTATTTATTGTGACAATACAAGTGCAATTAACATTGCCAAAAATCCATGTCAACACAAAAGAACAAAACATATTAACATTCGTCATCATTTCTTGAGAAACAATGTTGAAAAGGGAGTGATCTCAATGAATTTTTGTGCCACTGAAAATCAAATTGCTGATATATTCACAAAGGCATTGAGTAGAGAACAATTTGAAAGGAATAGACTCGAACTAGGCTTAATTAGAACAACCTGACCAACCTGTTCTCTCTCCCTGTTTGCAAAATTTAAAAGTGACGGGTACAACATGTTAAATTTTTGTTTGCAATCAACTTGTGTGCTATGTTTAGCATATGTGAGGTTTGCGACTTGCTGACACTCGTTGAGGTCTAATGAGATTGCCCTTCTGTCCAATGTTACCGAGTAAGTAACCTCAAGAACAAGCATCAGGAACAGGTACGCCTCTTGTTTGTCAAATGTGTGCAACAAATTGAAAACTGCTAATCTCTTCCCGAGGTGTACGCAATAAATGCTAAAGTCCGTTGCAAAAATGGGCAAAATCTTTTAAAGATTTTGCACGTCTCTCTCTCCCTTTAAAGCTCTTGCTCAATCTCTCACTTCCACCGAAACTCTCTTGCTTTGAAACTCTGTTCAAGAAACCCTAATCTCTCTCCTTCCTCTGAAAAATGGCGTTCCCCATTAGCTTCGAGAGCTCCTCGACCTTGACCCAGGGCAACCAGACACAGGGCACAGCCTTGCAAACAGCCACAGCCCTGTTTGCACCTACACAATTTCTGACGGCCCTCATGGAAGGTAAAAATACTGAACCTCCTCGATCCATTGCCTATAAACCTTTTGGGTTTTTGAAAAGTATCGACCTTAGAACAGTGAATTTGAAATTGGAAGACATCCCGTACAAATTTGGGTGGGAATTGATTTTGTTTGGTGAAACGGGCGCATGTCAACCCCAAGAACTTGTTGGGGCATCTTAAAGAGAAATTGGGGCTTTAGATGAACTCTTTCTGTTGGACCATGGGTTAGATGACATCAATTCGTTTGGGTTGTTTCCTGAGCAGGAAACAGGGTCAGAAACAGGGCCTGAAGTTTTTAAGGATGACCTAGGGGAGGATTTGTCAAAAAACAAAGGGGGAAGTAGTGGTCAAATGGAGGAGTCCCCTATTAAGCCTGCACAAGCCACACCGGTAACACAAACCGGTGAGAAATGCAAAAGGTACAAAATTGTGGCTAGGCGTGCTAGAGTACCAAGAATACGAACACCATCAAGGCCTAAAAGCGGCCAGACTGAAGCGCCCTCAAAATGTGAACCCCCTGTCAAACCAAAACCACAAATCCCCTCTTCGACCAAACCCACAAACAGACCCACAAGAAAATCAGCCCGAATAGCTTTTCACTCCACTCCTCGTCCTGCCAAACAGTCAGCCCCCATTATTGAGGAGATTGATTCCTCCTCTGAGCCTTCATCAGATAGCGACACTGAGAACACTGCCTTCAAACAGGGCACGCTCGTGTTCTCAGAGTCCTCAGAGAAGAAGCCTCTTCCTACACCAAAACCATCACCCCTCAAAACTCCCAAGAGAAAAGCCTCCCTCAAACATGCCTCCACCCAAGACCCTCCTACTAAGCCCCAACCTAAACGAGCCAAGAAATCTAACCCGTCTGCAATCTCAGCCAAACTGACCCAATTGCTTCAGAGACGGGTTGTTAGGGGCAAAATTATAAAGGTCAAATATTTTGAGGAACAGGAACTGGGGGTGTTTCTGCACAAGCTGCATGCACAGGGGTGGTATGAGTTGTTTAGAAACACCCAACTGGGGCGTTCTGTACATGAGTTGGCAGAGTTCTATGCTAACTGCACTGTCACTGAAGGAGTGGTGACAAGTATTGTTAATGGGAAGCAGCTTCGCTTTGATGCGAAGATATTAGGGGAAATTCTGGGGATTCCCTCCACGGGCTTTGATATATATGTGAGAGAAGACAAGACTATTCTAGGGACAGCCAGGCTGCTGAAACTCGCCCAGAAATTTAGCCAGCAACCAAGCCTGCAAACACCCAAGTCTATGAAGAAAGGGGACATGACATCGCTCCATCAATTGCTATTTTGGTTTATCATCAAGAATGTCATCCCCAGAGGCCAGGGTCGCAATCTTGCTGATGCCATGGATCAGTGTTTGATGGATCTGATGGACACGGAAGTGCAAATTAACCTTCCTGCCATCATGATTCGACATATTACAAGAATTGCAAACACCTCTAGGGAACATGATCTGGGATACGGCTTCTTTCTGACTAGTGTGTTTGAGCACTTTGGGGTGACACTGCAGAAGAAGGTGGGCGCTCAGTTCATTGATGAGATCGGGAGTAACACCCTTATGGGGTGTGGGTATGCTTTGATTGAAGGGTCTGCCTCAGAACAGGGGACCAGAACACCCCGTCCTCCTGTTCCTGGCAGTTCCTCAACCAAGCTTGAGGCTGCTTTGAAAGAAAATTCTCGCCTCAGTACTGAGCTTAACGCTGTAAAGGCTGCCCTGAACGAGGAAAAAGCTCTAAAGGCAAAACGCCATGCAGATCTCCTTGCCCTTCTCTCTTCACTTTCAGCAAAATTTTCCCCTCCTGCTCTCTAATCACCCCCCATCTGTTGTCCTCATAGCCTGTTCTCACTTCTCACTTCTCTTGCTAGTTTGTACCTTCTGTTGCACTCGTTTGGTGAATGACAGGTTATCTTGTTTTTTGATTGGCTTTGCCTTGCTTGCTTTCTGTTGTGAATTGCTTGTGTGTGACTAGGATGGCCAATCTCATTACCGTACCAACACACTTGAGTGTATCGCCTGTTGCCTTTCCTCCATTACCCAAGTGGTGGTGATAGCAAACACCCTCTGTTTGACTGTTCGCCCATACTTTTAAATGATGCCAAAAGGGGGAAGATAGGATGACCAATATTGTTTTAGTTTTGCCATGGACGAGTTAAATTTCTTACACTCTTTCGATACTGACTGTTTCATGTGAATTGTCGGTCCTATAAATAATTGGCACTAATCACTTCAATTGTCCTTGAAAGTCAATATGGTCACTTGGTTTGTCATCATCAAAAAGGGGGAATTTGTTAGAATGTATAAGGTTTTGATGATAACAAATCCAAGTGTTGTAGTTGTTGTTGTTCCAAACAGGCTTTACCAACAGGGTCTTACTGCTGTTCTTCAATATATTAAAACTGCTTGACTAATGGAAACAGGCTTTACCAACAGGGTCTTACTGCTGTTCTTCAATATATTAAAACTGCTTGACTAATGGTTTATCAAGAACAGGTACTCAAGTCAGCGATGTAAGAACAACCATGAGGAACAGGCTCTGTAAGGTGTTTTGAAGCATATCCTGTGAAGTGTTTGAAACATAAGATATAAGTGCAGCTGTGACAAACAGGTTCTGTGAAGTGTTTGCAGCAAAGTCGTTCTACAAGATGACTAGTGGTTACAACAAGATGTCTTGATTTGATTTGGTTTTATATTTTTAGACTCTTGTTAATATGCCAATTAGAAAGTTTTAATTTACCACTCACTGAAAACGGTTTTACTTTTCGGAAAATATTTCAAATCACCCTTCAGAACAACCCTAGAAACAGGGCGATCAGGGTGTTTCCAGAATAAACTGCGAAAAACTGCTTTGCACGATTTTTATCTTTTGGATTTTGAGCAGCTTCTTCAAAGATTTGCAAGAAAGATTTTTCTATGGAGTATCTTATTCCTTACCCTAAAAACGGTTATCAAAAATCTTAAGGGATTTGCAAAATCTTTTTGAATAAAAAGAATATCCAATTTTTGGCAAGTGGATAAGGTAGTTGAGAAAAACATGAGCTAGCTGCTAAAGAATACTGCCTTATGCACGCGGTTCAGGAAGTGTTTTTTAGCTCATGTCACCTTACCCCTTAGCTAAAGGATTCTATTTTCTCTAGGATTTTAGTTTCCAAAAATTTGATGAATTGTTTTCCAAGCACTATAAAAGGCGGCTTCTTACAATCTTGGAGACATCGGTTTTCAAAGAGAAAAAAATCTGAGTTCATGAGCTAAAACGTTTGAAAAGAAAACCGAGCCTTGTGAAGTGAATTAATTGAGCTTTCAAAGTTGGCATACTAGGACTTCATTGTACCCTATATTAGCTTAGTTGAGAAGTATTGTAATAGGGTGTTTTTTCTTTACATTCTTCTTTCACAAGAGTGAGTAGAGTGTGTGTCCAAATCAAGGGGATTTTGGACGTGGGGTAACTTGTCTTAGGGAAGACAGGTTACGTGTGTTACAAGTTGTAACAAGGTGTGTTACTATTGTAACGTGATTAGCCCGTTTAGTGAAGAGTTTAAATCCTACACGAGGTAGGTCGTGGTTTTTAACCTCAGTTGGGCTAGAGGTGTTTTCCACGTAAAAAATCCTGTGTCCATTATTTCCGCATTTAATTTTGTTGGATTTTCCCTTCTGCTTATCTCAGAAACAACCTGTGCGAACAGGGTCTAAGACTGTTTATCAGCAACTTGCGAAAATCGGATACCACAATTCACCCCCCTCTTGTGGTTGTGTACTCTCTAATTCAATAGAACAATGCGTGAGTAAATATACAAGTACAATGTCTTGAGTGTCCTTTGATTTTCAATCAGCAGCACCTGTTCGCCGACATCACGTTGCTCCGTGCAGCGTTACATTTGTCAAACCCAAACATACGGGTTTTCTTCGAGACAACATTTAATGTCTCGCTCTACATCATGGTTAAAAAACCAAACCGAACCAGCCGGTCAAACCCATTGAAGCAAAAACCGCTCAAGTCAACGGACCGAAAACTGTACTAAATCGTTTACTAAATCGTTTTTGAAGTTGAACCAAAAAAAACCAATCAAATCCAGTTCGACTGCCTAAGTCAGTTAACTCCGCCTATCTACAGTTGGATCCGTTTTTCCCAAATTACAAGTTCCAGACCATAGCTACGTGCAAGGTCCAATTTGGTGAATGCGAATGTCTGCTTGGAGGCCTTTATATAGGGTTCTCAGAATGTCAATCTTAGCTTCACGGGCGATGTGGGACTCAAGAAATCAGGACTCAAGGCTCCTTGCTCGGCACATTTGAAATTATTTTTGCTGGCTTTCATCTCTCATGTCCCACATCATCTCTGAAGCTGTGGCTTATTGCCATATAAGCATAATTTTGAGATGGCGCTTTTCGAAGGACTATAGGTGCAAGCAATTTATGAACGTAGAAATAATTTATTGAATGTTTTATCTTTGCATTCGTGTCCGGTACCGAAAACGATATCGATATTGTATGTCTCATTAACTTTGTTAAACGTTAGTTTGTGATACTTGTAGATATCAATTGTCGGATTATTCGTTATTGTGTTGGTGTATTACATGTGTGGAAAACTTAAACCTTAAATTGATGTCTATGTCGCACTTTATCGCCTTGTATAGAACGATGTAGTGAAATTTGAAAACAAATATAACAAATATAACAAATATATATAAAAAAATTTTCTAGGTTCACCCGGTTGTGCCGGCCTAACCCAGTTTGACAGCAAACTGGGTCAACCGGTCTAACCCCGGTCCAAACAGTCCGACCAGTTGAACCATCGACCAACTCAGTCAACCGGATCGATTACTGGGTCGGTTCTCTCAACCTTGCTCTACAACAAACAATTCACCCCAAGTTCAATTTGTAAAACCTTCTACATGGTGACGACTGTACAGCCCCATGCACACTGAGCAATTTCAGCTGGTCACCATCCTGCAGAAAGAACCCAGCAGAACCTACTCCTTCAGTTGCGTGTCTTCTCTCCCCACAAAATGCTGCCGAAACTATTGGCCATATGCAGCAATTTGACTAAAACCAATACACGTAATAGTATTACAACCATGTAGCCTTGGATGTCTCCCTCATTTCAAGTCAGTCATGAAATTTTATCAAAAGTTCCCAGGATGTGAGCAATGACCAGTACTACCTCGGAGGCCTTTCTAGTGCGACCCAACCAAACTTGCCCTTCCTGAAATCTGTGAGGATGCGAAATGCAGCCTGGTGGACATCACCACTGAATAATTTCAGAGCAAGCTTGTGTACAAATCTGCAACCAAGCAAGCGGGAGATGGAAAAAGTGAGAAATCTCATGAATGATCAAAAACGCACTAATGCAAATGATAAAAGTTTTTCATTAATTTTTCCCTCCATGTTACTTGGGCTCGTCATTCATTTCAAGCATATGAGTCAGAGACCCAATGGTTTTTGACATTTGACGCTTTTCATTAGAATAAGGAAAAGAGGAAGTTTAGAAAATGGGCGGGTCCACCACTAGGATCTGTGCTAGTGTCAAACCATTGCAGTCCACAGCAATTGCCAAATAATTTGACCATAAGAAACAGTAAATTATAGACGAGTTCATTTACATACATCTCACCAGAAACACCATCCGTCTCGATCCTGTAACGATTGTAAAGTTCCTTCGTACCTGACAAGAGGTAAACTCTGGCAATCAGTAGGGACAGGTCGTCCTCTTTTCTTTTCTTTTCTTCTTTCCTTCCTTTAGGGGAGGGGAAGGGTAGGGGGAAAAAGAGGAAAAACTCTACTATTTCTGGTAGGTGAACAGCTAAACACCCAAAAGGAGTTTTCAATTAGAAATTATTAAGATGAAATATTTACAACCTACTGATGGAATTCTAGCAAGCATTTGCACAAGTATCGCTGCAACATCAGCAACATCATACGACCTCTCCCCAATGTCATCACAAATTGCAAGCTTTACAGCAGCTGATTGATCACTGACCCGCATTGGGATTATACCGGGAGAATCTAATAACTCTAGCTCCTTCCCAAACCGCACCCACCTTGCCAAAGATGAAATTAATTAGAAAGTAGAAGAATGAAGCATCATCACAAGAGACAGGATTCATTGATGGTTACAGCATTTGCACATTGGCAAAAGATATCATATTTAAATCTCATAAATCAACACTCAACACAGTGGGCAATCAGATTAAATGAAAAGGCTCAGAGATCCAGAATAGGTTCTATAATCTATATGCTAGACTGTCTTGCGAAATCAAGAGTAATAAGAGAAGTATGTCGTCACTCGCATTGCTAAATCAAGATGATAACAGAGGAAAAGTGCTTAAACTTTTGCTACTCAAAGACACTTGTATAATCTCATTAAAAAGTGGCACGGCACTATTTTAGTTAGTGTATGGGCTGTTCCCACTTTAAAATCCAGAATTCAACATCAGGAAAATAGAAGTGAAGAACTCACTTTAGCTCCCGTGTAACACCTGGTCTAGGAGCTGCTGGACACATACGCCGCTTCAATAAACGGTTGATCAAAGATGATTTTCCAACATTTGGATACCCAACAATTCCAGCCCGTACCTGCTTTAAAAGATCATTATGACAAGTAATCAGTCATTAGCAAACTGAGGATTACAGATTTACTTGAGACAAGGCACAAACACTTGTTTCTTAACTTGCATTGCAGTTACTAAAATGCTTTGGCAAGTTAGTGTTTAATTAGGGCATTGCTGAAGAAAATATTCACTATATATAGAAGACAGACAAGCTGCTTGAGGCAAAAAATTGTCAATATCAACCAGATGATTACTGTGCAGAATATGCATCCAGAGTTTCGTTTTTTGTTGGGAGCCGCCGGGGGGGGGGGGGGGAACCATTTCAACATTAATATACTTGGATGTAGATACTGTCCCTAGTGCTCTAAGTGCACTTGGGCTTATCATAACGCAATGAAGAAAGATGCTTTGTATTCGAATCCAACTGTTTAAAACGTAGGCAGCACCTATGATTTTGCAAGTCATAACATGGGCTTCTTGCCGAAACACTTGGGGACCGGAACTGCTCTGTGTGTTGCTGACAATGGCATTATAGTCAGGCACTCGGCTGAGTGAGGTCATTCCATCATGCAAGAGGCAAGAGCAGAAGAAAACCACAAGGAAAATATGACCAGCATCAAGTTTTGTCACTTGTCAAGGTCAGGGTAGCACACTAGCACTCCCAAACTCTAGCCTAACCTGTTATAAGAATTTGTTTGAATCTTAAAAAGGCTGGGTAAGGTGATTTACTTTCCATTTAAATTTCAAATCTGGAAATAAGATTTTTCCTATTTTTATTGTTTAGACCCAATTTTGACATTAATTTAACCTCGATCTTTAGAATAAAAAAGGAAAAAGAATCTTCTGCATCGGACAATGAAATTGTGTTAAAATTTTCTCTTCTTGTCTGGTTTGTCCCAAAACCTTTTCGCTACCCATAGGTCTGGGAAGAAGGCTAAGCTTAACCAACCAAGATTAGAGCAGCAATTTTTGCCAGAGCAACCAAAAATAATTCTTGAAAATAGAAAAGTAAAATGGAGAAGCACAAAATATTGGAAGTAGACCGCACTTAGAAAAAGCAAAATTTCAGCATAGTACCATGATTTAACCAGATAAACAAGGTATACAAAAATGATTCCATAGTATATGGGAACTTAGAGCTGCCTTGTTTCCACGCTTATGTTATACTTATGTTTCTGTCATCACAAATATGAATTTAAGTTTTTCCTAACATGGACCAAAGTTATTTCCAGCTAAAAAAGGTTTATTGTTGCAAACACATCACAGCGTCCCCCATTGGGATAGTTAAGAGAGAGGAAACCTCCTACATGAAGTCCACCATATTTGTCCACCAAATGGCCTCATCAAGACTATAAGAGTCAAGTCCTCAGCACAAATTAGCCAGGTGAAATCATGCGCAATCACCTTCCCCGAATATTTCTTTACCCCCCTTCTACTTCTCTTGAAATTGCTGATGTTGATCTCCTCACATCTGCCAACTAGGCCATTGAATGCTTTCTTATGTCTTCAAGCGGTCTAATTCTTGGTTCGGCACAACTTCCCCTTAATATAGTCCACCCCTTCTCCTGAATTCTCTGCATTTTGGTGCCCATCTTACATAATGTCATTCAGGGAGGCATTTTCACATCACGCATGCTTAATTGGCTTTCACTCTCTAGGCTTTAATAGCTACCAAATTATACATCAATACTTGCCCTTGAGTTTACGAGGAATTGCTTTGTTAAACTCCTCAGTCACCCGGATTTTGTCACACAGCCTATAAATGGTGTATAACAGCCTCAATATTTCCCCAAAGCCTTGAATGACCTTGACCCAAGATATCTTGAAATTTTTCGTCTACCACATGATCTAGCACAACCACCAAAAGAAATTCCTGCAATCCTGCCCCTAAACTTTCCTTCCAAGTTGGCTTTAATGAGTAATGATAAAGATAACAGAATGGTTTTGGCATTTGTTAAGACGGTAACTTATAATATCAACGAACTGTGGATACTCTTAGGCACCTTTAATCATGTCTTACAACTGAATGACAGGACTGGGGTAGTAGCCCAATCTCTTTTCCAGAATTTGTTGATTTTCAGCAGTGTATGACTTACATTGGTGTTCACAAATTAAGATGGAAGGATTTTATTTGTCATCTGGATTAGGCTGGTGTCCTCAACATAAAAAATGGAAGAATTTGGAATCGGGCTGTCTTGCTAAATATTCATGGAGTATTGATAGTGAGAAACAATGCCTTTGGCCCACTGATCGGCTAAATTAACCGTTTAGGTAACGGATGGTAGTTAAGATAGTGAATAGCCATTTAGGTCGCGGTAGCAATTCTAATTTAACCTTTAGCAGATAACTGTTTAGATAAGCGGTTGAAGCAATGTGCTCGGTAAATTTAATTGTTGGGTTGGTTAATTAATGTAAATTGACATAAAAGGACATAGATAATTTCTAAAGATAAAATTTCCGAAAAGAATTTTTTGGCAAAAAAATATGAAATGCTACTTTAAATACCAAAAACTAACATTATTAGGTTTTCAGAAATGCTGCGTGAAAAAAGCTACTTGCAATGCTAGTCCAAACACTACGTAGCCGAAAACTAAAAATTAATTAATTAGTGTATTATCTTGGTCAAAACACTAAACGTTACTCAAAATATTGTCGTCAAACACAGGCTTTGGATCAAATGGTTTTATGAGGCCAAAACATCATGGCCTAGACCGCTAGAGAACAAATTTTCTGCAGGCAATACATGGGCTGCCACAACTACCAGAAGTATACCATCGCAACTGGCTGTAAATGGCTGCTTGGTCCACTGCAAAGTATAAATATAGCCAGAGTCATCAGGTGCAAATTGAATTTACCGAAGCCTATTTATTTCTACTCGTCATTGTGCCTCAAAGACCCGTGTCAAACACTTGACACTAGACATAGGTATGGACAATTGTCCCTGCATTTTGAACCAAAAATGTACAAGAAGTCCAACCTGACACCCGTGTTGGACACTCAAACACTTCAACATGAGTATGGGCATGTCCGAATCACAAGGACATAAGCATTATTTTTCACTTTCGAAAGCTTCTCTTGGAAGGCTTATGACTAGAGAGAGGCTTACCCACTTTAATGTACAGATGGAAAATATAAAATGCTTAATATGTAAAGCTGATGAGTGATGATGAATCTCATCATCAATTATTCTTTTCATGTTCTTACTCCTTAGAGGCAGAAAATAATCCAGAAGTTCCCTGAATTGGGTAACAAGTTATTAAGATATTAACAAGCAGTCAGGCTTTTGTGAACTGGCTTGCAAGAAATTGAAAAAGTAGGACCAAGAAAAAGGCAGGTCCTATGGTCTTTGCTGCAGCTGTTTATGCAAACTGGTCTGAAAGGAATTCAAGAAGTTTTGCTAGAACTAAAAACTCTAAAACTGATGCAAATACTAGGTATAGCTAAAAGTGCTTAAGTATAGATGCCAATTCCTAGCCAGCAAAAGCAAGTCAAGAGAATATAGAAGTAATTCATCGTGGTAAAGCATGGCAACCTTCTTGTTTATAAAGCTAGGACAAGTGGATAACTTTCATCAAAATGTTTAATGTCACACAACAACTAGTTATAATGGGGGGAAGAAGTAAAAATGCCACCATAACTCAGTAAAACTCAAAACTCCACTAACCATGTTTACAAATCTTGTTAGTTTATCTTAGTTGGCAGAAATCTATTTGACAACTTAAATAACCTGCTTACTCAATAGTTCATGCAAACTACCTCCCTGAGAATTTTAATTTTCAAATTTGAGAAGTTTTAAGGAATGGTATCAGTGAAATGGTCATTTTTCAGAGAGAAAATAGTATTAAAAAATATTTCAGTGAGGCAGTAAATACTTTACCAAAAACTCATTAGGAGCATAGAATGACAACTGAACTAATTACAGAATTTATCCATGAGGGCACCAAATCAGCATATGCAACATATAATAGTGCACGAAACTGTTAAAGCATCAGAAAGGTTCGAGGACTCACCGGACGAGGAAGTAGCCCTTTGGCACGGCGTTTGACATTCACAGCAGTAGCAAGTGACTTTGCCAAGCGGCTCAATTTCATGCTACCCTGTAATCACCACAACACACAGTTGTCACCTCAATGTTCAGAAACTGAAACTGAGAGGGTTATTCATGTAGCCGTGTAAAGACCATTCCAAGTTGCCCATTACAGAATACAACTCTCATTCCGTTCCGTGCAAAGTGGGCTGCCCAGGCATTGCGGTCTGATGTGGAGATCATATCTTCCCTATTCAGAACCAAAATTCTTTTGCGATTCCCGATCCACAAGTCCATCTGTCTCATTTTAAACAAATGTATTGGTGAGAAATACACCAAGAGCTATACATTCAACATGATCAAGCAAAGATGACTTCTCATCAACATACATAACGCACAATGAGTCCCATGGTTTCTCAAATCGTCATTATTTAGTCATGAGCCAAACAAAATAACTCACCTGAGGATGACTAGTGGACATTGGAATCCTTGCATCTCGCACCTCTATCACAACATCCATCAATTTAAGTTGTTCCTTGAGTTCTTTTTCTGTTTTTGCTATATGACCAGGATACCACTGTTTATTTGGCAGCAAACAATAACCATCATTAGAAACAATGCCGTCAACGGTGATCCTCACAGTATGATCCGCAATAGCCAAAGACAAATATTTCACACCTGAACAGGACGTAGTGTCTTTGTCCAGTGATAAAGATCTGTATCAAGATCAAACCGGTCATTCTCTCTCTTCGTGCCATCGAGTATGCCATAGAATTTATCAATACCATTTCTGTGGTTCCCACCAACAATCTGAACATCTTTATAAGGTTTAGAAGTAGACATATTTCATCTAGGAAGTACGAACTTCACTATAATATTCAACAATCATAGCTTTTTAGAAAGGTGAAGATATGTCTATACAGTTGATCAAATAATATAGTGATATGTGAACAACAGAAAAGAAATAACTTGTTTGTCAGCAATATATGAAGGAATCAATCATTTTCAGACAAAAAACTATTACTAACTGATGGACATAAGCCTGTATAAACGTGAGATTGATATAGCCTGTGTTCAAGAAAATAAGTGGGTGGGGGCTAAATGCTAGAGAAATAGAGGGATATAAGCTTTCGTATTCAGGGCTTAGTAGAGGTAGGAATGGAGTTGGCATTTTGGTCGAAAAGGAAAAGGAGCTGGCTGATCAAGTTGTTGAGGTGAGTCGTAAGAGCGACCGCATTATGACTATTAAGTTAATGGTCGGGGTAGAAATCCTCAATGTGATTAGTGTTTATGCTCATCAAGAAGGGTTTGATGGATGATATTAAGAGGCAATTTTGGGAGGAGCTGGACATGGTTATTCAGGGTGTACCTCAGAGAGCAAGAAACTTTTCTTAGGAGGCGATTTTAATGGGCATGTAGGCAAGAGAGCAGATGGGTTTAACTCGGCCCATGGAGGTTACGGTTATGGGGAAAGAAACATTGGAGGAGTCTCAATCTTAGACTTTGCGGTGGCATTTGAATCGGTGATTGCGAACTCTTTTTTTCGGGAGGAGGACCACTTAGTGACCTTTAAGAGTGGCACAACAAAGACTCAAATTGATTACTTTCTAATTAGAACACATAATAGAAGGGTGTGTAAGGATTGTAAAGTGATACCAAGTGAATATTTGGGGACGCAACATATGTTGTTGGTGATGGATGTGGTGATCAAGAGTTTAAAGGGGACAATGAGGAGTATTGGGGATCCTAGAGTTAGATGGTGGAATCTAACTAAGGAGAACGCAACAAATTTATCGGACAAGGTTAATGCAGAATTGAGTTGGAGACAAGTAGAGGATGTTCACATAATGTGGTAAGCAATGTAGAATGCATTAGGACGTCAGCTAAGGAAACCTTAAGTACATCTAGAGGAGGTAGAGGCAGAATGATAGAGAAAATCACAGAATGTGTTGGTTGCATACTTGCATATAGCCAAGTTATTAAGGATATGCACAAGGGAGTTGTGACGAGTGTTAGGACCTTTGGAGGAGACACAAATGATTTCCCAATCGATATTAGACCACATCAGGGATCAACCCGAAGTCCTTTTCTTTTCGCTTGTGTAATGGATAAACTTACTAAGGAATCCAAGATGAGATACCACAATGTATGTTATTTGTGGATAATATCGTTCTTATCGATGAGACTAGTAACAGAGTAAGATTAGGTTGGAGCGATAGAGACATGCCCTAGGGTCTAGAGGGTCTAAAATAAGTAGATCGAAAACTGAATATTTACGGTGTAGTTTCAATGGAATAGTGCAGGACAGCGGAGAAGTCACTACTAATGGGGTAGCAATACCAAGGGTTGAGAAGTTTAGATATTTGGGCTCCATCATTGAAGAAAAAGGAGATATTGATGAGAACATTAACCTCCATATAAAAATGGGATGGCAAAAATAGAGGAACGCTTCAGAAGTGTTGTGCGACAGGAGGATACCCGTAAGATTAAAAGGCAAAATTTATCGTATGGTAATTAGACCAGCATTGCTGTATGGCTCTCAGTCTAATAAAAAGGACCCAAATCCAGAGTTTATTGGTAGTAGAGATGAGAATGATTCTATGGATGTGCGCCCACACGCAATTGTATAGGATCAGGAAGGAGGAGATTAGAAACAAAGTTAAAGTGGCACCCATAAAAGATAAGATAAAGGAGACTAAACTTAAATAATTTGGTCATATTAAGAGGAGGAGTGAGGATGCACCTGTGAGATGATGTGAGACGATTAACCTTCAGGAGCGTAGGAGAGGCATAGGATGGCCTAAAAAAAGTTGGAAGGAGGTGATTAAGCATGATTTGAAATCTTTACAGTTAACGGAGGACATGGCTCGGGATAGGAGTTTGTGGAGGTTGAGGATTAAGGTCGTGGACTATGGCCCTGCTTGGCAAACAATGTTAGTTGTTTGTATTAATTGATGGCTGTTAGATGTTTGCGTTAGCTTTTTGTATTAGTTGTTTGAATTAGCTATTTGTTGAAAAATTAATTGAAAATTTCTAATAAAGTTGTGAGACAAAAAGCTAATTCTTCAAAAAGTTCATCCAAAAAACTCACGGAATTAGCTTTTTCAAATTAGCTTTTAGGACCCAAAAAGCTCTTCGGAAAAGATTTTTCACCAAACACCCAAATTAGCTTTTTTACTTAGTCAAACAGCCAATTTTGGTCAAAAAAACTCTTTTTGGCCAAAAAGCTCTTCAAAAAGCTGTTTGCCAAACACCCCCTAAATGTAGCTAGCTTCTTAACGTGGCTTAGCTTTGGTCTTTGGATGATAGGAGCTTGTTTTGTGCAGGTACTGGTTAGTCTATTTTTTCTAAATTGCTTTTGTAGTATTTTTGGTATTTTTGTGTGCTTGTGTTACCTAGTGCTCAACAGAGTTATTAGCACCCCAACGCTGATTGGCTGAGGCAAGGTCCCTACCAATGTTGTTTTTCTAATGCTTTTGTGGTGTTTTGAGCATTTCCTTTCATTACCTTATTGTTTATCCAAATTATAGCTTTATTATAATCATAAATTTGTATGTGTCTCTTGGAATCGGCCTCTCTGAGGATAGAGATGCCTAAAGAAGTAAATGTTGCCTACATCTGGATCTCCCCAGACCCATTGAAAGTGGGATCTACACTGCTAGTTGTTAAACTAATACTACCTGACAATAGCCACAATCTACAAGGCTGGATTACTAATTTTTCTGATGGGCTTTTATGCATACGTGTATGGAAATGTTCTGTGTACGCAGACACGGTCAAGAACCCCAAAATGTGGCATCAAGCAGCATTTACATAACACATGGGAAACCTAAAGGAGAGAGGAGAAAAGTCGTTAATGCTTGAGGTAGGACAAAAGGACAATAAGCACTAGAACAGACCAAACAAGTCCAGAGCTCCATAGCAGCTGAAATTATCCTTGATAGCCAATCAATTGTTTTCAGACATCAAACTACTACTAACTGATAGTAACCACAATCTGCATCACTGGATTTACCACTTTTTTATGCGTTTTTATGCATCCATGTATGGATTTTTTTTCTGTAAGTGCAGACATGGTCAAGATCTCCTGAATGCAGCATCCTGTAGCATTTACATAGCACATGGGAAGCCTCAAAGAGATAGGATAAAAGGTCGATAAGCCCTAGAACAGACCAAAAAAGGTTCCATAGCAGCTGAGCTAATTCTTCAAAGTTAGCCCTGAAATTATTCATGCTATCCATTTTTAAACAAAAGCTTCTACAGCAGGCATTTTATTCGAATAATATAATTGAATTCATCTTAGAAGTACTTCCACAAGAATATCCTTTCTCAATTGTTATCAATATTTGACGATAAACATCAAGTCGTCAACAATGTAAGGGTTGCTTTGAGGGAAACAAAAGGTGAAGCAGAAAAATCTTTTCGGATGAAGGTGGTAAGAAGCATTCATATAAAGATGGCACAAGAAAATTTTAAAATAAGACACACTACTGAATGAAATTAAACATGACATTCTATAGCAATGTCGTATTTTGGGATAGTGAGTGTACGATTCTTCTAGGAATGAATTTGGGACAGCTATTCTTCTTTGTTGAACCAGGCAAAGCTAACAGTCAAATTTTTTTTTTTACAAAACACATAAAAAAAGTCAAAATCTCCATTGAAATGAAACCAGTTTCCAAGAATGCAACAATACAACACAGCTCTAAATCTTATATGCAAAAAACTGACTGCAGGCCTGAAAAACAGATGGTAAAGAAGTAGCAATCTGATAGCAACTTGATCAATATGTATTGCAATTTGTTATAACTGAAAACAATATTGGCAAAGCAATCATAGAGGATGCCCAAGGAATAGAAGGCACAGTTCCATAAAACCACGCCGTCCTTAAGAAACAAACAGATGAGATAAGGTATAGATAAACTGATTAAAAAAAAGGAAAAAATCTATTCCAACCAACAAATCTTTGAACCACCGCTTTCTAAAGGCATACCAATATATTTTTCATAGTAAGGTCATCATGCAAAGAAGTTCTCCATTAGCAGAAGATACTTAAAGTAAGGATCAAGCTAGGAATCCTTACGCTCCAGCCTCCAGCTCTATGCCTGGATTGTGAAAACAAAGTCCAACTTAGGAATATCTATACTCCAAAGTCTAGACAATACAAATGCCTGCTACAGCATAGTTTGTAAGATACTAAGATCACAGACCACATTGGTAGTAGAATTCCGTACATAACTGCAATAGATTTATTGTTAGGAATGGAACTCAAATTGCAAGGACTCTAAGCATCCGTGGTAACAATAAGCCTTTAATTTCCAATGGTAGTTGCGGTGAAACATCAAGGTCAAGCAATGCAGCTTAAGGCAATTAAGATTGGCTAGTCAATGCTACATTCACTGCTCCCTGCTGCAGAAAATTGGTTTAATACTTAGGTTCTGTCATGACCACCCCAAACACGAGAGAGAGGGAGGGACAGAGAGAGAGAGAAGCCTAGATTTATTTCCATGAACTACTGAGAATGGACTGGAGGTGAGGTTCCGTGGTATGGTTGTATTTTTGATATAGGATAAGGATAAAGGAGTATTAAGAAGATACAGATATATCTTAATATTGGCATATATGGAGTATTTTTATAATTTATTATCTTTGTATGTTATCTTTTAGGATAAAATCTTATCTTTTTTATCTCTTAGATTATTTTTAGTTATCGTAATCTTATCGTAATCTTCGGATATTTTTTCAATTCCTTTTTCAAGTTGTATTGATTCCTATATAAACCCCCTCGTGCATTGGGAAAGAACACACTTGAATGAATTGAATTATTGAGTTTTCGAAAGTTCTTGTGTGATTTTCTAGGTGTGGGAATTGCTCTTAGAGCGCCCTACATCAAATTGATATTAGAGCCTTTGCAATCTCTTTCGCTGTCCTTTGAGTTCCCGTTCTTTTGTCCATTTACGTTCCCAAAGGAAAAAAAACACAAAACCACCAAAAAAAACAAGAAACCCTAAGCCGTTGCTGCCTGCCGTGACACCACCACCTAGGAGAAGCCACCACATCGACCACCCACCCTTGGTCGACACCTCCGGTTGACCACCACCGTGCCACCCCACCAGCCAATGCTCGCCGGAAGCCTGATTCCCAGATCCAAAACCCACCCCATCCGCAGCAATCAACCATCGATTGCCACCGTTCTTGTCCACCACCAGACCATCACCCCAGGGTCGCCACCTCCGGCCGACCACCACTAACCTTCCACCGTAGCCGGCCGCTCGCCGGAACCCTAGAAGCCCAATTCGCCAACCCTAATTTTGCGAATTGCTCCAATTTTTCGAACCCCAGTCCTTAATTCACCCTTAATCCATCCAAAATCCGCAAAATTGACTCGAACCCTTCCATCTACTCTTCAATTCGTCCCAAACCCCTCGAACAATTCGGAGATTCGCATCCGAATTGGTTCACTTGTTCATCCATCGCGAAACCCTAATCGTGAACGGCTTTTGCTTGCAAATCTAAGGCTGTTGGGCCTTCAGTCACTGACAGAGTGGGTCGAAACCCTCTTGGCCATGCTGAGCTCCCACCTCCGGCTCCTTCTCTCGCTAGAAAACGCCCTTGCAAGGCCGGTTCCCAGCCGCATGCCCTGAGTGTGGCATTGTTCTACTGTTTGTTCTTGTGTTGCTCATGTCCTGATGCTAGCAAGAAGCAACTCGCTGCTGCTAGAATCCCTTCGTCATATCTCGAAGCTTCTGGCCTACCACAGTGTGGCTATCTTCATCAATTCTCAACTCAGTTTTGCTGCTAGTAAAGTACTGTTGTTGCTATTAGCAGCCCCTTATTGCCATTGTTGCAACCATGACTTGGTGTGAAAAATATCATTGGACCTTGTTTGTGATAATTTACGATAAAGCACTTCCGGTTACGACAAATGTTCTGCACCAAGTTTTCTCTCCTTATAGAGATATAGAAAAGATTGTCAGATTTCAGACAAGGGGTGATTTTCATGCTCGAGTGAATGTCTACTCTTACCGGGATGCTGTCCATGCTTTTTGCAAACTTCAAGGTCGTCAGATCTACGACGGTTGTTGTGAGTTAGATCTTTAATTTGCTAGCAAATTCATTTGTGGTTGTAAGCCCCATATTCCTCATTATATGTGAGATTATGAACTTCCTAAAGCTCCTTTGATTCCTTCGAAAGTTCTCATTGGAGATTGTCAGGTTTCATCTCTAAAATCTTCAAGAAAAGAACCGACTTCTTATTTGCATGAAACAGATCCTGCCTATTATGATGCATATGATAGGGGATTTATCATTGAGAACAAGAAAGAAGAGACTCTAGAAGAGGCAAATATGGAAACAGATGTCCAAGTCATAGAGTATCGTGAACTTCCAGACATCGAGGCAAATGATGTTAACAACAGCATCCTCGATTCTATGAATCAAGAAGTGCATGTTAGGGACTCTGAGTCATATGCAAATGAAGTCCACAGTGAAGGAATGCTCATTCTACATAGATATGTGGATGCTTTTACTAGGGCACTTAATGAGGAAAATGTTCAACCACTAATGCCAGTGAATGAAGAGTCAACGATAATAGCAAATAACTCTTCCATTATCCCCCATGAGTATTCAATGGACATTCAAAAATCTGACCGCATGCAAAGAAAATTCAAGATGGGCCAAACTGTCAGTATACATGTTGATGTTTCATTTATAATCCCTAATCATGCTTTAATGAACAATACTCTACATTCGATGTCGAGACTTGAAAGTGAGTATGTTGATTTGTTTATCCCTAATGAACTTCTAGTTGGCAAGAAGTTACATCCATTGATTGCATTGCTACTTTTCTTGGAGAAGCTGAAAGCCCTACAGTTTTTCTATTTGCAGAGTGAAGTGAAGTTGTTTCTTTACTCGGATTCCTTCTTTCTACCTCTTTACAAAACTCGAGGACGAGTTTTTTCCAACCAGAGAAGAGTGACACAGGATAAGGATAAAGGAGTATTAAGAAGATATAGATATATCTTAATATTGGCATATATAGAGTATTTTTATAATTTATTACCTTTGTAGGTTATCTTTTAGGATAAAATCTTATCTTTTTTATCTCTTAGATTATTTTTAGTTATCGTAATCTTCTCGTAATCTTTGGATATATTTTCTATTTCTTTTTCCAGTTGTATTGATTCCTATATAAACCCCCTCGTGCATTGGGGAAGAACACACTTGAATGAATTGAATTATTGAGTTTTCGAAAGTTCTTGTGTGATTTTCTAGGTGTGGCAATTGCTCTTAGAGCGTCCTACATCAGTGAGGTTCCGTGGTATGGTTGTATTTTTAATTTAGTCAAACATCCCAAGAAACTCTTTTGTCCTGTGATTGTCTGGCATGGAAGTACTAAGAATGGGCCGGTGGTAAGGTTCCACGGTGTGGTCATATTTTTAATTAAGTTAAACATCCTAAGAGACTCTTTTGTTTCGTAAATGGGCACATTCATACATGGGCACTAATTCCACATAAGGTTTTCAATATAGATTGTAGAATCCAACATTCATAACTGGGCACCAATTCCGCAAAAGGTTTTCCAATAGTGCTTCCAAATAGAGTTTGTTGTTTCTTGAGTGCACCTTCTCTTGACAATTTTTGGAGGTGTTACAATCATATCATTGTTCAGAGTTGTGTTGCCGTATAGAAACAAAAACAACTCCCAGCGTGAGTTCTGCTTTGTTTAGTCGAGGGAGATCCAGACATAACCAGTCTTACCTCTGCAAGCACTCGTGCAAGCAGAAATATTGATTCTAAGAGATCCACATTCTAAGAGGCCCATAACAAATTTTCGGAAATATTTTCTGGAGTTAAAATCCTTCGTAACAAATGCAAAAATAGAAGCATTAAATATATAGCAAACATCATTAAATAAATTCACTATCACGTAGTAGACAAGTCAAACAACATCAATGTAGGCCTAGTGACTACAAACATGAGTAAAGCTGAGTAACTATTTGAGATTTATCATTCTAATTCTAAACCTCCATAAACTTCTATCATGAGTCACGTCCTCCATACATCTCAAATGTCACATATCTTATCTAATCACCTCATTTCAATTCTTTATTGGTCTTTATCTACCCCTCTTACGATCCGGTATGTCAATTCTTCCACATCAGCACATGTACATTTATATCCCTCCTCTTCATATGACTAAATCTTCTGAATCTTGCTTCCCTCATCTCATCCGCTTATGGGCACCACCCCTACTTTCTCTCTGATAACTTCATTCTAGATCTTCTCCAGCATTGTTGACCACAAATCCTCCTGGTCATCCTCATCTCTAGAACCAACAATCTTTAAACTTGTGTCTTCTCAATTGGTCAACACTTCGAGCTGTATAACAGTGCTGGCTAAACCACCATACAGTAAACTTTTCTCCTTAGTTTTACTAGAATCTTTTCATCACACAACACTCCGTACGCATACCTCCATTTTTGTCATTCTACCCTCATGCGGTGATCAATGTCGTCGTCGATTTCTCTATTGCCTTGCATGATTGAATCCAAATATTTAAGCTTCTCAACTTTTAATATTTTGTTTGATTTCTACAAGGCATTGTGCAGAATGAGTTCCATTTCCCTCGTAAGAGATCTTCAATGTTTTACAAAAAGTATGCTAGATTTTGCTCCTCTCTTTATTTGACATGGGCTATTAAGAGATGATTTTGCTGCAAGGGATTAAACTCACTGCTCGATGCATTAAAAATCCCATGAAAGTGATCTCGCCATCCTTTTAGAAATAATATATCATATGACTATAGCTCAAGGTTATATAAACCATTCCTTTGAATGATTTAAGAGTTCTCCTTTTGTAAGGCTGGGTACGGCCACACCCCTGTGTTTTCTCTCAATATAATTTTTTATACCCAAACCCCCTGGTGCCAAAACAAAAAAGGGAACACAAGAAAAGGGAAACAAGGAAGAGAATAATAATTATATATTTCCTGTAACATTTTTTTTCTCCTTTCTTTTTTTGTCCTCTCTAAGTAACAAGAGCCATGACACCAGTAAAGGAGTAGACTACGCACTACCCACAATGTTCTTTATTTACCATACAGTTGCTAAGAGATTAAAATGTCCTAGCATTAATCAATCTTATCTTTGAACAGTGCACCAACAAAGCACTAAAGGACACAAATCTACACCATTAATCTCCAAGCTTTTGCATTAAAACATCACATGTGTTTCAAAAAGAAAAAGTTTCAGTAAGGAAGATGCACTTTCAATGTGATATCCTCAACTCCTAACCTAAATTCCGTTGGAGGAGACTTGATTAAGGTCATCTCTCTCAATGTAAAAATGGATCATAAGAAAAGATCCATAACATCCGAAAACAACTCCCTAGACTATTATCTCATTCTAGAGACATCGCAGCTCTCAACTTAAATTTAAGCTACTCAATGATAGATAATCATATGTTCTGGACTTTAATTGGTCAACAATTACATATAATATGTATCATGTTTCCCAATTTTAAAGACAGACATATCCATGCCATACAAATTTCATCTATATCCATCAGTAGAATTTACAGACCAAATAATATCATAACCTAATTCTTCCTATATATAAATCAATTCAACCAAATAGCCAATACACAAAGATTATTCCTCAAGATCACTGGGGACGATAAAGCATTGTGGCAAGGCTGAACAAGTAATCAAGCGGAACTGCTCTCTACTCTATTAAAAACCTAAAACCATAGTTGGAAGCAAATGTGATGTCAAGCCAAAGCAAGTACCAAAGAAGTTATTAAGAGTTGTACTCACGATTTGGTTTGGGCAGGAAAAGGATAGGGACCATAATCAAGCAAATACAAGCCCAAACAGGGATTACACACATCTCAGATAGTCTTCTTCAATCCCTTACTTTACAGACAGCCTTACCTCCTCTATTTTATTGGAATCCATCTGATTTGTCAGGGAAATTAGGAAAATAGTTCAGTGAGGGGATTATGTTGAGGCCTCTAGGTGGGATGGAAGTAATTATCCTAAAGTTTCTATTCATCCAGTGTGGAATGGGCTTCCTAAATAATCTTTAAGATACAAAGATTTCTTTCATAGACTCGTGTTGCACTCATAAGTTTAGGCACTAGAGCTTTAAGAGTAGACCAAACTTTATAGGGCCGGATGTTGGAATAACTCTCTTAACTCATGCCTTCTAGCATGGCCAAGCATGCATCGATTTCACATATTTACTATTGTATTCATGTCCCTTCATGAAAAGATGCCGGTAACTTCCTGTCACAACTAATCATGGATATGCCTCTTTCATGAAAAGTGACTAGTTAGCTAAACAACTAATTTAATTAATGTGCCTGTTCATTAGTCGTGCCTCTTTAATTAACTAATTAAAATTAATCAATAATACCAATTTTTAATTTCTATCTCGGAGTAATCCTCACCGAACTCTTCTCCTAAATTCCCCAACATGATCACCCCACCCAATTTGTTTGGCATTGTCTTACGCATGAAATTCTACAATCTGAGTACATCTTCACCATAACCAATTCCATTCATTCACTCGACAGAGTGCAAATACGCTTGAAATTTACGAGTTAAAACATTCACTTTATTCCAAATTTCAAATAGAGTACATCGGCAAACACATCAGTTCAGGAGGCAATTCCTACCAGGTACAATAGCACGATTCACTTCCACAAGCCAACAAACTAGCAAGTTTCTCAATTCGAATGTCATCCCAACAATACCTTATTGAACCAGCAACACATCACCTGGGAATAATCAAAAGTTCTGGATGCTGCTAACTGCTAAGTGCAGAACCATGAATTTCTTTGACACCCAGAAAGTGAATTCCAAGAAAGTTAATTACGAGCAGAATATACGGTATCCAAATACCGAGTAAAGGGGGAAAAGGTTGTTGGGAGTAGAAAACAAACAATCAAGAAAGCATAAACTTGCCCGAACGGTAGGAGAGGACGGCAGATGAGCTAAGGCGAGAGCTGCTACAGGATGCCGGGCGGTAAGAGGCCGGTGTTGGAAAGAGGGAATGCTTACTGCAGAATTCGGTATATTTAACCCACTGAATTGAACTGCCATTGCTACTGAAGTGAAGACAGGCCTCAGCCCCGACGAAGCGCAAGGAAGGCAAGGGGGAAAACGGTAGTGAATTTACTTTGGATGAGGATAGATGGTGAGCTGTCGTGCTCTGTTTGTTTAGCTAACAATCCTATGTCTACTTTGGAAGCGCACAGAATCTACTCATCTAGTATGGCCTAGGGAGTAGGGATGGGAGTTGCACCTAAATTCGAAAAATTCGCACTGAACTCGTCCATTTATATTGGATATAGGTATGAAAAAAATGCATATGGGGCAGGTACACTGAAAACGAGTATAAGTATGAGTATGGGTTTGGATATAGGCATCACCTGCCCCATACCCATACCCATACCCACCCGGGACTTGAATTTTTTTGGGTAAAATAAATCGTTGAATAAAATTTTGAACTTTCTCAGCGCCAACCATGCAATCCATTCATTTGTGTCGCTGATTTACTATACAGATACATGAAGTCACGTGACTCACGACTCACGACTCACGACTCATAAACCTAAAATCCTAACTCATTTGTTGTGTCCTACATTCTCTCATTTGTTGTATCTCTCACTGCATCATTCCAGTCATTTTCAAAATGCACTTTTTGTTCATGACTTAAGTATGAGCTCTTGCATTTATCCAATAGATGTTGTATTTCTTGAGAATAATCAACAGAGGTAAATTTAGTTTTATGAGTTTTTTTAGCTAAAAGAAATTCGTACCCGATGAATATTATATTTTAATATTTGTATATACCCGAATAAAATATAAAATATCCTACATACCCGATGGGTATGGGTAGAGTTAGAAAAAGCTGACCCAACACGATTACCGACCTGAACCCAATACGAAGTTAAGCGGGTTTGGGTATGAAGTTTGAACCCGTTTAGTTAAATGAGTTGACATGTAAATCCGTTTAATTAATTGGGTTAGGTTTAGATTGAGAATTTCAAATCGCAAAAATACCTATTTGACCCCTTTAATAAAATGGATTAAATACCCCAACTCGTTTACTGTTTATTTACCGTTTACGGTTTATCCTTTACATTTTGGGTGAGAATTAGGCTTTGGAGAGTTAGGCTTTGTGGTCCCTTTTATGCACTTGTTGGTTATTGACTTGCTGGTTATACTATTAAGAATTACAGACAATGCTATTGTTTAAGACTTGACTTGGACATGGTTTCTAGCTTAAGTTGTTGGTTCTTATATGAACTTTCTAGAATGTAAAATTATGTTGTCGCTGACTGTTTTGCTGGAATATGTTCTGAATATGTTTAAACCTACAAGTTAGTTGCTATTTTGTTGTACTTTTGAAAGCAGTCATGCCTTAAGAGGCTGAAAAATATGTAATTTGTTTTGCAAATTATCTTTGGGATGAAATTTGTGTTGCAATTAAATAGGTTGGTAGGTAAAATGGGTGATGCATGAGCCTTAAGGAAACTCAAGCAATGGAACTCGTTTGCAATCTGATTTTAGCTAGCCTTTGTAATAGCAAGCAACAAGAACTAAAACAGAGGATATGAATGGGATAAAGGCCACGCCACCACCCAAGCTAATTAGGAATCCACCCTCCAAATCATAAAGGCAATGCTACCAGAATTGGATTAAAGGAGACCACTCTAAACTAGCAATCTGTTTGGATTGATAAGAGAGAGATTTGAGAGGTTTTGAGCTTGAACTCGAAAATGGAGGTTTGTATATCATGTAATCTGCCTTGAACAAGCAAGCAAGCAAGTATATATACATGTCTTAAGCTAGAAAGCAAGCAAGCTAACTATTGGTCTAAGCTAATCCGGCTTAAGCTAATCTGTTTGCAAAATAGTTTTAGCCTAAGTTGATTACAAGCTTTGAGTGTATCTAATACAATCTTGTTTATCCCTAACCAAGGCCTAAAACATGGTTACTTAACAATAAACATCCACTTGCACATGCAGGAGAGAGAAAAGGTAGGCTGTAGGTCTGACTTTACGGCTAGCCTATCCTAGAGCAAGTGGTTGTCAAGTCCTTTCCCATTGGGCAAGTGAGCTGCCAAAGCTTCCAATTAGCCATGATGATGTTCCTGGAGGTCCAAGTAGTAAGGCAAGCAAGTAAGTAGGTGAGCAAACCCCTTAGATTAAGAAAACCCTTAAGCAAAGCCAAAGCAGTCAGTTTCAGCTTAACGGGTCTATTTGAGCATTGAACTTAAGCAAGGTCAAACCCCATGAAGAACTGGTCATGCTTTGGATTTCTCCCCATGGTTTGATACCTTAGGATGTTGGCTAACATCGTGACTAAAAAGATTGGCTCTGAATCACCTTTTGATAGGAGAACTGTTCATTTAGAGAGTACACAACCACAAGAGAGGGGGTGAATTGTGGTGTTCGATTTTCGCAATATGCTGGCAAACAGTCTTGAGACCCTGTTCGCACAGACTGTTCCTGAGTTGTGCAGAAGCGAAATTTCAACAAAATTAAGTGCGGAAATAATGGACACAGGATTTTTACGTGGAAACACCTCTAGCCCAACTGAGGTGAAAAAACCACGGCCTACCTCCCGTAGGATTTACACACTTCACTAAACGGGCTAAACACGTTACAATAGTAACACACCTTGTTACAACTTGTAACACACGTAACCGTCTTCCCTAAGACAAGTTACCCCACGTCCAAAATCCCCTTAATTTGGACACACACTCAACTCACTTTTGTGAAAGAAGAGTATAAAGAAAAACACCCTATTACAATGCTTCTCAACTAAGCTAATATAGGGTACAATGAAATCCTAGTATGCCAACTTTGAAAGCTCAAATAACTCACTCACTAGACACGGTTTTCTTTTCAAACTTTTAAGCTCATGAACACTGAATTTTTCTTTTTGAAAACCGATGCTTCTATCGTTCTAAGAAGCGACTTTATATAGTGCTTGGAAAAACAATTCCTCAAATTTTTGGAAACTAAAATCCCTAAAGAATATAGAATTCTTTAGCCACAAGGGATGAGGAAACATGAGCTGGAAACACTTCCTAAACCGTGTGCATAAGGCGGTGATTCTCAGCAACTAGCCCATGTTTTTCTCAACAACCTTATCCACTTGCCAAAAATTAGATATTCTTTTTATTCAAAAAGATTTTGCAAATCCCTTAGATTTTAATAACCGTTTTTAGGGTAAGGGGTAAGATACTCCATAGAAAAATCTTTCTTGCAAATCTTGGAGAAGCTGCTCAAAATCCAAAAGATAAAAACGTGAAAAATTATTTTTCGCAACTTATTCTGGAAACACCCTGAGTATCCTGTTTCCAGAATTATTTCGAAGGGTGATCCGAAATATTTTTCAAAAAAGCAAAACCGTTTCAAGTAAGTGGTAAGTTAAGACTTTCTGATTGGCATATTAACAAGAGTCTAAAAATATAAAACCAAATCAAATCAAGACATCTTGTTGTAACCACTAGTCATCTTGTAGAAAGACGAATTTGCTGCAAACACTTCACAGGACCTGTTTCTCACGGTTGCACTTATATCCTGTGCTTCAGACACTTCACAGGACATGTTTCAAACACCTCACAGTACCTGTTCCTCACGGATGTTCTTACATCGCTGACTTGAGTACCTGTTCTCGATAAACCATTAGTCAAGCAGTTTTAATACATTGAGAACAGCAGTAAGGTCCTGTTCTGTTTGGAGCAACAACAACACTTGGATTTGTTATCATCAAAACCTTATACATTCTAACAAATTCCCCCTTTTTGATGATGACAAACCAAGTGACCATATTGACTTTCAAGGACAATTGAAGTGATTAGTGCCAATTATTTATAGGACCGACAATTCACATGAAGCAGTTAGTATCGAAAAAGTGTAAGAAATTTAACTCATCTATGGCAAAACTAAAACAATATTGGTCAACCTATCTTCCCCCTTTTGGTACCATTAAAAAGTAGGGGCGAACAGTCAAGCATAGGGTGTTTGCTATCACCACCACTTGGGTAATGGAGGAAAGTCAATAGGCAATACACTCAAGTGTGTTGGTACGGTAATGAGATTGGCTATCCTAGTCACACATAAGCAATTCACAACAGAAAGCAAGCAAGGCAAAGCCAATCAAAAAATAAGATAACCCGTCATTCACCAAACGAGTGCAACAGAAAGTACAAACTAGCAAGAGAGGATAACCAAGAGAAGTGAGAACAGGCTATGAGAACGACAGATGGGGGGTGATCAGAGAGCAGGAGGGGAAAATTTTGCTGAGAGGGAAGAGAGAAGGGCGAGGAGATCTTCATGACGTTTAGCGTTTAGAGCTTTTTCTTCATCCAGAGCAGCCTTTACAGCAGTAAGCTCAGCACTGAGTCGAGAGTTTTCTTCCAAAGCAGCCTCAAGCTTGACTGAGGAACTGCCAAGAACAGGGTGTTCTGCTCCCCTGTTTTGAGGCAGACCCCTCAACCAAAGTGTATCCACACCCCATAAGGGTGTTACTCCCAATCTCATCAATGAACTGAGCACCCATCTTCTTCTGCAGAGTCACCCCAAAGTGCTCAAACACACTAGTCAGGAAGAAACCATACCCCAGGTCATGTTCCCTGGAGGTGTTTGCAATTCTTGCAATATGTCGAATCATGATGGCGGGAAGGTTGATTTGCTCTTCCCTGTCCATCAGATCCATCAAACACTGATCCATGGAATCAGCAAGATTGCGACCCTGGCCCCGAGGAATGACATTCTTGATAATAAACCAAAATATCAATTGATGGAGCGATGTCATGTCCCCTTTCTTTACTGACTTGGGTGTTTGCAGGCTTGGTTACTGGCTAAATTTCTGGGAGAGCTCCAGCAGCCTGGCTGTCCCTAGAATAGTCTTGTCTTCTCTCACATAGATATCAAAGCCTGTGGAGGGAATCCCCAGAATTTTCCCTAATATCTTCGCATCAAAGCGAAGCTGTTGCCCATTAACAATACTTGTCACCACTCCTTCGGTGACAGTGCAGTTGGCATAGAACTCTGCCAACTCAGGTACAGAACACCCCAGCTGGGTGTTTGTAAACAGCTCATACCACCCCTGTGCACGCAGCTTGTGCAGAAACACCCCTAGGCCCTGTTCCTCAAAATATTTTACCTTGATAATTTTGCCCCTGACTACCCGTCTTTGAAGCAGTTGGGTCAGTTTGGCTGAGATTGCGGACGGGGTAGACTTCTTGGCTCTTTTAGGTTGAGGCTCAGTAGGAGGGTCTTGGGTGGAGGCGTGTTTGAGAGAGGCTTTTCTCTTAGAAGTTTTGAGGGGTGATGGTTTGGAGAGTAAAGTGGAGGTCGATGTTGGTGCAGGCAGAGGCTTATCCTCTGAGGACTCTGAGAACACGGGAGTGCCCTGTTTGAAGGAGGTGTTCTTAGTGTCGCTATTTGATGAAGGCTTAGAGGAGGAATCAATTTCCTCAACAACAGGGGATGTCTGTTTGACAGGTCGAGGCGTGGATTGGAAAGCAATTCGGGCTGATTTTCGAGTTGGCCTATTTATGGGTTTGGCCGAAGAGGGGATTTGTGGTTTTGGTTTGACAGGGGTTTCATTTTTTGAGGGTTCTTCAGTCTGGCCGCTTTGAGGCCTTGATGGTGGTCGTGTTCTTGGCATTCTAGTACGCCTAGCCACAATTTTGTACCTTTTGCGTTTCTCACCAGTTTGTGTTACCGATGTGGCTTGTGCAGGCTTGACAGGAGACTCCTTCATTTGACCACTACTTCCCCCTTCTTCTTTTGACAAATCCTCCCTTAGGTCATCCCTAAAAACCTCAGGCCCTGTTTCTGGCCCTGTTTCCTGCTCTGGAAACAGCCCAAGCGAACTGACGTCATCTAGTCCATGATCGAACAGAAAGATTTTATCTAAAGGCCCAATTTCTCTTTCAGATGCCCTAACATGTTCTTGGGGTTTACATGCCCCCGTTTCTACAAACAAAATCAATTCCCACCCAAATTTGTAAGGGATGTCTTCCAATTTCAGATTCACTGTTTTAAGGTCGATGCTTTTCAAAAACCCAAAAGGTTTATGGACAATGGGTCGAGAAGGTTCAGTAGTTTTACCTTCCATGAGGGCCGTCAGAAATTGTGTAGGCGCAAACAAGGCTGTGGCTGTTTGCAAGGCTGTGCCCTGTGTCTGGTTGCCCTGAGTCAAGGTCGAGGAGCTCTCGGAGCTAATGGGAGACGCCATTTTTCAAAGGAAGGAGAGAAATTAGGGTTTCTTGAACAGAGTTTCAGAGCAAGAGAGTTTCGATGGAGGTGAGAGATTGAGCAAGAGAGCTTTAAAGAGAGAGAGAGACATGCAAAATCTTTAAAAGATTTTGCCCGTTTTGCAACGGGCTTTTGCATTTATTTAGGTCGCGCACGCCTCGGGAAGAGATTAGCAATTTTCAATTTGTTGCACATATTTGACAAACAAGAGGCGTACCTGTTCCTGGTACTTGTTCTTGATGTTACTTGCTCGGTAACATGGGACAATAAGGGCAATCTCATTAGACCTCAACGAGTGTTAGCAAGTTACAAACCTCACATATGCTAAACATAGCATAGAAGTTGATTGCAAACAAAAATTTAATATGTTGTGCCCATAACTTTTAAATTTTGCAAACAGGGAGAGAGAACAGGTTGGTCAGGTTGTTCTAATTAAGCCTAGTTCGAGTCTATTCCTTTCAAATTGTTCTCTACCCAATGCTTTTGTGAATATATCAGCAATTTGATTTTCAGTGGCACAAAAATTCATTGAGATCACTCCTTTTCAACATTGTCTCTTAGAAAATGATGACGAATGTCAATATGTTTTGTTCTTTTGTGTTGACATGGATTTTTGGCAATGTTAATTGCACTTGTATTGTCACAATAAATATGAATGCATCCTATGTCAACACAAAAGTCCTTGAGTTGTTGTCTTATCCATAATAACTGAGCACAACAAGATGCAGCTGCCACGTATTCAGCTTCTGCTGTGGACAAGACAACAGAGAGTTGTTTCTTGGTTGCCCAAGATACCAAATAAGGTCCAAGAAAGTGAGCCATCCTGAGGTGCTTTTCCTATCAACCAAGAAACTTTTGATATCCATTTGATATAACTTAATCTCCATGTGGGTCGCAAAAGCTATCAAAATTCGAATAGCTTCCATCCTTGCAACAGGTGCAAAGGTCTCTTCATAATCAATTCCCTCTTCTTAGTTGTAGCCTTGAACCACCAGCCGGGCCTTGTTCCTAGTGACTGTTCCGCACTTATCTAGCTTATTACGGAACACCCACTTGGTTCCAATGATTGTTCTATCCTCTGGCTGTAGCACAAGGTGCCATACCTTGTTTCTTTCGAACTGATGGAGTTCTTCTTGCATGGCTGTGACCCAATCTGAATCGGCAAGGGCTTCATTAATATTCTTAGGCTCAATTTTTGAGAGAAAAGCATAGAAAGCACAGAAATTTTTGAGTCCAGATTTAGTTTGAACTCCTGCATTAATATCAGACAAAATTTGATCAAGAGGATGTGAACTTTGGTATTTCCATGATCGTGGTGAAAGTGGGTTCACAGACTCGCTCTCCATCCTAGCTGGAATACTCGGTGAAACAGGTTCAGAACCTGTTCTCGAGCCTGTTTGGGAGCTTGTTCCTGGATTTATCCCTAAAGGATTCGGCTGGTGTTGTCCCGAACAGGGTTCCACCTTGTTTCCCCCCTGTTTGGTTCACACCTTGCTTACCTTCCTGAAGAACAACTTCAGGTCTTGATCCCTCAGGTTGATCCTTACCTTAATCATGTTGAAGTAGCACGTCTTTTCTAATAAGACCTAGTTCGAGGTCTTCTTCCTGTGCATCATTCTCACTTAGAGAGTTAGTTTCATCAAAAAGCACATGCACACTTTCCTCAACACACAAGGTTCTGTTATTAAACACTTTGTATGCCTTACTATGTGAGGAGTAACCAAGGAATATTGCTTCATCACTCCTTGGATCAAATTTCCCTAAGGCATCCTTTCCCTTATTATGCACAAAACATTTGCAACCAAATACTCTTAAATGCAAAATATTGGTTTTCTTCCTTTGAGGAGCTCATAAGACGTTTTGTTAAGAAGAGGTCTAATCATGCATCTATTTACAATGTAACATGATGTGTTCAAAGCTTCAGCCTAGAAGTTTCTAGGAAGACCACTAGCAACAAGCATTGTTCTAGTCATGTCTTCTAGAGTGCGATTTTTGCGTTCTACCACCCCGTTCTGTTGGGGTGTTCTTGGAGCTGAAAAATTATGATCAACACCATGCTCATTACAATAATCAGTGGAGCTTGAATTTTCAAATTCTGTCCCATGGTCAGACCTTAAGCATACCAAGAAATGTCTTACTCTCTTTTCAATCTTTTTAATGAAAGTAAGAAATTTTTCAAAGGTTTCATCTTTAGAAGCCAAAAACAAAGTCCAAGTGAAACGAGAGTAGTCATCCACTATCACAAGCACATACCTCTTGCCACCTCGGTTCATGATCCTCATTGGACCACATAGATCCATATGTATCAATTCAAGAGGTCAAGTAGTGCTTACACACTTTTTAGACTTAAATGAATTTTTGACTTGTTTACCTTTGGCACATGCATCACATGCCTTGTCATCATTGAATTTGATGGAAGGTAAGCCAACCACTAAATCTTTGGTTATAAGTTTGTTCAAAAGAGAGTGGCTTGCATGACCTAGTCTTTTGTGCCAAAGCATAACATCATCATTTAAGGCACTCAAACAAGTCAAATTATTTTGGGGAAGAGTGGAGATACGCACTTTATAAACATTCTTGTGTCGCTTCCCCCTCAACACAACATCTCCTGTGTTCATATTCACAACCAAGCAACGTGTTGGTGAGAACACTACTAGGTTGTCTTTGTCGCACAGTTGGGACACACTTAGCAAGTTGTGTTTTAATCCATCAACAAAATAAACATTGTCAATTGAATGGGAGAGTGACTCACCTATCTTACCTATGCCGACAATTGTCCCGGATTTGCCGTTTCCAAATGCCACACTCCCACCTGCTGAAACTGTAAGTGAGAGAAAATTGGATCTTTCACTAGTCATATGCCTCGAGCACCCACTGTCAACATACCACAGCTGCTTGTTCCCTAGACTGTTCCCTGCACTGTTTGCTAGGTTGTTTGCTGGGTTGTTCTCTCTCACTTCAGCCTGCAAAACAAATCAAGGGTTAGTTTTGGGAACCCAGATCCACTTGGGTCTCATTCCTTTAGACGTACAAATCTCATCTTTCCTAACCCATATTTGTTTTACATGAACTGTGTTCCTTTCAATTGCATACTTTCTTATAGGATAAGCATATCGATAATGCCCCGTTTTACCACAATGAAAGCAAATAATATTTTCAGTTAATCCCACATATTTTTTATTCACTGGGTAGGTCATCTTAGGCACAAAACCTAGTCTTCTTCTATTTCGACTATGATGAGTGTTTAACCATTCAAACGCCCTTGAGGACCTGTTCCAAAGCTTGTTTATGGCAAGGTCTGATTCTAAGTATTTTATTTTCTCAAGCAAGTTTTTATTTTCTTCCAGCAAAGACTCGACCTTACCTTTTAAGTCAAGGGATTCTTTTTCTATCTCAGTCAGTTTAGTGAAACAAGTCTCTTCTTTCATGAGTAGAGTTTCTTTAAGCACATTGATGTTTTCATGCAAGCCAAGAGTCTCTTTGTCAACTTCAAGTTTTTTCAATTTAAGGGTTTCATTTTCAAGTTTTAGATCTCGAACATCCCTTTTTAATTCAGCACATATATCCATTATAGTGTACACTAATTCCTCAAGAGTTGATTTATTTAGACCCCGTACCTTGTTCCTGAGTTGAGTCAGACTGTCTATTGATTCATCATCTGAATCAGTGTCACTTCTTGCCATGAGTGCTACATCAGCTTCCCTAGCTTCAGACCCTTTCTCATGCTCGCTTGAATCTCCCCAGGCCGCGAGCATAGCTTTTGAGAACCTTTTCGCTGAGCTGCTTACACCCTGTTTCCTCCCCTGTTTTCTAGGATGTTCGGGTTCTTGTTCTTCCTTGTGCAGTGGGCAGTTTCTCACAATGTGGTCCAGTTTGCCACACTTGAAACACCCGGAGAACTATTCCCGAGAGGTGTTCTGGCCTTGCTGAAGTCCTTCCTTTTGCTATTTTCTTTGACTTTCTTGAAGAACTTCTTGAACTTTTGAGTGATCATGGCAATCTCCTCCTCATCAGAATCAGAATCATCTTCTAAGGCCTTTAGTGCAAGACCTCGATCTCTCTTTGTCTCATCTTTCTGTTGAGAATTTTTCCTAAGTTCATACGTTTGGAGGTTGCCAATCAGCTCATCTTGTTCATGTCCTTAGCTTCTTGGATGGCCGTTACTTTCGCTTCCCAAGAATGAGGTAAAATTCTTAGAATCTTCCTCACCAATTCTTCGGTGGTGAAGGATTTTCCTAGGGATTTCAGCTCATTCGTTATGTGAGTGAAGCGAGTGTACATGTCCATCACACTTTCACGATCACCCATCTCAACAGCTCATACTTTCTCATAAGCAATTCAATCCGGGATTGCTTTACTTGATTGGTCCCTTCGTGAGCTACTTGCAAAGCATCCCAGATTTCTTTGGCCGACTCACATTCAGATATGCGAGTATATTCATCAGGACCTAGGCCGAAATATAGGAGTTTCTTGGCCTTGGCATTCTTCTCCATCATCTTGTAATCTTCAGCATTGAATTCCTTAGGCTCCTTGGGGATTGACTTTCTATCTTCAGTGATTTTCTTAGGGATGAGTGGTCCATTCTTGATGAGCATCCATAACTCATAATCCTCGACTTGGATGTAGTTTTCCATTCTATTCTTCCACCATCCATAGTGTTGGCCATTAAAGTATGGTGGTCGAGTTATGGATTGACCTTCAAGCATGCCTTGTGGTGTACTCATTTTCAAGGATCTCTCAAAGGTGTTAGCCTTTCAAAGGAGAACCTGCTCTGATACCACTTGTTGATTTAGAGAGTACACAACCACAAGAGGGGGGTGAATTGTGGTGTCCGATTTTTGCAATATGCTGGCAAACAGTCTTGAGACCCTGTTCGCACAGACTGTTTCTGAGTTGTGCAGAAGCGAAAATTCAACAAAATTAAGTGCAGAAATAATGGACACAGGATTTTTACGTGGAAACACCTCTAGCCCACCTGAGGTGAAAAAACCACGACCTACCTCCTGTAGGATTTACACACTTCACTAAACGGGCTAAACACGTTACAATAGTAACACACCTTGTTACAACTTGTAACACACGTAACCGTCTTCCCTAAGACAAGTTACTCGACGTCCAAAATCCCCTTGATTTGGACACACACTCAACTCACTTTTGTGAAAGAAGAGTATAAAGAAAAACACCCTATTACAATGCTTCTCAACTAAGCTAATACAGGGTACAATGAAATCCTAGTATGCCAACTTTGAAAGCTCAAATAACTCACTCACTAGACACGGTTTTCTTTTTAAACTTTTAAGCTCATGAACACTGAATTTTTCTGTTTGAAAACCGATCCTTCTAACGTTCTAAGAAGCGACTTTATATAGTGCTTGGAAAAATAATTCCTCAAATTTTTGGAAACTAAAATCCCTAATGAATATAGAATTCTTTAGCCATAAGGGATGAGGAAACATGAGCTGGAAACACTTCCTAAACCGTGTGCATAAGGCGGTGATTCTCAGCAACTAGCCCATGTTTTTCTCAACAACCTTATCCACTTGCCAAAAATTGGATATTCTTTTTATTCAAAAAGATTTTGCAAATCCCCTTAGATTTTAATAACCGTTTTTAGGGTAAGGGGTAAGATACTCCATAGAAAAATCTTTCTTGCAAATCTTGGAGAAGCTGCTCAAAATCCAAAAGATAAAAACGTGAAAAATTGTTTTTTCGCAGCTTATTCTGGAAACACCCTGAGCGTCCTGTTTCCAGAATTGTTTTGAAGGGTGATCCGAAATATTTTCCAAAAAAGCAAAACCGTTTCAAGTAAGTGGTAAGTTAAGACTTTCTGATTGGCATATTAACAAGAGTCTAAAAATATAAAACCAAATTAAATCAAGACATCTTGTTGTAACCACTAGTCATCTTGTAGAAAGACGAATTTGCTGCAAACACTTCACAGGACCTGTTTCTCACGGCTGCACTTATATCCTGTGCTTCAAACACTTCGCAGGACATGTTTCAAACACCTCACAGTACCTGTTCCTCACGGATGTTCTTACATCGCTGACTTGAGTACCTGTTCTCGATAAACCATTAGTCAAGCAGTTTTAATACATTGAGAACAGTAGTAAGGTCCTGTTCTGTTTGGAGCAACAACAACACTTGGATTTGTTATCATCAAAACCTTATACATTCTAACAAGAACCAAGCTAATTTTCAAAATGGGTTAGATTAGAGCTCAGACTGCAATGGTTAACAAAATTGGGTTGAATCACCATGAAGAACTGGCCATGATTTTGTTTTCTCTTTATGATTTAAATCCTTAGGATGTTGGCTATCATCCCAAGAAAAAATATTGGCCCTAAGTCAGGTTTTAGGTGGTGATTTCACCTAATCTTCTAAGACGGGTAAACTAGACTTCCCCGGTATACCTTCACTGTTTTGGACTAATGCAGTAAAATACCTATGGTATAGGCTAAAATTGAGTTCCCTCCTTGAAAATAGACTTCTTAGGGAGTCCAACAAAGTAGGAATTGCCCATAGGAGGTCTTGGAAACTCCCAGAATCATGTCATCCAAAATGGTGCTTAATTCTGGTTTGGAGCAATAGAACAAGGCTTGAATCTTACTGGGTGTAATATGGTTATCTTGATCTCCTTGACCTTGGTTCATACCTTGGTCTTGATTTGGATCTTGGGAGCCTTCTTGGGTTCCATGCTCTACATCAACCTCCCCTTCTTCAAGAAGATTTGACCTCAAATCCGAAGGGTCTTCAAAACAGTCCTCCACATAAGGAATTAAGTCACCAATGTTAAAGGTGGTTGAAACAGCCATATCTCCTAGAAGTTAAAGCTCGTATGCATTATCCCCAACCTTCTGAATGACCTTGAATGGCCCATCCCCTCTTGACATAAGCTTGTTCTTTCTCCTCGATGGGAATCTCTCCTTTCTGAGGTGTAACCAAATGAGATCTGCTGGATTGAATTCCAGTTTCTTCCTATGTTTGTTTGCCCTTGCTTTGTAAGCTACATTAGTCTTCTCTATGTGATTTATTATCTGTGCATGCAGCCTTTTGATCTCTTTTGCTCTCAATTTAGCCTCATGACGTACCCTTGACTCACTAAGTAAACGTAGCAAGTTAACGGCAGTAAGAGGGTTCACGCCGTGCACACACTTAAAGGGAGAGTGCTTAGTAGCATAGGATGGAGCCCTATTATAGGCAAACTCAGCATGAAGTAGTTTTAAATCCCAATCCTTTAGGCTTTTGCTCACCAAACTTTTAAGCAAAGTAGTACGAGTTCGGGTTGTTACCTCTGTTTGGCCATTAGTTTGAGGATGATAGGTTGTACTAAATAAGAGCTTAGTGCCTAAAAGTTTCCACAAACTCCTCCACAAGTGGGATATAAACTTTGAGTCTTGATAAGATACAATGGTTTTAGGAACTCCATTGAGCCTAATGATCTCTTTGAAGTACAACTCAGCAATGTAATTAGTATCATTAGTTTTGTGGCAAGGAATAAAATGTGCCATCTTGGGAAATCTATCCACAACCACCATCATCACATCTTTCCCCGTTTGGGTCCTAGGGAGAGACACAATGAAATCTATACTAACATCATCCCAAGGCTTTAAGGGTACGGGCAGTGGGGTGTACAAGCCTTAGTGGAACTGATTCTTTGCTTGATGGCATATGGGGCAAGCTGAAATGATCTTGTGAACATCCCCTCCCATCTTAGGCTAATAGAATTGCTCTTTCAAAATGTCCATTGTTTTGTTTAAGCCAAAATGGCCAGCAAAAGTACCACCATGAGCCTCTCGGACTAGTAATTCCCTTAGTGAGGACTTAGGGATACACAGCTTGTTATACCTGAATAAATAGCGTTCTTGGACAGTATATGGACCAGCTTTTGGAACTTCCTCTATGAGGGGCTTGAAATTTAGATCCTCTTTATAGATAGCTTGGATTGAATGGAATCTAAGTACGTTAACTTCTAAGACAGAAAGTAAAGCATACCTTTTGGATAGGGCATCCGCAACCACATTCTCTTTTCCACTTTTGTGCTTGCAAGTAAAGTTGAATGATTGGAGGAACTCCACCCATTTTGCATGCCTGGGGGTTGAGTTTATGCTGAATATACTTGAAGGCCTGGTGATCAGAATGCAAGATAAAAGGTAGCTTTGAGGTAATGACCCTAATGTGTTAAGGCCCTCACAACAGCATAGAACTCCTTATCATATAGTTGACTCTGGACCCATTCAGTTTCCCACTGAAATAGGCAATAGTCTTCTGGATTGGATCAGAACAGCTCCTATCCCTATTCCACTTGCATCACACTCTAGCTCAAACAGATCTTCAAAGTTGGGTAAGGCCAAAACTGGTGCTTGGCATAGTTTCTGTTTGATCTCTTCAAAGGCCTTCTGGGCAGCCTGGGACCACTCAAATGCTCTTCTCTTCATGCTTTCAGTAATGGGGGTCACAACTGAACTGAAATCCTTGATAAACCTTCTATAAAAGGAAGCTAAACCATGAAAGCTTATCACCTTTGTGACTAATTTGGGTTGAGGCCAGGATTGAATTGCCTCAATCTTACTTTGATCAACCTGTATACCTTGGACTGAAACCACATAACTAAGGAAGGTGAGTTGTGCGGTGAAAAACTCACACTTCTCTATCTTGGCATATAGCTTCTGTCTCCTTAGAGCCTCTAAAACTTGTTTCAGGTAATCCACATGATCTCTCCCATTCTGGCTATGAACCAGAATATCATCAAAGTATACCACTATAAAGTGACCATGAAAGATCTAAGAACCTCGTTCATTAGCCTTATGAAAGTACTAAGGGCATTAGACTGACCAAAGGGCATGACAAACCATTCATACAACCCTTGCTTGGTTTTAAAGGCTGTTTTTCATTCATCCCCATCCCTCATCCTAATATAGTGGTATCCATTTCTGAGATCTATCCTTGAGAACACTTTTGAGCCCTGTAGTTCATCTAACATATCATCAAGTCTCGGAATAGAATACCTATACTTGATATTTATGTTGTTTATGGCTCGACTATCCACACACATTCTCATGGTCCTATCTTTCTTAGGCACAAGGCTAGAATAGAACAAGGACTGACGTTGTCCCTTATGTAACCTCTATTAATAAGCTTTTGAACTTGGCTGTAAAGTTTCTTGGTCTTAGTGGGGTTACACATATAGGCCGGTTTGTTTGGGAGGGCAGGCCCAGGCAGTAGGTCAATTTGATGTGCAATCCCTCTAAGTGGGGCAATCCATGGGGCAAATCACTTGGAAACACATCCAGATACTCATGTACAAGGGGCTGAGTAAGGGGATGTCAAGGTCTCCCTCTCTCTCCTTATTTTAACATAAGTTAGGTATAAACTGGTTTACGTTTACTTATGGATCTCTTCACCCGTGTTTCACTCAAAAACAAGCCTTTCTTACTTGTGTTTTCCTCCCCAAGGCTAGTTTTGATGTTCTGGATTTGGTTTAGGGGCAAAGATGTGAGAGTATAGTTTCGACCCCTGACCTTAAAGGTGTAAGTATTGGCTGTCCTATTATGAATAGCACCTATATCAAACTGCCAAGCCTCCCTAATAGCAAATGACATGCATCCATAGGTAAGATATCACAAAGGACCTCATCTTTAACGTTGCCCATGGTATAGGTGATTAGGGCCTGTTTGGTCACATGAACCTCATTCCCTTTCTTGAGCTATTACAGGGAGTAAGGTTTAAGGCGGGGAATAGTAGGTAGTTTGAGCTTATCAATCAAATGGGATGAGGCAATGCTGGTACAACTACCCCTATCTATGATTAAACTACATATCTTCCCTTGTATGGCGCACTGAGAGTGGAAGATAAGTTCTCTTTGGTTTTCTTCCTTTGAAGCCTCCATGGTGTGTAAAACTCTTTTGAGGACCAGAAACTCCCCAACTTCAGGAGCTAAAATGGTGTCCTCCTCTTTTTCAGCTTCCTCTTCATCCGGTTCAATGATAATCTAATTGATCTCATCAATCTCTTTGATGGTGACAGCTCTTCTGTTTGGGCTTTCAGCTTGGAAATGGCCATATCCTTGACATTTGAAGCACCTCTTGCCATCAAGTTGCTTAGGAAACTCCTAAACAACTCCTTTGCCTTTTTCTTTGGTTGGATCAACTTTGGTGTGTGTTTTGGGTTTAGGGCCAGAATAAGGTTTAAGGAGAGTCTAGGGCTTAGGTGGCTGGTTAGGACGAGAGTATGAGTTTGTAAAAGGCTTTTTGTTTTTGGAATACCTCTCAACCTTGATAGCCAGCTTGCATACATCCTCAAAACTCTAGTAAGATTGAAGATCAACCTTTTCAGCAATGCCTTGATCTAGCCCTCTAAGGAACCTCACAACAGTTTGTTATGTTTCCTCTTTTATCCAACTTCTAATCTTGAGTTGCTCGAATTCCCTAATGCATTCTTCCACACTCATCCTACCTTGAGTTAGGGAGGACACTCTAAGGTAGAGATCCCTCTTATAACCTTCAGGCAGAAACCTCTTGCTCATGAGCTTTTTTTAGTTTAGACCAAGTGTTGATCCATGGCTTTTCTTCCCTAGCTTGTTGCCTTTTGGTGTTTTCTTACCAAAGGGAGGTATACTTTTTGATTTAAGGATGCCTATTTTAAAGGACTTTTCATCAGAATAGCCTTTAACTTCAAAGAATCTCTCCACATTTTGAATCCATTCCAAGTATACATTCGGATTTAAGGTTTCCTCAAAATTTAAGGGATCAAATTTCATATCCCTCATATCATCTTCATTGCGTCTGATTGGCCTTCTTCTACCCCTAGGAGAGTATTCTTCTTGGGAAGAAGATGAATGATCAGAAGTTAGATCATTCCTAGGTTGGACCCTCTCCATTCTCCTAGGCCCTCCGGGATCATCCTTAAATCCGTCCAAAACATCAGCTACGCTGGTTGTGAGCGTTTGGACATCTCTTTACAACTAAAGTATGGCATTCCCTCTTCCCAACTCATGAGCCGCTTCAAGGAATAAACCTCTAGGAACTCTAGTTTGGGAAGGCTCAGCTTCATCTCTCCCAGCTATGAATTGAGATCAAGTTCTAGGTTGTTTGAGTAGTTTAGGTGCTTTTGTGGCTGGGTGCGTGCTTGGGCTTGAGGAGGTTCTTTGTAGTTGCTAGAAACATGGTTTTAAAATAGGGGAAGATTGCAAAACCAAAGAACAACAAGCAAACTCACTAGGTTATGCTCTGATACCACTTTGATGCATGAGCCTTAAGGAAACTCAAGCAATGGAACTCATTTCCAATCTGATCTTAGCTAGCCTTTGCAATAACAAGGAATAAGTACTAAAACAGAGAATATGAATGGGATAAAGGCTACACCACCAACCAAGCTGATTAGGAATCCACCCTCCAAATCATAAAGGCAATGTCACCAAAATTGGATTAAAGGAGACCACTCTAAATTAGCAATTTGTTTGGATTAATAAGAGTGAGATTTGAGAGGTTGAGGTTTGTATATCATGTAATATGCCTTGAACAAGTAAGCAAGCAAGTATATATACATGTCTTAATCTAGAAAGTAAGCAAGCTAGCTACTGGCCTAAGCTAATCCGGCTTAAGCTAATATGTTTGCAAAACAGTTTTAGCCTAAGTTTATTACAAGCTTTGAGTGTATCTAATACAATCTTGTTTATCCCTAACCAAGGCCTAAAACATGGTTACTTAACATTAAACATCCACTTGTATATGCAGGAGAGAGAAAAGGTAGGCTGTAAGTCACACTTACAGCTATCCTATCCTAGAGCAAGTGGCTGTAAGGCCAAGTGGGCTGCCAGAGTTTCAAACTAGCCATGGTGATGTTCCTAGAGATCCAAGTAGCAAGGCAAGCAAGCAAGTAGGTGAGCAAACCCTCTAGATTAAGGAAACCCTTAAGCAAAGCCAAAACAGTCAGTTTGAGCTTAACGGGTCTATTTGAGCACTGAACTTGAGCAAGGTGAAACCCCATGAAGAAATTGTCATGATTTTAATTTGTCCCATGGCTTGATACCTTATGATGTTGGCTAATATCCTGAGTAAAAAGATTGGCACTAAATTAGCTTTTGATAGTAGAACCAAGTTGATTTCCAAAATGGGTCAGATTAGAGCCTAGCCTGCAATGGTTAACAAAATAGGGCTGAATCACCATGAAGAACTGGTCATGATTTTGTTTTCTCTTCATGACTTGAATCATTGGGATGTTGGCTATCATCTAAGCAAAAATATTGGTCCTAAGTCAAGCTTAGGTGGTGATTCCACCTGATCTTCCAAGACAGGTAAATTGGACTTCCTTAGTATACCTTCACTAGTTTGACCTAATATGGCAAAATGCCTATGGTATGGCAAAAATTGAGTTACCTCCTTGAAAATAGACTTCTTAGGGAGGCCAACAAAGTAGGACTTGCCCATAGGAGGTCTTGAAAACTCCCAGAATCATACCATCCAAACAATGCCTAATTCTAGTTTAGAGCAAGAGAGCAAGGCTTGAATTTGGTTGGGTGTAATCTGGTTGCCTTAATCTCCTTGACCTTGGTTGATACCTTAGTCTTGATTTGGATCTTGGAAGCCTTCTTGGATGCCATGCTCTACATCAATGGGTAACCCGAATCTAACCCGTTTTGCCTGTTTAGGTAAATAGGTTAGGTTCAAGTCAACCTGTTTAAATGTTAAGCAATTTGGGTTGAACTTTTTCAACCTGTTTATTAAACAGGTCGGGTTCAAGTTCGAGAGTTTTCAACTCATTTAAGTTCGATACAACATATTACCCAGCTCCAGGTATGGGTATGGGGATAAATTCTGAAAACCCAACGGGTATGGGTGTGAGAATGGGGATGACTTTTAAAAATGGGTATAGGTGAAGGTATAACTCTCCACGCCCCGTGCTCATCCCTAGTATAACCCCATAAATTTAGAGCAAGTTATATCCTAATCCCAGTAGGGTAAAACTAACAAGGAAGTTTGCGATAGAAGTGTGATAAAGGACCCTCAATCCTAAGTTACGGCTTCTTATGCTTGCGCGAGCATAGCATATTTATGTACTTTCTATATCTCTAATTTCTTATCATTAAAAGGAAAACATAACAACAAACCCAATATATGGCATAATATATGTTGCTTTGTGTATTCAGTTTTTTTTTTTTTTTTAAAAAAGAGATTAAAAGCCCATATTAAGGGTTGGATGTCCTAGACTCTATTCATTTCTTTTGTAAAACAAAGGAGCGGTGGTTAAATATTAAAAAAATTATTGAATTCCAAGAGTACACAAATACAAGAGGGGGGTGAATTGTGGTGGCCGATTTTCGCCAAATAACTAACAAATAGCCGTAGCACTTGATTGCAGAGACTGTTCGTAAATCACAAACAACCTTAAGCCTTGTTTGCAGCGGTTGTTCCCAATTGGTTCAGTAGCGAAATTCAAAGTAATAAATGCGGAAATAAAGCACACACAATTTTTACGTGGAAAACACCTCTAGCCCAACTGAGGTGTGAAAAACCACGACCTACCTCGTGTAGGATTTAACCACTTCACTAACGGGCTGAACACGTTACAAAAGTAACACTCCTTGTTACAACTTGTAACCCACGTAACCTTCTTCCCTAAGACAGGTTACACCACGTCCAATCACACTATATTGGACATGTCCAAAGTCCACTCGACTATGGACACACTCACTCACTTTCTGATATGAGAACAGGGGTACAAAACACCTTACTAGGGGTGCTTCTGACTTAAGCAGATGTAAGGTACAATGAAGTCCTATTATGCCAATATATTGAAAGCTCAGTTAAGTACAAGCCTGTCACGGTTTTTCTCTTTGAAATGCAGCTTTTGGAAATCTCTTACTTCTTGTGTAAAAACCGGATGTAAATGGGAGAGAAGATTTCATTATTTAAACACACAAACCCAACGGCTAATACTTTCAAAAAGGATAGCAAAATCTTCTAATATTAGCAGCTTAGGGAGTTTCTTCAAATAAGATTCCCAACGGCTAGAGAAGATAAGATTTTACTAAAATAAGGGAAATTGATTTTTTCAAGGAATAAAAACTAATTACCCACTAAATATAGCTGTGCAGATTTTGCCCAAAAAAAGGATAAAGATTTCGGTTCCAAATTTGAAATCAATCACGGCCTAAAAATAAGGGATAAGAAATTTTGAAAAGAGATTCTTAGCAAAAACGGTTTTGCAATCTTTTTCAAATCAAAAATAATCCTTTTTAGAACTTAATTAGTTAGCCTAGGATTTCATAAAAAGATCCTTTAGAGCTGGCACCCAACCAAAGGAAATTTACTGGTAAAACAGACAGTCGAGGCTGCTGCAGTTTCAGGAACACCTTAGGCACCCTGTTTTCAGGGTTGTTTGGAAATTGGTGTTCCAAAGCAAATGTCAAAAACCGTTTTAAGAAGTGTTAAATTGAGACTTTCAAGATTGGCATATTAACAAGAGTCTAAAAGATAAAAACTAAACCAAACCAAGACTTCTTGTTGTAAGAATCAGTCATCTTGTCAAGAATAAATATACTGCTCCAAATACCTTGGTCACCTTGATTCCACGGGTAATCTTGTATAGCTGAATGTAACAACTTGTTCCTTAAGACTTAGCCAACTGTTTGGCGAGATTTACTGTTTGCTGATCTTGTATCACTGAAGCTTGGAACCTGTTCCTAAGACTTATTCTCAACATTTAGCATCCAGGTTAATACGAATATTACAAACAACAGTGTAGGTCCTGTTTGGAGAGCTTGTTTGGAACAACATTACTTAAACAAATATGTTACACTTGGATTTGTTATCATCAAAACTAAATATAATTATGCAACAAATTCCCCCTTTTTGATGATGACAAACCAAGTGACCATATTGACAAAAATTAAAAAAAAACTTTAAAACTTTAAAGAATGCTGATAGGGATCCACACTAGGTGCTAGGTCATAGAGCAAGTCATATGGTCTAGGTCATAGAGCAAGTCATATGGTCAGACATCTTCCCCCTTTTGGCATCATTAAAAACCATAAATAACGGGCAATCATATGGTGTTGGCAATAACAAGAAATTTCATTAACAGCCCAGAGATATACAATACCAAACAAAAACGTAAAGGGAGAGGGAAGAAAACATGAGGAAACATTAGGGAGCAGTGGGTGATGGTGACTGTGGAGAAGGGTTTTTGGGAGCAAGAGAAGAGAGAAGGGCCAGGAGGTCTTCATGGCGTTTGGCAGAGAGGGCCTTCTCTTCATCTAAGGCAGCTTTGACAGCAGAGAGCTCTTCCTTGAGCCAAGAATTATCTTGAAGAACATCCTCAAGTTTCCCTGAGGAACGGCCAGGAACAGGGCGAGGTGGTCTGGTGCCCTGTTTGGAGGCAGAGCCCTCGGCCAAAGCATAGCCACACCCCATAAGGGTGTCAGTCCCTATCTCATCAATGATTTGGGTAGCCACCTTCTTTTTGAGCTCTATCCCAAAATGCTCAAAGACCTTCGTCAGCAGAAAGCCATATCCAAGATCATGTGCCCGAGTAGTGTTTGCAATACGCGCAATATGGCGAATCATAAGGGTAGGAAGGTTAATGGGTTCCTCCCTGTCCAATAGATCCACCAGGCACTGATCTAGGGCATCAGCCTGATTGCGACCCTGACCCCTTGGAATTATGTTCCTAATAACGAACATGAAGAGCAATTGATGCAGGGGGGTCATGTCACCCTTCTTCACAGAGGTGGGTGTTTGCAGACCCTGGTTTTGACTTAACCGCTGTGAAAGCTCGAGCAGCCTGGCTGTCCCTAAGACAGACTTATCCTCCCTCACATACACATCAAAACCATGTGAGGGGACACCCAAAATGTCACCCAGAGAGCGGGCATCAAATTGTACTTCTTTATCACCAATGGTGCTTGTCATCGCTCCTTCGGTGACTGCACAGTTGGCATAGAATTCAGCCAACTCTGGTCCAGAACACCCCAACTCGGTGTTTGCAAAGAGATCCAACCACTGCTGGGCTCTCAGTTTCTACAGGAACACCTCTAACCCATGTTCCTGGAAAAAGGGAACTTTCACTATCTTCCCCCTCACTATGTTGCGCTTCAGCAGATACACTACCTTGGTAGAAGAAGGGGAGGTAGTGGTTTTTTTCGTTCTTTTGAGGGGAGGAGCAGAAGAGGTAGTCTTAGGTGTAGCTGATTTGGAGAGAGAAGGGGTGAAGGTCTTTCTCTTGGGAGGGGCTGTTGGAGGAGAAGACTTAATGGCAGGGAGAGTGGTTTTCTTAGAAGGAGCTTGTTCTTCGGAGGACTCGGAGAACATCGGAGTCCCCTGTTTAAAGGGGGTGTTCTCAGAATCAGAATCCGAGAATCCTACAGAAGAAGAAGAGGAAGAAATTTCCTCAATGACTGGAGTGGAAGATTTTGTGGTTCTAGGAGTGGAGTAGAAGGCAATTCTTGCAGATTTGAGCGTGGGCTTAGCAGATTTTGGAGGAGAGAGGGCTGAGGCTTTTGAAGGTTGAGGCCTTGTTTGTGGCCTTGATCTAGGCGTTCTGCTACGCCTAGCCACCATCTTAACCCTTTCTCTTTTCTCTCCGGTTTGGAAGACCGGAGTGGCTAACTCAGGCTCAGCAGGGGAAATGTTTCCACCATGGCTTCCCCTATTTCCAAGGATCTCTCCTCAGAACTTCCCCTCAGATCATCCCTTAGGTCCTCCTTACACATAAAATTGAGGGATTCAGACCCTATTTCAGCAACTGTTTCCTTTTCACGGAACAGCCCAAAAGAACAGGGCTCAACAAACTCAGGGAAGTCGACAGGGGGCTTAAAGACTTCATCTTTAGACCCAAGATTTTCACCAGATTTCCCAACCTGGGCAGAGTTCTTTTCAGAAGGGGGTAAACAGTTGGTCCCTCAAATACCACCAATTCCCAACCAAAATTATAGGGAATGTCTTTCAAACCCAAGCCTACTGATTTGAGTCCGACACTCTTCAAAAACCGGAAGGGTTTGAAGCTAATTGGGCGAGGAGGACTAGGGATTTTACCTTCTAGAATTGCTATTAAAAACGGCGTGACGACAACAAGGTCAGGACTTGTTCCCGAGGCTGATTCGAATGGCTTCCTTCCCCTGATTGAAGAAGCAGAACTTCCAGAGCCTTCGATTGAAGCCATTTGAGCAAGAATTAGAGAAGGGTTAGGGTTTGAGAGAAGGAGATTTACCGGGTACTCGAGAGAAAAGAGAAAAGATATAAGAGAGAGGTAGGGATTGGCAAATTTAAAGGATGAGAAGACGACAAGATCTTTTAAAGACCTTCCCGTTACAACGGGTGTTTGCCATAAGTAGCAGCCACTCTATCCTCGGGAAGGCGTGTAATTTAAAACATTTAAACACTAGCTACACATATTTGACAATCAAGGAACATACCTGTTCTTGCTGCTTGTTCTTGAATACGAATCATCGGTAATAAGAGTAACATGCCCAATCATGTTGGCTTTTAACACGTATCCGCATTCTGCAATCTATATATATATATCCAAGTAGCACAAAGATTCGACTGCAAACATTGCTATGGACAAATTGCATCTGCAGCATATAAGAGTTGCGAACAGGGGGAGAGAACAGGTTTCTTAGGTTGTTTTCACCAAACCTAGTTCAAGTCTATTTCTCTCAAATTGATCTCTACCTAGTGCCTTAGTGAATATATCAGCAATTTGATTTTCTGTGGTACAAAAATTCATTGAAATCAAACCTTTTCAACATTATCTCTCAAGAAATGATGTCGAATGTCAATATGTTTTGTTCTTTTATGTTGACACGGATTTTTGGCAATATTAATTGCACTAGTGTTATCACAAAAGATAGGAATGCATCCAGTGTCAACACAAAAGTCCTTGAGTTGTTGTCTTATCCACAGCAATTGAGCACAACATGAAGCAGCTGCAACATATTCAGCTTCTGCTGTGGACATGGCAACTGAATGTTGTTTCTTGGTTGCCCAAGATACCAAACAAGGTCCAAGGAAATGAGCCATACCTGAGGTGCTTTTCCTATCAACCAAGAATCCTGCATAGTCAGCATCAGCATATCCAACAAGATCAAAATTGCAACCTCTAGGATACCATAGAGCTAAATCAGGTGTATGCTTTAAATATCTTAGTATCCGTTTAACAGCCTTAAGATGAGTCTCTTTAGGGCAAGACTGAAAACGGGCACATAACCCAACACTGAAAACAATGTCAGGTCTACTAGCGGTGAGGTATAAAAGTGACCCTATCATGCCTCTATAGAGTTTCTCCTTAACTGAGGGGCTCTCATTATCCATTACCAACTTGGTTGAAGCAGAAATGGGAGTATCTATGGGCTTGGCTGACTCCATTCCAAAACGCTTAAGTAGTTCCTTGATATACTTTTGTTGATGGATCATGGTGCCGTTTGAAGTTTGCTTGATTTGTAAGCCTAAGAAAAAGTTAAGCTCACCCATCATGCTCATTTCAAACTCACTCCTCATCATTTTTGAAAAATCATTACATAGATCATGATGAGTTGCACCAAATATAATATCATCGACATATACTTGGACAACCAACAAATGTTCCCCCTTAGATTTTAGAAACAAGGTATTGTCTACCTTGCCTCTTCTAAAATCATTTTCAAGTAAAAAGCTTGACAAGCGTTCATACCAAGCTCTAGGAGCTTGTTTTAGACCATAAAGAGCTTTGTCAAGTTGAAAAACATGATCAGGAAATTCATTGTTTTCGAAACCAGGGGGTTGTTTGACATACACCTCTTCCTTAAGGTATCCATTTAGAAATGCACTTTTCACGTCCATTTGATATAGCTTGATCTCCATATGGGCTGCAAAGGCTATTAGGATACGAATAGCCTCAATTCTAGCAACTGGTGCAAAGGTTTCTTCGTAATCAATCCCTTCTTCCTGATTGTACCCTTGAACCACCAGCCGTGCCTTGTTCCTGGTGACTGTTCCTAACTCATCAAGTTTGTTTCGGAACACCCACTTGGTTCCAATGATTGTTCTATCTGCAGGTCGAGGTACAAGGTGCCATACTTTGTTCCTTTCAAATTGATGAAGTTCTTCTTGCATTGCTGTGACCCAATCTGAATCTGCAAGAGCTTCATTCACATTCTTTGGCTCAATGTTAGAGAGAAATGCATAGAATGCACAAAAATTCTTAAGCTTTGACCTAGTTTGCACTCCAGTATTAATATCAGACAAAATTTGTTCAAGAGGGTGCGAACGTTGGTGCTTCCATGGTCGTGGAGTAAGTGGATCCACAGACACATGCTCTACTCTAACTGGAACACTTGGAGACTCAGGCTCACAATTAGTGCCCGAGCCTGTTCCTGAGGAACCTGACTGGTGTTGTCCCGAACAGGGTTCAACGGTGTTTCCTCCTGTTTGGTTCTCACCTTGCCTGTCGTTCTGAGAAACACCTTCAGGAGTTGTTTTCTCCATGGTGTTCTTACCTTGTCTATCTTGGAGCAACACTTCTTTTCGAACAAGACCTAATTCAAATTCTTCCTCCTGTGCATCATTCTCACTCAACGAGTTAGATTCATCAAAAAGCACATGCACACTTTCCTCAACACATAAGGTTCTTTTGTTAAACACTTTGTAAGCCTTACTGTGAGAGGAGTAACCAAGAAATATTGCCTCATCACTCCTAGGATCAAACTTTCCTAAGGCATCCTTCCCATTATTATGCACAAAACACCTACAACCAAATGTTCTCAGGTGCGTAATGTTGGGTTTTCTGCCTTTGAAAAGTTCATAAGGAGTTTTGTTCAAAATAGGTCTGATCATGCATCTATTTATAATGTAACATGAGGTGTTCAATGCTTCTGCCCAGAAATTCCTAGGAAGACCACTAGCAATAAACATTGTTCTAGTCATGTCTTCTAGGGTGTGATTTTTCGCTCAACCACCGCATTTTGTTGGGGTGTTCTTGGAGCTGAGAAGTTATGATTAACACCATGTTCATTACAATAGTTAATAAAACTTGCGTTTTCAAATTCAGTACCATGATCAGATCTCAAGCTAATTAAAGAGTGTCCTACTCTCTTTTCAACCTTTTTGAGAAAGGCAATAAAATTCTCAAAGGTTTCATCCTTGGATGCCAAAAACAAGGTCCAAGTAAATCGAGAGTAATCATCCACTACAACAAGCACATACCTCTTCCCACCTCTACTTGCTATCCTCATAGGACCACACAGATCAATGTGTAATAATTCTAGAGGTCGGGTAGTGCTTACACACTTTTTCGATTTAAAAGAAGATCTGACTTGTTTGCCTTTTGCACAAGCTTCACATACCTTGTCATCATTAAATTTGATGGAAGGTAGTCCAACAACTAGGTCTTTAGAAACAAGTTTGTTCAGAAGAGATAGACTTGCATGACCTAGTCTCTTGTGCCAGAGCATTACATCGTCATTCAAGGCGCTCAAACGAGTCAGATTGTTTTGGGGAAGTGTGGAAATACATACTTTGTAAATATTTTTATGTCGCTTCCCTCTTAATACGACATCTCCTGTGTTTGAGTTTACAACCAAGCAACGTGTTGATGAGAACACTACTAGGTTGTTTTTATCACACAGTTGGGACACACCAAATAAATTATGCTTCAAACCATCAACTAAGTATACATTTTCAATCGAGTGGGAGTGGGACTCACCAATCTTACCTATACCGACAATTGTCCCAGACTTGCCATTTCCAAATGCCACACTCCCACCATCCGAAGCTGTAAGTGAGAGAAAATTGAATTTTTCACTAATCATATGCCTCGAACACCCACTATCAACATACCATAACTGCCTATTTTCAAGGTTGTTCTCTGGGCTGTTTGCCAGGTTGTACTTAGCCTGTTTGCAGGGTTGTTTGCTGGGTTGTTCTCTCTCACTTCAGCCTGCAAAACAAATCAAGGGTTAGTTTTGGGAACCCAGATCCACTTGGGTCCCATTCTTTTAGATAGGTAAAGCTCATCTTTCCTAATCCAGACTTGTTTTACATAACCTTCATTTTGTTTAATAGCATACCTTCTTGAAGGACAAGTGTATCGATAGTGACCCGTTTTACCACAGTGAAAGCAAATAATGTTTTCAGGTAATCCAACATACTTTCTGTTTGCAGGGTAAACGGTTTGTTTGGGCTTAAATCCTAGTCCTCTTTTGTTTTGGCTGTGATGAGTGTTTAGCCACTCCAATGCTTTTGAGGACTTGTTCCAGCGCTTGGTTGTGACAAGCTCGGTTTCCAGTTTTTCTATATTAGCATGCAAGCTCTTGTTCTCCTCAAGCAAAGACTCAACCATTCCTTCCACCTCAAGGAGTTTTTCCTCCACTCGAGAATAATCTCCCTCTTTTATAAAGAGGTTTTCCTTGAGCATGTTAATATTTTCATATAAGCCCAGTTTTTCATTTTTAAGGGTCTCATTTTCAAGCTCTAGATCACGAACTTCCTTTGTCAAATTAGCACAGGTATCCATTAAATTGTACAGAAGTTCTTCTAGAGTTGCTTTATTGAGACCACGTACCTTGTTCTTGAGATCAATTAGGCTGTTTGTTGACTCGTCATCCGAATCTGTATCACTTTGCGCCATGAGAGCTGCAGCATCTTCTTCAGTTTCAGTTTCTTCATCCTCGGAAGAATCACCCCAAGCAGCAAGCATTGCTTTCGAGAATCGTTTTCCTGAACTGTTTACACCTTGTTTCCTGCCTTGTTTCCTGCCTTGTTTCCTAGGGTGTTCGTGCTCTTACTCTTCTCGAAGTAGTGGACAGTTCTTCACAATGTGGTCTGTTTTGCCACATTTGAAACACCCGGTAAACTGTTCTCGGGGGGTGTTTCTGGTTTTGTTGAAATCCTTCCTTTTGCTGTTCTCTGTTACTTTCTTGAAGAACTTCTTGAATTTTCGAGTCATCATTGCCATCTCTTCTTCTTCAAGATCTGAATCATCATCTTCCAAGGCTTTTAAAGCAAGCCCTCGGTCTTTCTTAGCCTCCTCCTTCTGTTGAGAGTTTTTTCTCAGTTCATACGTTTGAAGATTTCCGATCAGCTCATCTAGGGTGATCTTGTTCATGTCTTTGGCCTCCTGAATGGCTGTCACCTTGGCTTCCCATGAACGAGGCAAAATCCTTAGGATTTTCCTTACCAACTCTTCAGTGGTGAAGGATTTTCCCAGAGATTTTAATTCGTTTGTTATGTGAGTAAAGCGAGTATACATGTCCATCACATTCTCACGATCACCCATGTCAAACAGCTCATATTGCCTCATGAGTAGCTCAATGCGTGATTATTTAACTTGACTTGTTCCTTCATGAGCTACTTGCAAGGCATTCCATATTTCCTGAGCTCACTCACATTCTGAAATGCGAGTATATTCATCGGGTCCTAGGCTAAAGTATAATAGTTTCTTAGCCTTGCCATTCTTTTCCATCTTCTTGTAATCCTCAGCATCAAACTCTACGGGTTCCTTGGGAACCTTCTTTCCATCTTCAAGCACTTTCGTGGGAACAAGGGGCCCGTTCTTGATGAGCATCCATAACTCGTAATCCTCTGCTTGAATGTAGTTCTCCATCCTGTTTTTCCACCAACTATAGTGTTGGCCATTGAAATAAGGAGGTCGAGTAATGGATTGACTCTCAAGTATCCCTTGTGGTGCACTCATCTTCACGGATCTCTCAAGGTGTTAGCCTTTTGAAAGAGAACCTGCTCTGATACCACTTGTTGAATTCCAAGAGTACACAACACAAGAGGAGGGTGAATTGTGGTGGCCGATTTTCGCCAAATAACTGACAAACAGCCGTAGCACTTGATTGCAGAGACTGTTCGTAAATCACAAACAACCTTAAGCCTTGTTTGCAGCGGTTGTTCCCAATTGGTTCAGTAGCGAAATTCAAAGTAATAAATGCGGAAATAAAGCACACACAATTTTTACGTGGAAAACACCTCTAGCCCAACTGAGGTGTGAAAAACCACGACCTACCTCGTGTAGGATTTAACCACTTCACTAACGGGCTGAACACGTTACAAAAGTAACACTCCTTGTTACAACTTGTAACCCACGTAACCTTCTTCCCTAAGACAGGTTACACCACGTCCAATCACACTATATTGGACACGTCCAAAGTCCACTCGACTATGGACACACTCACTCACTTTCTGATCTGAGAACAGGGGTACAAAACACCTTACTGGGGGTGCTTCTGACTTAAGCAGATGTAAGGTACAATGAAGTCCTATTATGCCAATATTTTGAAAGCTCAGTTAAGCACAAGCCTGTCACGGTTTTTCTCTTTGAAATGCAGCTTTTGGAAATCTCTTACTTCTTGTGTAAAAACCGGATATGTAAATGGGAGAGAAGATTTCATTATTTAAACACACAAACCCAACGGCTAATACTTTCAAAAAGGATAGCAAAATCTTCTAATATTAGCAGTTTGGGGAGTTTCTTCAAATAGATTCCCAACGGCTAGAGAAGATAAGATTTTACTAAAATAAGGGAAATTGATTTTTTCAAGGAATAAAAACTAATTACCTACTAAATATAGCTGTGCAGATTTTGCCCAAAAAAAGGATAAAGATTTCGGTTCCAAATTTGAAATCAATCACGGCCTAAAAATAAGGGATAAGAAATTTTGAAAAGATATCCTTAGCAAAAACGGTTTTGCAATCTTTTTCAAATCAAAATAATCCTTTTTGGAACTTAATTAGTTAGCTTAGGATTTCATAAAAAGATCCTTTAGAGCTGGCACCCAACCAAAGGAAATTTACTGGTAAAACAGACAGTGGAGGCTGCTGCAGTTTCAGGAACACCTTAGGCACCTTGTTTTCAGGGTTGTTTGGAATTGGTGTTCCAAAGTAAATGTCAAAAACCGTTTTAAGAAGTGTTAAATTGAGACTTTCAAGATTGGCATATTAACAAGAGTCTAAAAGATAAAAACTAAACAAACCAAGACTTCTTGTTGTAAGAATCAGTCATCTTGTCAAGAATAAATATGCTGCTCCAAACACCTTGGTCACCTTGATTCCTCGGGTGATCTTGTATAGCTGAATGTAAGAAATTGTTCCTTAAGACTTAGCCAACTATTTGGCGAGATTTGCTGTTTGCTGATCTTGTATCACTGAAGCTTGGAACCTGTTCCTAAGACTTGTTCTCAACATTTAGCATCCAGGTTAATACAAATATTACAAACAACAGTGTAGGTCCTATTTGGAGAGCTTGTTTGGAACAACATTACTTAGACAAATATGTTACACTTGGATTTGTTATCATCAAAACTAAATATAATTATGCAGTAAAAATGATATCCTTTTGTTGAACATAAGTTAGAACAAGAATATAGGCTTGGCATCCTTTTGTTCTGCATAGTGAAGTATTGATAAATTAAGAAGACTCAAGTTAAAAAGACGATGGTTACAAGATGAAGACTATTAGATAATTGCATGATTATACAGGATTAAATAAGATAAGGAAGGAAATTATTAAAGAAAACAAAAGGGTGGCACCAGCAAATAATAAGACGAGCAAAGCAAGACTTATAGTTTTTTATACACATCAAAAGATGCGGGTGTCGATGATCAGTAAGGAGGTTTTAGCCATTACAGAATGTAAAAGAGGTTGAAGAAGATTAAATAACATTTGGAATGCAGTGATCAAATAGCTATGGCACATTTGCTACTTATTGTGTTCGTGGCTTAAGAAAGGAGTTCTTGAGGCTTAAGATAGGGTTGCAGACAGTTAGTAGTTTAGTTGACTTCTTATCCTCCATCTACTTTTATGCATTCAACAAAATTTGATGTTGTTTAACCCTAAAACTAGGTAATACTTATTAATTATGTAGCGTTTGTTAGATTGTACCCCTTGAAATATAATGCATCATACTCCTTTATAGTGTAATCACCAAATTGTGGCTCATTAGAGACAATATATCTTTGTCTTTATCAGAGAATTTAAAGGAAGACACCCTAGGCTCAATGGCATATAATTTAGGGACATAGGATGAACCCAAATATTGAATGATGAGTTTTAAATTTAGAAAAAAAAAGTGATGTTCTGATGAGTGGGAGTAAAAGTATTGTATTTTAGGGAGTATAATCTAATGTTCAACTATGTCATTTGTACCTTGCTTTTCATTCTCTTGCATTTTCCTCATCCCTTTTTATTTTATCTAATGAAATTTCTTGTTGTCAAATCTTCTTATAATTTTCTAACATATTCTTTTTCATTAGCAAAAGGTTTAATCCCCATCCTAAAAAAGGTTTCAACCAAAAAAAAAGAAAAAGAGTAGGTGTACGATCCTAAGATGTATATTTTACCAGCAAGTGTATGGTTGTCAAGCATGATACTTAATGATCAATTCCACATGGATAGATTCAAATACATGCCACTGAAATTAAGGTTTTGCTCATTCTAACTTATTTTAAAAACAGCAAAATATTCGAAGCTAAAGCATCTAGAACACATAAACTAAGTATAATCGCAACATGGTTAATCCTACATGATTGGATAAGATTGTGCCCAACGGTTGTGACTTATGTGCATCAAGATTCTATTCATTTCATTCGTAAGACAACCAAACGGGGATTAAATATTAAAAAATGGTATCCTTTTGCTGAACCTAAGTTAGAACAAGAATATGGGTTAGCATCATTTTGTGGTACATAGTGAAGTATTGATCAATTAGGAAGACTCAAGTTAAAAGGATGATGATCACAAGATAAAGACTATTAGATGATTGCATGATTATACATGATTGGATAAGATAAGGAAGAAATTATGAAAGAAAAGGAAAGAGTGGCACCAACATATAATAAGTTGAGCAAAGCAAGACTTAAAGTTGTTTACAACACATCAAAAGATGTGGGTGTAGAAGATCATTAAGGAGGTTTTAGCCATTGCAGAATGTAAAAGATGTTGAAGAAGATTAAAAAATGTTTAGAATGCAATTATTAAATAGACATGGCACATTTGCTACTTATTGTGGTTGTGGCTCAAGAAAGGAGTTCTTAAGGCTCAAGATAGGGTTACAGACCATTGGTAGTTTGGTCGACTTCTTATCCTCCATCTACCTTTTATGCATTCGGCAAAATTTGATGTTGTTTAACCCTCAAACTAGGCAAGACTTATTACTTATGTAGCCGTTGTTAGATTGTACTCCCTAAAATATGATGCATCATACTCCTCCATAGTGTAATCACCAAATTGAGACTCAGTAGAGACAATTTATCTATCTTCGTTAGAGAATTTAAACTATAGAATTTAGGGACATAGGAACCAAAATATTGAAAGATGAGTTTTAAATTTAGAAAAAAGTGATATTCCGATGAGTGGGAGTAAAAGTATTGTATTTAGGGAGTAAAATCTAATGATACTTCTTATTATCAAACATTGTTATTATTTTCTGGCATATTCTTTTTTGTTGCAAAAGGTTTTAATCCCAATCCAAAAAAAAGGTTTCAACAAAGAAAAATAATAGGTGTACGATCCTAAGAGGTATATTCTTGCCAGCGAGCGTATGGTTGTCAACCGCGATACTTGACGGTCAATTCCACATGGATTGGTTCATGTAGACACCACTAAAATTAAGTTTTAGCTCAATCTAACTTATTTTAAAAGCAGTAAAATATGTGAAGCTGAAACATCTAAAACACATAAACTAAATGTACCCACAACATAGCTAATTCTACGCACAGCATGGCTAATTCTACAAATTAAATACCAAATAGCAGCCATGTCATCACAATCAACGAGAAAGTAATAAACTTTTACTATCGATAAAAGGAGAGAGAAAAGGTAAAAGTTATCAAGAACGAATTGAATTGAGAGTAAAAAATAAAAGAAAAATGAATTCGATATTAAGAACTTAGCTTAAATTACATCTAAACACTAACATAATATTTTGTTGGATGTAAACAATCTTATAATGCAAACATGTTTATAACTATGTTTCCATTACCTTGTTTGGTTGCAAAAGAATACTGCAAATAACAATTATATTGTATATGTACTTATGATTGCATCATAAATTGATTGCATGATATTAAAATCAATGTTAAAGAAAGAAAATTAGATTAAACTAATTCTAAAGCTGCCATTATTTCCTGGTGGTGAAGCTGTAATAATTGTCTTCATCACCCTGTGGCCTCTATTCATAATTGATAGATGTAATTCCTTATTTTCCTAATTCCACGAAGTTACCAAATGAAAAATATCCTTTATTACCCTTTGCCTTTGTAAACTCAACAAGGATCAACTTGTTGGATTTTGGAAATTATCATATTTGAAATTGGTTGATAGACCCTTGCGTGAATTGGATGATTGGGGTCTTGGAGAGATAATTAGAAACCTAGCTTTGATGTGCAAATTGACTCATGTTTCAAAACTTATATAGATGGCACCAACCTTGATTAGAGAGAGAAGCCATTAGGGTGGTTAGACGAGCTTGATGGCTAGACTGCTGGGCCCATTTAGATTCGACGTGATTGCATCTTCATTTGGTACTTAAGGAGATGGATTGTGTGACCAATTTTGAAATGAGTAACACATGTGATCCACACAAATGGGATGCTATGGAGAAAGGTCATGTGATCGGAACGTTTGGACATGGCTTTGGGCTCTCTCACTTGGCCATGTGCACAACAGTTGTGAGTTATGTGTGTCAAGACCCAAATTGCTCATCTTTTTTATAGTCAAAATTTTATTGTCTTCCCCATTTACAAATATATAAAATATGCATCAGTTTTTGATCAAATTAAATCTCAAGGGTCAAGAATAAAAACAAAATGGAGTAAAATTATGAGTTACTATAACTCGCCAACTTTTTGAATCCTTGATTAGTAAAAATAATTTCTTAAAGCAAAAATTATCAGCAAAAAACATTCTTATTTGGGACATAACTAGAAAAGACTTTTTATAAAACTTCTTAATTAAACAATTAGTTATACAGTTGAGAAAAAATTTTCCTCCTTTGAAAAAGCAACAAGACAATCTTAAATGCAGGCCAATTTTTTCGTTTTTATATCCTAAGGCAAACATGAGCTTAAGATTCTTCATGAACATGATTAAGCAGTTAAATGCTCATGGCATTAATCTTAGAAGGTAGAGCAATCTTAGAAAAATCTTATAAAAAAACCTTTAATTTGAAACGTCAATTCTCGTAGATCAACTTCCAACATAGAAGGTAATCATCACAATAATATTCAAATCTTCTTTTCTTGTGTTTATTTAGATACACAACCAAACAATACTTAGTTGCTAAACCATTACTGTTCAATTTCTAATCGAACAAAGTTTTGACCCTTATTATTGGACGTTAGCTCATAAATAATCTTTAAATTAGTTAATTAATGAGATTTTGTTTTTTGTAGGATTAAACAAGGGAGGAGCCCAATTGGAAGTAAATCCCAATCCACTTTGAAGGAAAAATCTAGGGAGCGTGCCAAAAGCCAAAAAGGGCATGCCAAAGAGTCCGTAGGGCGTGCAATGATCAGGACAAAAGAAAAATTGGACAGAGATTTGGCACGGGGGTCAAGTGCCAAGGGGCACGATCGTGCCAAGGGGCACGATCGTGCCAAACCCTGAAATGCTACTTCTTCAATTAATCGATCATGTAAGGGTTTAAAAGGCAACTTTTCGCATTTTGAAAGTATCTTCATTTTTAGCAGCTATTTTCTATCTAGCTTTAGCCTTGTAGAACTTTCTCTCTCCTCAATTAATGAATAGCTTAAAAGTTGAAGCTTTAGATTAATTTCATTGCAAGTTTCTTATTTTCTCTCTTTATTATTGCTTAATCTTACTTTCTCTCTCTAAATTTCTTCAAAGTCCTCAATTTTGAGCAATATCAACCTTTGCCAAATATGGGCTTGATGTGTTGGGAGTTGTGAGGAGATTTGGGTTTTAATCTCAATGGATTTGAAACCTAAATCTACCTCTCAAAACTCAATCATCTCTTTTGTAGATTTTCCTCTTCTCTATGTTTAATCGTCTACACTAATAGGCTAGCTTGAGTTATTGTAAAATTGAGGTTTCATGGGTAAAGAGATCATTCAAAGCTTGATGGTGTGGTAGCTCCTAGTCTTGATCATGAATGGTTGTGAACCCATTGGTAAACTTCTCTCCCTTATCTTTTCATTGCACTTTTTAGCATTAGTAATAGTTTAATTTAGAAAACTTTTGTGTGATCTTTGAGGATTGTTGTTTGTGTTGATTGGCCAAGTCAAGCCAAAGGCCATGTCGAGCCCGATCCCCCTTTTTTTCTGTAACTTTTAAGTTAATCGCCATTCATCCCAGAGGATGACCTGTAACTCTTACTCACCACATAAAAAATATTACTAACAAAATGGCGTCGTTGCTGGCAATGATGGCATTTGATTTGCTTTTAATTTAGACTTAATTGTTGTGCATAGTTTTTAGTCTTGAGAATACTTAGCCGCCCTATGCGCTCTCTCCCTCTCTCTTTCTTTATCTCTCACGCATGCCTACTCTTTCTCTCCTTGTCACATGTCATACTCTCTCTCCTCCTAGGTAGCCTCTGCCCGACCACTGCCGTGCTGCCACCCTCCAGCCACCCACCATCAGCCACCAACCACCAGCCACTCCTCCTCTCTTTTTGGTTCCTTGGTACGGTGCTTTTAGGGTTGTTCATCTCATGTTTAAAATTGTAAAAAAAAAAAGGTATATGATTTTACAGCAAGTTCAATTCATTCCTTACGTTCCAATTAATTTGCTGCATGTTTATAATCAAATTTACAAACTTTGGAGTTGCTTGAAAGCCTATACATAGCCACCTTACTCGCACTTCCATCTTCAAGGTAAAAATGGAAATTTTCTCACCAAAATTAACACTCAAAGGGCTTGCCTAGGTCTAATAGATGTTAGAGGAAGTATTGATGGTTAAGGATGATTCAAGATTTATTCTTGATAGTTTTCTTGAGTGGTTATATGATTTCATGCATGAAAAATTGGGTTTTGGAGATACCAGAAAATAGACCTGCACTACTCCAAATTCGGGAAACTGTAGTTATCTACTAAACCAAAAATCATGCAAATATTTAGGAGGGTAGATTTATAAGTCTAGTTCATTAGAAATTTTGAATCATTAATTATGGATCTAAAATGAGGGAGAAATGATTTTTCTTCTGGGACTGCGCAATTCCGATGGGAAACTAACTAGGCTGAAAAAAATGGCCTTTGGGATAATTCTTGTGATTATTTGCAATTGCTCATAAAAAAAAAGTTGTAAGGGACTAAAAGAGCTTTCTAGATTGTTCGGTGGAAGGCCATGAGACCCTCTAGTGAAGTCGCTCGCCAAGGATAATTTACTTGCTGTGACTTTTAAATAACGATTATTGTTTGAAATGAAAGATCTTGAAGGGGTTGGGAATCATTTTCGAACTGTTTGAATGTTCCCTTTCACCCCTAAATGTTTGAAATGAATTTAAGTAGTGTTTAACGGTTAGGGGTGGACATTATTGAGCTTCGTCTCACTATTTTGAAATGCTTTGTTTTTAGCTACTGATGTACTGCATAAGAATGGGATATGAGCGAGGTCGCATAGATGTTTAGATTAAATTCTTTTTTTTTATTTGCATTGAATGACATTGAAGTTGTAGCTGACACTAAATCTTGACCTTGACTTTGTTTTATATTTCTGTTTATTCTAATTAATTACCTTTTTACCTTGTATTTCATAATACGACAGTGATGCCCACTTGGATATTTTCGCTTCACTAAATAGGCTAAGTATTAGTGATAAAAATGAATTAGAATTTTCAAGGCATCACATTCCCACACTGGGGCAATCCCGACCACAGAACTAAACCCTGAAGAGATGGTGGAGGAACAAGCCTATGCCCTCCCCATCATCTCCTCCGGCTCCAAGGAGCCTTAATCAAATCTTCTACCCACTGAGATAAATTAATCCCTCTTGCTTTCAAATACCACAACTTAATGAGGATGTCCAATTCTCCTTCAGTCATCAATACACTACCATGCTTCCCAAATTTGGTAGGGATGGTGATGCTTACCTATTCCTGAGTGAATTTAAGGAAGTATGCTCGATGATGCAATTCCCTAATGTGCCACAGGACATTTTTAGGTTGTGCTTCATTCCTTTTGCTTTAAAAGATTCGGCAAAAAAATGGATGTGGAGCCTCCTGGCAAACTCGATTTCCTTATGGAATGGGTTTGTAAGGGTTTTCTTGAGGAAATATTTCCCGAATGGTAAAACGGTGGAATTAAGGAATGAGATTAACCACTTTGTGCCACTTGAGAAGGAGTCTTTTTAGAAGTGCTTTGAACTTTTTAAACTCTTGCTTGCTCAATGTCCACACCATAGTTTAGAAAGGCGGTGTTTATGCCAAATTACTTTTGGGGTCTTGACCAAGTCGCTAGGACCATGGTGGAGTCTATGTGTCAAGAAGGTTTTTGGAACAAGAGTGAGACCGAAGCTTGAGATTTCCTAGAGGAATTAGCCGAAAAGACCTGACAGTGGGCAACCACTAGGAATGAGAGTCTAGGTGCTCGAATTAATAGCTAAAAGGGAGGAGTTCATGCGGTGGCGGATACCACATACATTGATACTAGATTTGCCACCCTTGAAAATATGTTAAAGTGTTTTGTGCTCTTCCCAATCCCAAACCACTTTCCCCCTCCACAAATGATTTTATGTTCTCAATGTCAGTCCACTTATCACTCTTCTAAGTTCTTGTATGTTGTTTGTTCAATAGTTGGCTACAAGCCAAGAGCAAGGTCACGTGAATGCGGCCTTCCAAAGGCCAAAATTTAATCCCCACTCCTCTACTTACAATGCAGGGCGGGCTAAGCACCTAGTTTTTCATGGATTGGGTCTAATGCTTTGATGCCCAACAATCAAGATGGGGGTTCTCAAGAAAACTCATCTTTGGCTTATTAAAAGCCACCCTTCCACGGGGCATACAATGCTCCTAGGGGCCCTCCTCCTCCTCAACCACATGTGGCTCAAGCATACCCCTCCCAGTTATAATGAACGGAATAAAGTGAACAAGAAAGTTAATAACATAAAGAGAATGATTAGAGAACATAAGGAGTCAAATGAGAGAATGATGAAGATAATGAGTGAACAATTTACTCAATTAGCAATGTCTGATAGGGAGAAAGGGGTTTTCCTAGTTAAACCGAGGTGAATCCAAGAGGAGGTTCTTCCTCTTCATTTGACCCAATGACATTCGAAAAGTGAATGCCGTAATTTCTTTATGGTCGGGTAAAAAGCTTGATAGCTATGTGGGTGAGCAAAATAAGAATGACTCCCCTTCCACGTCATCTTTTCTCCCTCCCCTTCAAAGTGATGATGTGTTTCCCTCCCTAATGATCCAAATCCCATCTAAGGATGCAGATGGACCTAAGGAGGGTGAGTCAATCGATGATTCCACCTCTCCTAAGGATTCTCCTACTCCTACTCCTTGTGTTAATAAGCCATCACCTCCTTTCCCTAACTGATTGAAAGGGAAAAAGGCGTAATCTCATGTTGAGAAGATTAGGAAGACTTCCTCCCAATTCAACATCAACATGTCCCTACTCAATGTGATATAACAAATGCCCCTTATTCTCACTTTCTTAAAGACTTATGCACTATTAAGAGAGCTAGTAATATCCTAAGAGAGCATTTTTAGCATCTAATGTGAGCTCCATCATTTCAAATCAACTATCTATTAAATGTAAGGACTCAGGGTGCCCCACAATCTCAATTATGATTGGCCATCACAAAATTCACTAGGGTGCTCCAGGGTGCTAGTGTTAATCTCCTGCCTTTCACAGTGTATGAGAGGTTGGATTTAGGGGAGCTTAAGCCTACAAAAATGGATTGGCTGACCGTTTCATTAAGCTTCCTAGAGGGATGATGGAGGGTGTGTTGATTAAAGTGAAAAAAATTCATACTTCCAGTGGATTTTATAGTTCTAGAGATTGAGGGTGTGATGAGTACAGAAAATGAAATACCGTTCATCATTGGTCAACCATTCCTAACTACCTCAAATGCTTTTATAAATTGTAGAGATGGGTATTTAAAATTGACATTTAGAAATATGACCATGGAATTGGATGTGTTTAATGTTCAAAAGCAACCAATGAGTTTTGATGATGTTGACCACTAATTCCTTAATTAGATGGGTGACTTTGCATCAGGGGAGGTAGATGTTGATTATGAAGAAGAGTTGATGTCTTTGTGTATATGATTCATTTTTAATGGAGTATGCACCCGAATATGATTTATTTGCATTTGAGGACCAATGTGATGACTCGTTATAAGCATCAGTTCTTGCATCCCTTTCTTCTATTCTCCCTTCATCTCATCAGGCACCTCCTAATGTGTTGTCATCTTCCTCTTTTGAACTAAAACCCCTTCCCAGCACACTTAAATATGTGTTCTTGGGTCTCAATTAGACTTTTCCTATGATCCTTGCTAATGATTTGAATTCAAACTAAGAAACTCAAGTCCTCAACTTGTTAAGGGAAAAGAAAGAAGCATTAGGGTGGACCTTAGGGGACATTCGTGGCATTGGTCCTACTATAGTACAACATCTCATACACCTTGGGGATAATGCAAAGCCTTATAGGGATAGACAAAGAAGATTGAACTCCGCCCTTCACAAAGTGGGAAAAAAATGAGTTGGATCATCACATTATTTACCCCATCTCGGATAGTGAGCCCCATCCAATTCGTTCCTAAAAAGACCAGCATAACCATGGTCAAGAATGACAAGGTGAGCTCATTCCTATAAGAATCCAAATTCAGGTGGAGGGTATGCATTTACTATCAAAAGTTGAACTCTGCCACTAGGAAGGATCACTTTTCTTTGCCCTTCTTGGACCAATGTTGGAGAGACTAGCCGGACGGGCTTTCTATTGCTTCCTTAACGAGTATTTCGGCTATACCCAAATTCTGATTGCCCCCAAAGACTAAGAAAACTCTACATTTACATGCCCTTTTGGCACTTATGCCTTTAGGAAGATGGTCTTTGGTCTTTACAATGCCCCAACCACTTTCTAAAGATATATGATCTCAATATTCTCTAACTTAGTTGTGCAATGCCTTGAGATTTTCATGGACGACTTCTCCGTGTATGGATACTCTTTTAAGGATTACTTAGCTAACTTGGAAAAAGTGTTGAGAAGGTGTTTGGACAAGAATTTGACTATTAAGTGGGACAAATGTCATTTCATGGTCAAGAAGGGATTATCTTAGGCCATAGTATCTCTAATGAGGATATAGAGGTAGACAAACCGAAAGTGGATTTGATTGCAAACCTCTCCCACCCTACTTGTGTAAAGGATATAAGACCCTTTCTTAGGCATGCTAGTTTTTACCAGAGATTCATCAAGGATTTTAGCAAAATTGGTAAGCCTTATCCTCCTTCCTAGCTAAGGCGATGCCCTTCTACTTCTCCAAGGAGTGTGAAGTGGCATTTATAAAGCTTAAGGAGGCACTCACTACAGTACCTATCTTGTAGCCTCCCATTTAGGGAGAGTCTTTTGAGCTTATGTGTGATGCATCGGACTCTGCGGCCGGGGTACTTCTAGGACAAATAATTGATAAGAAGCCTTACATAATTTACTATACGAGTCATACTTTAAATGAGGTAGAAGTGAATTACACCGTGATTGAAAAAGAATTCTTGGCGATAGTTCTTGGATTCAAAAAGTTTAGACCTTATGTGATTGTTTTGACTAACCATGCCACCTTGAAACATATAATGGAAAAGAAAGATGCAAAGCCTAGGCTAATTAGGTGGATTATACTTCTGCAAGAATTTGACTGTGAAGTCAAAGATAGGAAGGGTTCTGAGAACCCTGTAGCAGACCATCTATATAGGCTAGTGACTAATGATGCAAGTGAATCTTCCATCTATGATTGTTTCCCCGATAAGCAATTGTTTAGGGCTCAAGTAGAGCCATAGTTTGCTGACATAGTGAACTATCTAGTGATTGGGGAGATACCTGGGGGGTGGAATAAGGATGATAGGGATCGTTTTATGTCCATGGCCCAATTCTTTATGTGGGACAACCCTTTTTTAAATATTGTTAGTACCAAATCATTAGAAGATGCGTCCCTGATGAGCACTTTTAGAGTGTGCCCTCCTTTTGCCATGATCAATCTTGTGGAGGATGCTTTATTGGGAAAAAGACCGTTGCGAAGATTCTTCAAAGCAGATTCTATTCGCCCACCTTATTTAGAGACGCCTATGAGTATTACAAAAGATGTTTACATTGTTAACAACGGACAAGATAGGTAGGAAAGACATGATGCCGCTCACCCCCATCATTATTGTGGACATATTTGATATATGGGGTATAGCTATTATGGGTCCATTCCCGAATTCATTTGGGAATGAGTATATTCTCTTATGTGTGGATTATGTGTCAAAATGGATAGAGGTCATTTCTATGAGGACGAATAAGTCCAAGGTGGTTGTGAGGTTTTTACGAAAAAACATTTTTGCTAGGTATGGGATGCCTAGAGCCATCATTAGTAATCAAGGAACCCATATCGACAATAGGTCCTTTGATGCATTCCTTAAGAGGTACTCAATCCTCCATCGCATGGCAATCCTGTAGTATCTACAAACTAACGGTCAAGTAGGGGTTTCAAATAGGCAAGTTAAACGAATTCTCAAAAAGACCGTGAATAAGAATAGTAAGGACTAAGCAGATAAGCTAATTGATACATTTTGGGTGTATCGGACAACTTTCAAAATCGCATTGGGCATGTCGCCCTATAGGGTGGTTTTTGGATGTCCATGCCGCCTTCCTGTTGAGCTCGAACATCGGGCTTGGTGGGCAATTCGGGCCTTGAACTTTGAGTTGACAACTGCCAGTCAAGAAAGAAATCTTAATTTGAATGACTTGAAAGAAATTAGGCGGGAAGCATATGATAACACTTGCTTAAGCAAAGAGTGCACCAAATTCTTCCATGATAAATTCATTAATAGAAAATAGTTTTCCCCCAACCAAAAAGTACTACTATATGATTCATGCCTTTCTTTATTTCCAGGAAAGTTACAGTTTAGGTGGGTTGGTCCCTATGTTGTGGCGCAGTCACAATTAAGGACTCCACCAAGGATCAAGTGTTCAAGGTGAACGGGCACAGATTGAAGCCCATGCTAGAACTACAGAGTGAAGAGGACGTGGAGTGTATCTTCCTTATCTTCCTTCACGAATCTCCTCCCTCCGAGCAGTCATGTTTTGAGTCATTGTACAAATGTGAATAGTGTACATAAATGTGTGGATGTTGAAAAAAAAGAAAAAAAGTGAAAAAGCCAAGTAAAAGTGTGAAAAAAATTTTGAAATTTTTAAAAAAAAAGATAAAAAAAGGAGAATAGAAAAGAGAATAAAATGAGTGAGAGAAAGAAGAGAAAAAGGGGTTCAAAAAGAAAAAAGAGAGAAATTTTTGAGTGAAAAGAGGGATTTGGAAGTAAGAAAAATTGGGCAAAAAGGAGGGCTTGGACAGAGATTTGGCACGCTGCCCCCATGCCATGGAGCACTCGCGTGCCAAGGCCAGCCAGAAAACAGCAACCAAAGATTTCGCACAAGTGCCCCGTCCCAAGGGGCACAACTGTGCCACTCTCGATCTACTTTAAACTGATAATTTCCACGCTGCTTCTTTTTTCCACCTTTTTCCTCTGCAGTTTCTCTCTCTGTGTGGCTTCCTCTCTAAGCCTCACTCTCCCTCTCATTACCCACTCAAATCTTGGATAAATACTTCAAATTCTTCACAAAATTCACCATTTGTAACCTTAATATCCCTATTTCCACCACAAATTCTCTCAAATTCATACTCTTTCATCCCTAACTCATTCACTTTATCTCTCTAAGACCCTAACCTCCATTGTTAAGGTTGAATGTTGTAGAGAAAGAAAGCTTGCACTTTGCTTCTATTTTTGTACTCCAAAGGCTTGAATTCACACTCAATCAGCAAAATGGGCAAGAAACGAGTTGGTGAATCATCCAATTCCGTACCCAAGAAATCATCTAAGGCATCTTCATACCAGTCATCCTCAAGAACGATAGGTACTAAAGATGCTTGCCCATTGAATTTACCTCCTAGTACTATGGGTTTAATTTTTGTGAATGATAACCAAAGGATAAAGTATGAAACTCTTAGTGGTAGGAAAATAAAGCAAAAATTTTAGCATGTGGATTCTTTGAGGCAATTGGGAATGTTAGATGCTATTGTTACTTTATTAAGTAATTTGGATTGGATAGAATATATTGAGATGAATTGTGTGTCTTATGACCTATTGATTATCGAATTTTTGAGTTCATTGATTGTGGATTGGGTTGGTTCATATAGGAGTCAACAAGTCCTTATGTCATTCCGGATGTTTAATACAGACTATAGGATGAGTTTAAGGGAATTTAACAGGTTGCTTCACCTACCAGTGTATTTGGATTCTTTTAGGGATGTGCCAAGTTGGTGACGCTTTGACCCTGTCTGGTTGAGAATCACATGCTCCAAAAGAAACTCATACACCAACAGGTTTAGGCGGCCACGTGTGTACGACCTTAGGCAAGCCAAGGCCACAGACGTCTGCAATGTCAATATCTATTATTTTACAACGTTTAATGACTAATAGTATCTTTGGGGTGCAATGATAGCGAAAATGTTTGTAGAAAAGTGGAGTTGTTCTTAATTAGGTACGCTTTGACATGTACCCATATGGATACGGGGGCTTTCATCACCGCCACTTAGTAGAAGTGGCCAAAGCTACCTATGAAAATGTAATTAGTGTGGGAGGCACAATCACTGCAATTGCCAAGCCGTGGGCCATAAGAGGAAATTGGGTAGTCTCGAGCCTCACTATTTGGGTGGGAATCTTGATATAGCCACCCTAGCCCACATGACTATCATAGATACAAAGGAAGGCATTAACAAGTATCGTCACCAGAAGCAAGCACTTTTCACCTTTTCTGATGTAGCCCGAACCGCCATTTCAAATTAAACAGAATTAGAACTGTAATTGAGTTATTGTAAGAGAGGTGGTGTTGCCACGCAAGGGGGATGAAGGTGATGAAGGAAATAATGAAGGTGAAGAAGAAGCGCAAGCGGGCCAACAACATGGGGGACCCCAATGGGAGGATAACCCCACACAACAACCACAAACACAAGCCCAACACCCTTATTTTAAGGCGGTGGGCTCCTCCTCCGATCCACACCCTAAATGCCTTTTGATGCAACCCTCTTCCAACTCTTTTTCTAACCTTAAAGTGGAGGTAGCCAGACTTCGAGAGCGGTATAATGAGATGCATCATGACATTCATCGGATGTTCAGACATATGGAGTCGATTGAGGAGGGAGTGACTAACTTTAGGGGGTATGTGAAGTGACAAGACGAGAGAGAGATGAGGTGTATTCGGCGAGAAGAGGAGTGGCCTATGAGAGAAGCCCAAGAGTATGAGGAGAGGAGGCGGATGAATGAACTTATTTGGCAACAATTCGAGACCATCCGCCAATTGGAGCAGTGGTTCCACCCTTTCCCGGGTGATCAAGGGATCTCATCGACATTCACATCGTTCCCACCGCATTTTTTTGCCGCCACCTGGGCTCGATAAGGCCTAGTGACTGTGAGTTATATCCCCAACCCCTCCCTTACTCTTCATCGTTTATTGCATTTTGAGAACATATTGTTATTTGTATTAGGGGGCATCTTAGTTAATCTAGGTGGTCATGTTTTGTTATTTATCTCTCCCCTTCCCTCCTTATTATGGTGCGTTATGGTTTTGATGGCCATTTGAGGAGCAATTTGGTTGTGTTGGCCATATGAATGAGATGATAGGTGAATGTTGTGATCAATGCAATACACTTGTGGTGGATTTGACTATTGGTGTAATGGGTTCTTAGGAGCATAGGCAATGTACATAGTTGCATTTAGGGTAATCATGCATTCGCATTGTATATATAACTCTGTTTTCTCAAGGTATTCCTCTTTCTTCTCCTTGTCTATATTCCATCTTTTCTTCTTTTTTTTCATTTCTTTGTTTTTTTCTTTCCTTGTTATAGCGCCTTAATTCCCACAATGAGGACATTATGCATGTTAAGTGTGGGGCCAGGGAAGCTCTCTTCCATTATTTTTTAAAAAAGAAAAAAAAGAGAGAAAATTTTTCAAAAATTCAAAAAGATTTTTCATTTTTCTTGTAAATTGATAGTTTTTGGTGAAAATGTGTGATTTTTGTTGGCAACGACCTCTGATTGCTCAGGACTCAAATAGCACATAATTAGGATGCGTGTGATGGATAGAAGGTCCAAGTTTTTGATAATCCATGTTTAGTTGGACCTAATAGATGAGAGTAGGCGTGGTAGATGAACTTGTGAGGTTTTTGAGCCTTATGCGATCGCTTCTTCACTTACGGTCATCTTGTTCCTTTCATGATGGGCTCACCCAAATTTGTCATTCTCTAGAATTTGTGCTAACTCTCTTTGAAACTGCATATCGCATTTGCATTATTGATGAAAGGAAAGAGGCATTCTTTATGCATAATTAAAGCTAGCTAAAAAGCCTCTCTTGGTACATAATTTGTATCCCTTGTTCCCCCTTTGAGTCTTACTCGTTGATGTTTTTGTGTGACTTGCGTGATTACCGTTTGGCCTCAAACACTACCTCCACCTAAGCCAAGGCCAATGAGTATCATATGATAAGGGGGTTTGAGAATAATGTGAGGGAGTGTGTATTTGGTGTAGCTTATGAGAAAGGAAGAGACAAATATGGTGATTGACTTGATACTTTATAAAAAAGTTAAAAACTTTCTTGCCAAGCACTCCTTTGTTTAAAAAAAAAGAAAAAAAAAAAGAAAAAGAGAATAGAACACAATAAAACAAAGAAATGAAAAACTTTGTTTTGGAAAAAAAAAAGAGAAAAAAGGGGAATAAAAGTCTTAGCATTAAAGGTTTAAGTGAAAATTAGAGTATTCAAGTTATCAATGCAAATTGCAAGTTGGCGTGTGATTGTGCGAGCTACGTTTGATGAAGGTGATTGTAATAACTTATTAGAGCGGCTTGCTAGCTCCTCACTCCCAAATTGTGACTTCTTTCTCAACCTTTAACCTAGCCCCATTACAATCTTTGAAAAGCCCTCTTGAACATCAAAATACATGTCCAATTAAGTGGTGGAGAATGGGAGCTAAATAAAACTTATGGTAGAATGCATTGTTGGTGTTGAGCATGAGTGTATCCATATTATTACTTTAAATATTTGAGAGGAGAGTCTCACATGTCCTATAATGAGTAACCATCGCTTACTTCTTATTGAAAAAGGTTGGAATGAAAACATGATTGTCATTCACAAAGATCGACCGCCTAATTGTGCACCCTATGCATGTGTTGTGTGAACTTGGTTATTAGAGTGAGTTATTGACTTAGGAAATGCATGATCATTGATGTTGCTTTGCAAAGATTTGTGAAAAACTAAGAAATACTTTTTTTTCCCTTCTTTCTCTCTTTCTTTTGCCTTTTCTTCTTCAAAGACTTGTGGGTTTGTCTTCCTTAAACCCTCACAATATTGCACTCATCCACTTGGGGGACCAAGGGGTTCAAAAGGCTTATTGCATATGCTAAATGTAACCTACCACGTACGAAAAAGTGATTTCCTCATATTTTACTTGAGAATGAGAAAAATTTAAGTGTGGGGTATTTGTTGGGTTTCTTGCCGAGCAAAGTTTTGACCTTCATTATTAGATTCTAGTTCATAAATAATCTTTAAATTAGTTAGTTAATGAGATTTTGTGTTTTGTAGGTTTAAATAAGAGAGGAAGCCAATTGGAAGCAAAGCTCAATCCACTTTGAAGGAAAAATCCAAGGAGCATGCGAAAAGCCAAAGGGGCATGCCAGAGAGTTAGCAGGGCGTGCTACAAGCAGGAAAAAGGAAAAATTGGATAGTGATTTAGCATGAGAGCCTCGTGTCAATAGGCAAGATTGTGTCAAACCCTGAAATGCTGTTTTTTTTTTAATTAGTCGATGATATAAGGGTTTAAAGGCCATTTTTGGCATTTTCAGGGTGTCTTCATTTTTAACAGTTACTTTCTCTCTAGCTTTAGCCTTGTAGAACTTTCTCTCCTCCATGAATGAATAGCTTAAAAGTTGAAGCTTTAAATTAATTTCATTGCAAGTTTTTTGTTCTCTTTGTTTATTATTACTTGGTCTTACTTTCTCTCTCCTAAATTTCTTCAAAGTCCTCACTTTTGAGCAACATTAACCTTCCTCAAGTATGGGCTTGATGTGTTAGCGGTTGTGGGGAGATTTGGGTTTTGATCTCAATGGATTTGAAACCTAAATCTACCTCTCAAAACTCAATCATCTCTTTTGTTGATTTCCTTCTTCCCTGTATTTACTCATCTACATTACTAGGCTAGCTTGAGTTATTGCGAACTTGAGGTTTCATGGGTAAAGAGATCATTCAAAGCTTGATGATGATGGTAGCTCTTAGTCTTGATCATGAATGGTTGTGAACCCATTAGCAAACTTCTCTCCCTTATCTTTTTATTGCACTTTTTAAGATTAGTCATAGTTTAATTTAGAAATTATTTTTCTTTTTGTGGTCTTTGAGGATTGTTAGTTGTGTTGGTTGGCCAAATCGACCTTAAGGGCTATGTCGAGCCCAATCCCCTTTTTCTCTATGCTATATGTTGTTAGATGCTAGTGAATATTAGCTAGATTAGTGTAGTGCTTACTTGCTTTGAAAAGCCATTTTAGAAGAGTTTACTAAGTTTGCATGCTAGGTTTGTTTAATTAAGTCGAAAATTGAAATCACTCATACAGTTTAGTCAATCTTAAGTTAATCACCATTCATCCTAGAGGATGACCTGTAACTCTTACTCACCACACGAAAAATATTACTAACAATTATAACTTAAAGAAACTTAGTCTTTAACATACCAACACAAATATAGTCTTTGATAATATAAAAGCATATCATACTTGGTCTCTGGATTAGTTTGAAGCCTCTAAGAGTCATACTAGTGTTGCACACATACATAGAAGCATAAAAGCACATCAAGGACATCCAACTAAATCACATCTTTGGATAGGCATCCTGGTCTTCTTTCTTTTGCTAGGTGGTTCTTTACATCTCTCATATAAAACAAAAAATACAAAATAATTTTGAAAAATGAGCCAACCACTTGATATGTTTAGCCCGGTACTGTCAATTTGCATTTTATTAGACCGATGAGCACACACAATGTTGAATTCATTTTATTTCAAAATGGATAAGAAAGAGAATTTCTTTGAATCCTTCTTCATCTTTCTTTCTTTAAAAAATAAGAACCCCACCAAAACAGTAAAAATATTCATAAAGCGTGTTTAAAACATTCGTCATTCTTTTCTTAAATAATAACATTCTTCTTCCTTTTAACTTGAAACGTTCAAATAAAGGTGTATAGGTAATAGATAAACCTTTGCTTGCTTTTGTTCAAACTTGTTTTTAGTTCAGCCAGCGCTTTATATAGTTCAAGAAGCTCCTCCCGATAGAGCAGTTACACTTAAGAGACTAACTTTGGATTTATTAAAATATTTATAAGCTTTACTTGCCAATCATTAAGTTTCTTTCAACTAATTCGATTGAAGATTTCATTCTTAAAGTTCAACCTCTTTCCTTGAAAAGACACTTTAGTTTTGAAGTCCAAGAAAGCTTCTCTTAATTTGAAATGAAACATTTTTTTTCCCCCCAAAAATCATCTTTTGATAAAAGCCCAACTTAGAACTTTACTTCTTTAAGGACTTTAGGATAGTTTTTCCCTTTTAGGAAACTCCCAAAAAATCACTTTTTGTTTTTAAATATTCTTAAATCCTTTTTAATAAAACTACTTTTAAATTACTTAAAATGTTATTCTTTCATCTTCACACTTTTTTCAATGAAAAGCTTCTGGTGAAAATAGTAACCTAATGGAAGTCATTTCTATCCTTTGCTCATTTTAGTTTTTTTATCTCATAATCCTCCCATTTTTCCTTAATATTGGTAATGTAGAATCATGATGTATTAACACATAAAAATTCCTATAATTTACTTTACTTAAGAGCACAAACAATTTCTTCAAAAATAATTTTACAATTCTTAAGTTTAAAGCATAATTTTTACTTGACTTAACAACTAATGTACTTAGCTAATTTATGACAAGAAGAACATAACATCACTTTAACTTAATTTCTCATAATCTGATTCAAGCTCATCTTTTCACTTGATTTCCTTACTCAACTATTCTTAAATTAAAGTTCTTATATTGACATGCAAATTCTTAAAAATATTCAGATTTAACTTTTTATCATAATCACACTTTTATTCTTAATTTAAAATTTGAATCACATCGTTAGATTCTAACTTTTATCATAATCAAGATAATCAAGCAATCAAAGTCTAAATTCACCATCATTCCCTTTGTCTCCCCTCCTGTAGGTTTCATGATTTTACTTCAAAAGACAAAATTTTAACTTCCTAGTCATAAAACCATAATAATCAATTTGAGACAAGAATATGCATGCTAGAGGCATTCATCGATCCAAACCTAGATTAGATTGGGTTGGACCAATGACCAAATAATAGTAGCAATGCGGATTGAGGACCAAACCAATTATAAGTCATTGGGATTGGGGCCCGACTTAAGTGGACTAAATAGGAGAAACTTATGTAAAGTGTGTTGGACATTGATTTAAGAAGCTTACTGTTTGGTAAAGGATAACCGTGGGCCACTGCTAAATATTTTAAAGAAACATGAGTGGACCACCATGTGTCATTAACAAAAGAAACGATTTTGGATGCTTGGGTAATAAAATTGTATGTGGCCCAAAAGAAGGGAGGAATTAGGAAAATGTTGTGTAATTAATGTATATTCACTTTACGTGAATCTGACAGAGAGAAGATGATAGAGATGAGAACCTCTAGTTAACCTAGCTTTTTTTGTTCCACTGCTTAGCGTAAACTTCCATCCCTTGTCTATTCATGAGAATCTTTATTTTATTTTTAAGCTGTTAAGGTTCTTAATGCATCAGTCCAAGAGAATCAAAAACCTTTTGTTACCAACCCTTTTTGTACTTGCCTCTCTAGTTTCACTTATTATGACTTTGGATAAGGAGCCATTGAGGATAATCGATGAGCTCCACTGGTGTGGAGCATGACCGAAGATAGAAGAAAGATAGAGCAGAGGACAATTGCAGTTTTAGTATGAGCAGGTGAGTTAATGTAGTAAGAGAGATGATACCACAATGGCGAGCAAATTGGGCCAACTTGCAAGGAAACTAGATCTATTCACCTAATGGGATTTTCCTTTAATTGGTAAACCAAACCTGTTCCTCAATTCACCTAGTCCAAATTATGACCGGACTAAAGATCGAATAGGCCAAAACACTGGAGCAAGAGCTAGATTGAATTCAGTTAGTCTGATCAGGTCTAATCTAGCCTGACCTACTCTTCAATCCAATATGAGTTAGACAGAATAATAAACAACTCTAATGCATGCTACTTGATAGCCCAAACTTTTACATTTTCACAGTATCCACTTTATTCCTCAAATCCACACAATCCATTAAAACACAACATTAAACCTTTAACTTGACCTACTCCTATTGTCATACTTTAACACTTAAATTAAATTCAATTCCACATTTGCATATGAAAGTTCTACGAAGGAGATGATATGTTAAATCCAAGAGGGATGAAGAGGGCTTACAATTATACTCAGATGCTGAAATTCCCAAAATAACAAGTAGAGGAGCAAAAGGAGTGGCAGTGCCAAGGAGGAGAAAGGGAAGGGAGAAGAAGAAAGGAAGAGGGAGAAAGAGGGGAGAAAATTGTTGTTTTTGGAGTTGTGTTGGGAAAGAGGCTTGGTAATTGGTTTAGATGGTTTTTAGAAGCAAGCCTTCGAACAAATTGAATAACTCTTACATCATTTCCTTCCCCAAAACAACCAATCCCACGCTAGCAAATCCAACTCCAAATCTTTTGAACCTTTCCTCAAGTAATCCTACCCATTTGTTTTCATTTTTCTAGCTTAAGTAAATCGCTGTTCCACCATTGCAATTTGCCTTTTAGCACCATAATGCCCTTAAGTCTTCATAAAAATCTAGATTTTTCACCAAATTTTCATTTCCATAAATTTCTCATTTTTAATTCATGTTCGATTATAAATTGTGATATTTTTATACCCTTTGTTATCTATATTTGCTCGAAATAAATTATTAATTTAGGATGTTAATGTGTTTTTATTTATTTTTGTAGGAATAATTAAATCTGGACAAATTACATGTCAAAGGATTTAGATGCAGCATTGTGGATGAATAAATAAAAACAAGTGAACAAGACAACCCAATCGCCCATTTCGTGAAGCCTGGACCGGTCTGCCTTCCCTTTCAACCGCCCTTCTGGCCCGGTTCTCTCCCTTCTTCCCAGACTAAGCCGAGCGCTCCCAAACGCCCAGCTTGCTTCTTCTTAAAAAGGTGCACATGGCCTCACGTGACCCAGAAGCCCCCCTTCTTCTTCTTCCTCATTCCTTTGACAGTCCCAGTCCAGAAACCGAGAAGCAGGGCAACCATTCGCCTTCTTCTTCCTCACCATAACCACAGCTTTTCTTCTCCTTCATCTACCTCTATTAATTCAGCATCCGTTACCCATCCACTCCTTCTTCTCTATCTTCTTGACTCTTCTTCTTCCTCAACGGGTTCTTACCCAGCAAATCCGAAAGCAGGGCAAGCATAAGCAGAACAGGGCAGCATTCATCCATCTCCCTTCCCCCATAACTCGACCGTTTCATTTTCTTTCTCTTCCTTCATTACCCATCATCATCACCATCATAATCCCGTCAGTTTCAGATTCGTTATGGAATTAATGGGGGCGGCTAAAAGGGCTTGTATAAAGGCTAGAAGAGGAACCCGAAAGAGAGCAGCGAGTACATGGGCAGAGTAGGCTAGGGTAGTAGATAGGAGTTAGAATTTTGATAGCTTACGTTCGTCATTCAAAATTTCCAATTTCAAATTCAATTAAGGCCCTTGGTCGTTTGGAGATTTTCATTTGCTCTCTTTTATGCTTTGGGATGTTCGTCCCTCTGTTTCGTTTATTCAAGGTTGATGAAATCATTACAGCCAAGTGTGGGTGAATGCAAATTCGTTACAGTTTGGTACTCTTTATTTTGCAAGATTATAGTTTACAATTCCCCAAAAAAAAAATCAATTTTGTTTATTTAATTTATTAATTTGAGGAATGACTTGACCTTGGTGTTGGTTAATTTTAGCATCTTGTTTTAATTTAGCTTAGAATTTTTGGTAACCAAATTTCACAACCACCCCTGAGGATCGACATCCGTTAGTATTACGGCGATAAACCGTGCGCTTGTGGAAAATCACAACAAGTTTTTGGCGCCGTTGCCGAAGATGGCATTGTGAAATTAGGTTTCCTCGATTCATAGTCATTTGAGTCATTTTCGTTTTAATTTTAGAATTGTGATTTTTAGTTTTAGTTGAGTCGTTATTTCGTTTTAGAAACTTAGTTTAGTGTTAATTTTGAATCCAGTTAGTATTTTGATTTTTGATTTTTGCTGAGATTAGTTTTATTTTTAGAGTTTATTGGTTGCTTAAAAAAAAAAACAAGTATTAACAAATTTGGTTTATGTGCAGCAAAAGAAACAAAGTCGAACTAATTCGGAGGAAAACAATCAGTGTAGATTTTTCATTAATTTCAGCATCTGTTTGAATTTTCTGGAGCAATTCTGGTGTGATCTTGGCTGTGCTAATATTTTTCTTAGATTCAACATAATTTTTAGAGTTGTGTGAATGTTTCTCAAATTTTTAGGATTGTTTGGATTTTTCTGTGAATTTTTGACTTAACAATTTATTTGCATTTTTCTGCACTGTTCAAGGATAGAAAAAATTTGAAAAAAAATATATTTATGTCCCTTGTAATTGTGTGGAATTTTCTATCTATCTATTTAGTTCTGATTTTGGGAGTTTTATTTTCTGTTTTAGTTTTATTATTTAGATTTAGCTTGTTTAGGTTTTAGTTTATTTTCCATTTTGTTTTAGTTTCAGTTGTGTTTCTGTTTCTGTTTTTGTTTTAGATTGCATTTATTTCTATTTCCATTTTTGTGTGTCAACAAGAAAAATATATAAAAAATTGCTCTTCTTTTGTGTTTGTTTTCATTTTATATTTTGTGTGATGTTTGAGCCATTTTGATCTTTCTTTTATTTTGGTAGCATAGTTTTATTTTTGTTAGTTTATTTTATTTTTTTTCACTTAATTATTCGAGTCGCTTATTTTTATTTTAGTCCTTGGTTTGTACATAGTGTCCTAGATGCATTTTCTTTCCTTAAAAAAAGTAAAAAAAATTAAAAACTTGAAAATCCAAAAAAAAAAAACAACTTGAAAAATTCTTAAAACTGAAAAACCAAGAGTTTCAAGCATGCCAGTATTTAATTTCCCACAATATGAGCATGAACCTTTTTAGAGTTATCTTTCGAGACTTAATGATTATCGTGCTCAATTGAATCAAAATTTTCAAAAATGGAAAATTTGTAAGGTCACTGCTGTGGGTCTGAATTCTGAATCTTGGGGTTATATTGAGTCCATTTATTCTGGAGGTGTATTAGGATTGTTATCTAAAACTCAAGATGAAGTTTGGGATTTCTTTGAGAAATTAGCTTAGGATACTTACAAGCTTAAACAAGCTCAGAAGAATTTTAGTTACCCACTTCATAGTGAGTCTGTTATTCCTGTTAGTCCTTCCCCTCAGGATCATTTTATAGATTCACATGACCCCTTTTATTCTTGTATGTCCCCTGTTTTGTATGAATATTGTGACTCTTATGATCATGATAATTATAACTATTCATACCGTGCTTGTGTTGATGCTACCTATGCAAGTGTGGAAAAGAAGATAAATGAATTGACTGATAAAATGATAGAGAACATGAAAGTGAGAATTGCTGAATATTCTCAATGTTTTAATCAAAGTAGGGAGAATTCTAATGAGCCTGACTCTAGTTTAGGATCTCCTAAACCTGAAGTTAGTCTCTATGATGATTTTGAGCCCTCTTATCTCGCTCGATACGATTTGAATAATGACATGCCTTTGCCTAGTGTAGAGCAAGAGAGGGACTTCTTTACATCTCTATCACAAGACCTTGCAACTCACACTAGCTCACCTACGGACGTCACTGCGGATGTCCCAGTTTCTATCGACCCACCCGCCCCTTTTCATCATTCTCATGAGTTTGAGGAGGGTAACGACCTTGAGAGTGCGAGTGAATTAAATATGAGCGTTACACCTGAAATTGAGCATCGTGATTTCAATGAGTCAGACGATACTACTTTACAGGAGATAATTATGGAGGTAATTGAACCCACTACTTTGGAATTCAATGATGATATTCTTTCCATAGAATATGAATCTTTTTCTAGTGGGTTTGATGCCAATGTGGGTTTGGATGTAGACATGTGTGCCGAATATGAATCATTTTCTTTTGAACCCATCCAAACTGACCTCCTTTTTGGAAACTGCAAGTCTGAATCTATTGAGTCTGAGAGCATTGCCAATAAGAAATTTGCTTTAGACCAGACTTATACGCATATTGGACTTAACAGACTTGTGCGCTTTGCACCCACCATTTTACCGAGATTGATCCTTTATGATAACCCAATTTCTAAGCCAATGACCCACCAGCTGGCTAGTTTGAATTACATATGCTTGTTTGATGTTTGGGACCATACATTTGACAAGTTGAAATGGGCCCTTACCTCTGCTTTATTGCTATGGTGGATGTATTCATTTTGGCTCCAACTCTTCAATCTCTATTGCATTTTTTTAATTGAGAATTGGGCTTCTTTGTTTGATAAACTGCTACGTGCTCTAACAAGTTTTGATTTACGTAGCTATGTTACTTTCGATATGGAGTGACTGATGCTCTATGAGCCTCTATCTAAGCACATTTCAAGAGGCTATAGCTTAGGTGTACTCCTGCACCTGACCCAGTATCAATGGTTCTCTTTATCTTCTCTTTTTAATTTTGTTTTCTTTTGTATATATTTATGGTTGTCTTCTATTTTCGTTTTCTTTTTGAGTTTAGAGTCCTGTCCTTTTTGTTTTTGAGTCATTTTTTTTAAATTTTTGTATATTTCGTCTCTTTTTAGTTTTTATTTTTGTGTTTTATGCTTCTTTCCACTCCCAATGAGGACATTGTGAGATTTAGGTGTGATGGTGGGGCAACTTTGAAAAAAAAATTGAAAAAGGTTTGAAAGATCCTTTAAAAAATGAAAATTTGAACATCCTTTAAAAAAAAAAAAAACTTGAAAAAATTTTGAAAATCCAAAAAGATTTTTGTGTTATTTTTAGGCAAGCTTCGTGTTATTCTGATCAGTTTAAATCCCATGTACTTTGATTTTTAGCTTGCATATGAACTGATGTGCTTGATAGGTCTTTATCATCGGTGTGTCATTCTAAGTCCTAATTCTAACCACAAGTGTTCATTATTGATGTGTAATCCAATCCCTATTTATATCATCATCATCATCTTAGGGTCTTAGTTTTCCATTATTAGCTCCCCCACTTGTCTTTGGCGTGATTACTTTGGTTTTTATTTGCGTCCCTCAAAAAAAAGAAAATGAAAAAAATGAAAAAGAAAATGAAAATGAAAAGAAAAAGGAAAGGAAATAAAATTTGGAATGACAAGTATTCCTTTGAGGCATGCGTTACTGGGCGTTACCCTTTGAGGCATGTGCTACTGGGTGTTACCCTTTAAGGCAATACTGCTACTGAGAAAACTTGCTTCCTATATTAATAAGTCAGTAATGAAGTTTGTGTCAGTCAAATGGGATTAAGTTTGATTCTGGTAAGCCTAAGCCCTAGGATGATGATGCACATGCACACAAGCACTAGGATGGATTCCAAGTTTTGATGTACAGTTGGATGAAAAGTTAGTGCTTTGATGACATTTATGGGATAGAGAACCTTGATGAGTGCATTTTATTTATGTGCAGGCCAACATCTTTGCTACATGGGTGATTTAGTTGATTGGAATGTGTATATATCTTTTCCCATTTTTGTACATATTAATTTTTGAAAACAAAACCAAAAAAAAGCTTTTCAAGTTACTGTCTATGTTTTCTTTTATAGATTTTGTGGGTATATCTTCTGCAAACCCTCACGAGACTTTACTCGTCCACTAAGGGTAACCTAAGTGTTTAAAGGGCTTGTTGCACATACTAAGTGTAACTGTGATTCCTACGAAAGTGAGTTAGGATTGTTAGTTTTGTTTTACTCGAGGACAAGCAAAACTTAGGTGTGGGGGTATTTGTTCGATTGTAAATTATGATATTTTTATAACCTTTATTATCAATATTTGGTCGAAATAAATTATTAATTTAGGATGTTAATGTGTTTTTATTTATTTTTGTAGGAATAATTAAATCTGGACAAATTACATGTCAAAGGATTTAGATGCAGCATTGTGGATGAATAAATAAAAACAAGTGAACAAGACAGCCCAATCGCCCATTTCGTGAAGCCTGGACCGGTCTGCCTTCCCTTTCAACCGCCCTTCCTCCTTTTCTTTTTCTCTTTCTTTTCCTTCCCTTTTGGGCCCGGTTCTGTCCCCTCTTCCCAGACCAAGCCCAGCGCTCCCAAATGCCTAGCCTGCTTCTTGTTAAAAAGGCGCATGCGGCCTCACGTGACCCAGAAGCCCCCCTTCTTCTTCGTTCTCGTTCCTTTGACAGTCCCAGTCCAGAAACCGAGAACCAGGGCAACCATTCGCCTTCTTCTTCCTTACCATAACCACAGCCCTTCTTCTCCTTCATCTTCCTCCATTAATTTGGCATCCATTACCCATCCACTCTTTCTTCTCCGTCTTCTTGACCCTTCTTCTTCTTCAACGGGTTCTTGCCCAGCAAACCCAAAAGCAAGGCAAGCACAAGCAGAACAGGGCAGTGTTCATCCATCTCCCTTCCCTCATAACTCGACCGTTTCATTTTCTCCCTCTTCCTTCATTACCCATCATCATCACCATCATAATCCCGTCAGTTTCAGAGGCATTAAGGAATTAATGGGGGTGGCTAAAAAGGCTCGAATAGAGGCTATAAGAGGAACTCGAGAGAGAGCAGCGAGTACATGGGCAGAGTAGGCTAGGGTAGTAGATAGGAGTTAGAATTTGGATAGCTTATGTTCGTCATTCAAAATTTCCAGTTTCAGATTCAATTAAGGCCCTTGGTCGTTTGGAGATTTTCGTTTGCTCTCTTTTATGCTTTGGGTTGTTCGTCCCTCTGTTTCGTTTATTCAAGGTTCATGAAGTCATTACAGCCAAGTGTAGGTGAATGCAAATTCGTTACAGTTTGGCACTCTTTATTTTGCAAGATTATAGTTTACAATTCCAAAAAAATAAATTAATTTTGTTTATTTAATTTATTAATTTGAGGAATAACTTGACCTTGGTGTTGGTTAATTTTAGCATCTAGTTTTAATTTAGTTTAGGATTTTTGGTAATCTAATTTCATAACCATCTCTTTAGATCGACACCGTAAGTACAACAACAACAAACCATATACTTGTAGAAAATCATAACACTTTATAAGTACCCAATATTTCACATGATCTTCTGGTAGGGCCACAAGCTTATGGTGGCATTGTAGCAAATCAAAGTCGTCTTCCACAAGGACTAGGTTGATCTACTAGACTTTATCCCTTTAAGATAGGCTGAGCAAATTAAAATTTGAGATTTGAAATTAAACTATTCAACTATCTAATCTAACGACTAAATGATTATGGAATTAAGCAAATTAAGTAATCACCTAATCCACGCATCAATCAAGCACTTTTTCCTCAATTGATTATTTTAAAACTGACAATCGTAGTATCACATTCCTCTTTCAAGGTGAAATGAAATACTTAAATCTAACCACTTATCATTTCTTAAGAGCTCTCGATTTGTTTAGGTTCATTAACCATGCGATTATGACATTTATGATTTCTCAACTGGTGTGACTTTCTCAAGACTCTATATAATCAAGTCAAATCCTAGGATTCAAGTATTGAATTTCACCTTTCAGTTCCTCATCCAACATGCAAAATATGTAAGAAAGTGATCAAATTTCTTACAATGTAATTATCATCTAAGATTCGATAGAACAAGTCAATAGATTCTGAAATACCAAGGGGATCAATACAAGATTGGAGAAATCAACAAGTATTTAAATAAATCCAAGATCAAAACAACAAAAGATAGTTAAAATTACAAAACATAATCCAAAAAATGAGAAAAGAGAAGAGAAGAGAACAGAAATGCTCAACCAAATAGCATGCTTGAATCCGTCGATTATAAACTCGATCCCTTGCGAATCTCTCTCCTTTACTTACTCTCAACTGTCTCAAATCCAAATCTAAATCCTAACTTGATGGTGGAATGGATATGAGGGTGATGAATGAAAGTAGCAAAATAGGGTTTTTTTTATGGCGGTAATGAAGGCTACAAACATAAAAAAATGCTTGGAAGTCGAACAGTCGTGAAGAAATCAAATTGACTAGGGGAGACAAAGCCCACCACAGACCGTGGGCACCACCACAGACAGATTATGGTGCTCTCTTGATTCATCTGTTACTTCTTCCCGAAACCTTCTGGGCTGTGGTATTGGCTACGGTTGGTCCGTGTTAGGTCTCTTTGAGCCTCTTTTGCTACCTTCTTTAATGCATAAGGTCTCAAAATCTTCATTGTACCATCATACTGTGGGCTCACAAGATCAAAATCTACAAACACATCTCAAACAAGCGAAACCAAGTATAATAGTAGAAATAGAGGCACAAGTCATACAATTAAGCATATTAATGCCCTAAAATGATACCCAAACACTCATGAAATCCTATACAAATATGACATTCATCATTCCCCCATACTTAAACCTTTGCTTATCCTCAAGCAAACACTAGATAAAACCAACAAGAGAAGATGCATATAGGACTCAAAAACATAACAACCTCCTTGAACTAGGCAATTCATAGCATATCACTAGCAAGGATATCAATTGACAGCAACCCCAAATAATGCGCAAAATATGTCAAAATTAGTAGAAGGTGGATGTTTTCAAAGAAATATATGACCACAAGCTCGACATCAAACTTGATCACCCCTAAAGAACTAAAAAGCACATCACACAAGTACATGGAATGGAATAGAGCCAAATGGACTTGTAGAACCTCAGTTTTAGGGAAACGTAGATCTCTCTCGCTCATGTGTTTAAATTATAGCATAGGTTCACTCAAAAACTCATTCCAAAGATGCAATCTATTATATGCTTGTCAAGGCTCTCAAATTCTCCACCACTAGGAATTCAATGTGCACATAACAATTAAGAAGACTTTACATGGACTGTAATGAGGGCTAGAAGAGTTAAGGGTAAGGAGTGGACTAATGAATTTAGACAATGTGGAGATATTTAGCCAAATGACTACAAAGCAAGCAACAAGATACCAAGAAACCATGGAGTTTAACCACACTCCAAACGTCATGAATACAATGAACATACCCCAATGAACCATGTAAGAAATGAGTAGACAAATAAAGGAACTCAAGCTATATAAATGGCCAATGCCAATCACTTATTCATTCTTTTTTCCTTTTTTTCTTGTCTTTTTTTGTTTGCTTGTTTCTCTTCAACATGACTTTTTTTACTCCTTTTTTTGGGAAATGAAATGAAAACATTAATTATTGAAAGGCATAGGATCACAAATTATTAACTCACAACCTAATTCATATATGTGCAACCTAAATAAGAGGGGAACACAACTAAATGCTCCATAATATCAATCCCTCAACAAACCAACATACAAAAGCCACCTTAAATTCAATTAGCCCAAAACCACTCATTACATAGATGAAATGATGCTCCATAAACTTGGCTTAAATGTTGGGAACATGTGTTTGGCTAAGGGTTAATATGAAGGGATCACAATAAGAAAAAGATTATAGCTCAAAGGGGCTAACAAAGGGGATAAACATACAATTTAAGGGTAGGTTATTTGGCTATGTGGCTAAAATGTTCAAAAACCAAAAAATGTCTCTATCATATCATCAAATATGCACATGCTATTGTGGTTTCGATCAAGAATCTAGGCAAGTTCTAGAGATGTAATATGAAAGAGTCACATACATGCAATAACATGAGACTAAATATAATGAATTAGTCCAAAGAAGGCTCAAAATCTCACATGATATTTACCAAAGTCTCAACTAGCTCATAGAATGACTATCATATACCAACATTAGCGCCTAGGACTCTAAGGGGTAACAATTTTCTCAATCAAGGAAAGGGTCAAAACAAGAAATATTCACAAAATCTACGCAAATTTTAGCACCAAAAGGGATTACACACCAAAAGTTACTCAAGTTTATGAAAACTAACGTGCCTAGCAAAAGCATCCTTAGAGGGCATCTCAAACCGATCTATGCCATCCTAACATGCACCTAGAATTGCATACCTAAAATGTAACTAAATGCAATACACTAGTGCAAATGAAAGGAAACCTAAAGCTAAATGCTTTAACAAGTATGGAAACCAAAAATCAAAATGGAAAACATGAAATTGCGCTTCCCCCATACTTAGATAAAGTGTTATTATAAGGAAATAAACAAGGAGAAGGGAAGGGGGAAACAAAAAAGAATAATTTCGCCAGGTTAGGTGCTAGATGCACTTAAGTTAAGACCCCCTTATAATCGGGGCACATGGAGCATCAACCACTCTGTCACAACTTCAAGACACGTCCCGTCAAATTAGATGCCATCAAAGCACACAGGAACTTATCAAACTCCTGGCACCACAATTTAGAAAACACAATGCAAGAGGCAATAACCAAAATCACACCAAAGATAATAAGCATCCTCTTAACCCTATCAAAGCTCTTAGAAAAGTTATAAGAAGGATTAAAGAATATAGTCCACATGAATTTCCTAAGCAAGTTCTCTATGGATACACAATAATGATCAATTAAGGGATTTTACCCTCTAAAGTAACCTAGGGACGCATAATCATCCATATTCCCACAAAGCATATCAAACACGTTATCCTGATAGCCCAAATCCATAGTAGTATCGCAAATTATAGGACTACCCATGGGCACATCAATGTAATACTTAGGGGAAGGAAAGGGTAACGAACAAAGAGGGAAAGCATGTGAATTATCAAGGGGATCGGGGAAAGTACCATTATCAAAACCAAGGCTAGGAGACTTCTTATGCATAAACACATCACATGACCTCTCCAAAGGAGTCTCAACTAGATCACACACCTCATCAAAACTATCTTTTGACTCAAAACATGTATCAACAATGCCAAATCTAGCAACAACACCAAAAGGTCACCCGTCTTAAGCCCCATGCGCTGAACTAAAGGGAATGATAAATCAAGTAAGGTCATGAAAACATCAGTATTGTCTCTCGATAATGCAAAATTAGGTTGAGCATAGCATACATAATAAGGAAGCAAATTAATAGCATAGTCAGAAAAATCATACAAGTCACACCAAAAAGGGCCATAATAAGATCTAGTATAGAATGCACAAGGACAAAGAATGAATATCTAAAAACACGACTAGCCTTCTCAAATGCAAATGAATCCCAAGTAATCTACTCAAGCAAATACCATGCCTCGTCAACACTTTTAACAAAAAAACCCCAATACTCGAAAAGAGTATGGGTTTTACTATTCACAGCCTCATCAATAATGTCCAATATTTCCCATTCACCTAAAAAATAACCACATTTAGCAAGAAAAATATTTAGTCGTTTAAAATACCTCCAAAATAATTCATGCTCGAATTGGGGAAATTAGAAAATGGCCATCGTTCTTTTCCACATTTTGAATTTTTTAATTAAATATTTTTTTAGTTTTTTTATCAAAGAAAAACAAAAGCTTAGTCAAACCTATCGAGAAAAATCCAATATTCGACACTAATCTCCAGCAACGGTACCAAAAACATGATAAGGCCGCAAGCGCATGGTGGCGATGTAGCAAATCAAGGTCATCTTACACAAGGACTAGGTTGATCTACTGGGGTTTATCCCCTTAAAATAGGCTAAGCGAATCAAAATTTGAGATTTGAAATTAAAATATTCAACTATCTAATCTAATGAATAAATAGTCATGGAACTAAGCAAATCAAGCAACCCCTCGATCCACGCATCAATCAAGCACTTTTTCCTCAATTAATTATTTTAAAGCTAACAATCATAGTATCACATCCCTCTTTCACGGTGAAATACCTAAATCTAACTAATTACCATTTCTCAAAGGCTCTCGATTTGTTTAGGTTCATTAAGCATTCGATTATGAAATTTATGGTTTCTCAATTGGTGTGACTTTATCAAGACTCCACACAATTAAGTCAAATCGTAGGATTCAAATATTGAACTTCACCTTTCAGTTCTTCATCCAATACACAAGACATGTAAGACAGTGATCAAATTTCTTACAAGACATTAATCATCCAAGATTCGATAGAAGAAGTTAATAGATTCCAAAATACTAAGGAGATCAACACAAGATTGGGGAAATTAACAAGTATTTGAATAAACCCAAGATCAAAACAACAAAAGATAGTCAAAATTACAAAACATAATCCTAAAAATCAGACAAGAGAAGAGAAGAGAAATACTCAGCTAAATAGCTCGCCTGAATCCATCGATTGCAAACCCAATTCCACTTCCTAGAACCTCCCTCTTCTACTTACTCTCAATTCTCTCAAATCTAAATCTAAATCCTAACTTGTTGGAGGAATGGACATGGGGGTGATGAATGAAAGCAGGAAAATAGGGTTTTTTATGGCGAAAATAAAGGTTGTAAACATCAAAAACACTTGAAAGTCAAACACCCGCGAAGAAATCAAGCAAACTCTGGGAGACAGAGCTGACCACGAACCGTGGGCTCTATCACGGACATACCGTGGTGGCCACTACCGCGATTGTTCTCTCTTGATTCATCTGTTGCTTCTTCCCAGAACCTTCTGGGCCATGGTACAGGCCACCGTTTATCTTTGTTGGGTGTCTTCAGGCATTTTTTGCTATCTTTTTTGATCCATAAGGCCTCAAAATCTTCAGTGTATCATCATGCTTTTGGTTCACAAGATCAAAATCTGCAAACACATATCAGACAAGCGAAACCAAGCATAATAGTAGAAATAGGGGCGCATCATACAATTAAGCATATTAATCCCCTAAAATGATGCCCAAGCACTCATGAAATCCTATACAAATATGACATTCATCATCTTCTATTTCTTTTTAAATTTGTCCATTTATTTACATTCTTAATTTTCCACAACTAGACATAAACTTTCAAGAAAATGATCTTCTTCCTCCTTCCTCGTGACTCTTTTTTAGGGGATAAGTAACCCGTCTTGGGTTGTGCTTTGCTAAAAACATCCATACCTTAAATCAACTTAATTTTAAAATAACAAAATAAATAAGAACCAAACTTTTACATAATTTATTCTTTATTGTTTTCTATTTCTTACTAATTGCCAAGTCAATTGAAGAGCTCCTGAACCAGCAAAAATATTTATAATAAACATGGAAAAATAGTTAGAACATGTTCACAACATTCCTTGCATCAATTTCACAAATGTCTACAAAATAATAAATCACATTTCTTTACTTGTCTAGATTTAAGAATAAATAAAGGAATTTTTGTCATGTCATTATTGCAGCTCACCAATCTTTTATGCATAATCTCAATTTATAAAGCTTAATTAAGCATGCTCAAAAATCGGATGTCACATCCTCCTGCCTCCCCTCACAAAAGTTTCGTCCATGAAACATAAAGGATACATCTTACCTCTAGGGGGTCTAAAGGCTTTTTATTTCCTCTTAGGTTTCCTAGGTAGCTTCAATTACTCCATGATGAGTCCATAGCACTTTTAATGGAATTTCTTAATTCCTTAACTTTTAAAGTCTCCTATCAAGGATTCGAATAGGTTGCTCTTCATATGAAATTTCTCTATAATTTTCAATGGTTTATCCTCGCTCACATTACTTAGACTGTATACATACTTCCGTAGTTGAGAAATATGAAATACATTCTGCACATGTTGTAAGTCGGTAAGCTAGCTACTGAGCTTCTAGGTTGATCTTTTCCACAACCTCATATGATCCTACATATCTAGGAGTTAAATTTCCCTTGACATGGAATCTTTTCACCCCTTTAGATGGGGATAACTTTAGGAACACTATGATTCCAACTTAAAATTCCTAACTTCTAACATAAGACTTTCACCTACTTTGAGCTGCCTTAATATATTCTTAGATTGTCCTCACCATTTCAATCACTTCTTTGATCAACTATCACCCTAAACTGATACTTTTATCGATGTTATTCCAAAAAAATGGAGTGCAATATCTTCCATATAAAGCCTTAAATGCTGTCATCTAAATTGTTGCTTAGTAAACATTATTATAACAATAGTCTAGTAAAGGAAAATGTTCTTTCTGTGAAAATCATATGCAAAGCTCTCAACATATCTTCTATAGCCTGGTCAAATCTTTTGATTTGACCATCTGATTCATGATAGCAGGCACTGCTAAAAGCCAACTTAGTGCTAAAGTTCTTTGTATGGCCTTTTAGAATCTCACTTGGAATCTTGAATCTCTATTAGGTATAATATCATTTGGTAACTTATGAAGTCTTACAACCCCCTTAACATAGAACTGTGCTAATATGTCAATTCCCTAACTGTCATGAATGGGTACAAAGTGTGCGCACATGGTAAGAGCACTTTGTAACCTTTACAAATAGTACTATTAAGACTCATATTGACCCCTTCATACTTAGATTGACTTGTTCGACTATATATGATGATTGCAAAGTGATATGATGATGATTGTAAAGTGATATGATGCATTTGGGGGTCTACTCAACAAATTCTTGGAGTGTCCAGAGGGGACAAGGTAAAGTTCAAGAAGAATTGTGGTGGAATGTCAAAGTGAAGAAGAAAGTCAAGGAAAAAAAGAGGGCCTATACCACATTATTGGTAATACATACGTTGATGAGAAAGAGGCTAATAAAGCCAACTATAAGATCGCCAAAAAGAAGCAACGAAGGCATTCACAATAGCCAAGAAGAAAGCGTATGAGAAGTTATATCAAAGGCTACAGCCTAGGTAAGGGGTGAAAGAAGTGTTCATGCTCCTGAAAACTAAAAAAAAAGAGAGCTACGAACCTTAGAAATGTGAGATGTACCAAGGATGAGAATGGTAAGGTTATCGTGGAGGAAGTTAGAATAAAAGAGAGATGACAATTTTACAAACTTTTTAACACAGAGGGAGAGTTCCCTTGATGTAGTGAACTGGGACTTTCTGAGGAATGCAAAAAATTTAGCTCCTGCCCTTGTATCACCAAGGAAGAGGTTGCAGCATTAATGAGAAATATGAAATTAGAAAAGGCAGTAGGTCTAGATGATATACCTATCGGAGTACATAAATGCTTAGGTGAAGAGGGACTTAATTGGTCAATGAGACTTTTTAATGTTATTTTAAGGATGATAGCAATGCTAGACAAGTCTAGAATTAGTACACCCATTCCATTATATACAAACAAGGGGTGATATTCAAGGTTGTCATAATTATATAAATATCAAGTTACTTGGTCATAGTATGAAGCTTTGGGAAGGGGATACTGAGAAGAGGTTAGGGAGTGAAATTGTAATTTCAAAGACCTAGTTTAGGTTCATAACTAGAAGATTAACTATAGCAACTATTCACCTTATAAGAAGACTTTTGGAGCCATATAGGGATAGGAAGAAGGATTTTCACAATGTACATAGATCTCAAGATGGCTTATGATAGGAGACTTAAAGACATGCTCTTGAGTTAGTTAGAGGCTAAAGACTTGCCTTTCTTATGTATTCAAGTTATTAAAGATCTGTATAATGCAGCGAGGATAAAGGTTAGGACATTAGGGGAGATATAGTCATATAGAAGACTTTCATATTAATATTGGGGTGCATCAGGGATCGATGCTAAGCCTTTTTTTATTCATTATTATTATTATTATTGATGAACTCACAAAATACGTTGCAGACGAGGTTGCATTTTGCATGCTATTTGTTGATGATATTTTCTTAAAAGATGAGACTAGAGACAGAGTCAATGACGAGTTAGGACTGTGGAGAAGGACTTTAAAGTCTGAAGGTTTTAGATTGAGTGGGTCAAAGACAAAGTAGTTAAGTATACATTCGGTGGAATGGATGAAGGTACTACAAAGGAAGTCAACACTAGCAATTCAACAATATGGACGATGGAAAAGTTTAAATATTTGGGTTTGATTGTGCATGATAATAGAAACATTGATGGAGACATAGTTCATTGTATAAGATTCAGATGACAACTATAAAGGAACACATCTAGAATATTATGCAGTAAAAATATCCTAAGAAGGTTAAAGGGGTAAGTTTATTGCTTATGGCGTAAACACCCTAAAGTATTCTCAAATTATAGACTGAACACGTATTGTATGCTATGTGTATTTACTCAACTCATAAATGGAAAGCTACTTTGTTCTAGGCTTTCCACAAAACCTAGTCCCTACAAAAATGGTTTTTAAAATAATTTTTTTACAAAAAGATTTAAAAGATTCCAAAAGGTTTCTAAAAAGGTCACAAAGGGCAACTAGCCAGTTTTGTGAAGATTTGGTGACTGATAACCATCTATACCTCATTTATTATCCCTCTTCAGGGATAAAAGGTAATCAAGTCTACAGCATCATGTTCCTTATTGAAATATCTTTCTAAGAACATAGTATATGCTTAAATCTGATAACTAGTAGAGAATATATGCACCTCATAGTGAGACATGTATCAAATAAACTCCCTCTCACTCTTGGGCCCAACTCTTTTTCCATGCTCATCTAATGGACATGAAACTTAATTTATTCGACACTAGACTCAATAAAATTTCCAACGATGTAAGAATCAACCCAATCAAAGCCCAGACAATAAAGTTATGGCCAAAACAAAATGAGATAGGAAAGGTTCTGCTAGGACCTAGCGGCAGGCCGCTGGGTCTCAGCGGCACTATGGTTTATTTTTCCCCCTAGGGATGGATTTGCTGCTATGTCTTAGTGCATTATGGTTTTTACAATCAAGATGGCTTTTTCTAAAGGGTGTTTAATCACCTTTCCTTTTTTTCTACAAATCATTGGGGGGGGCTCCTCCTCCTCCCACTACTATAAAAAGAGGTGTTCCCCCTACCCCCTTTTTAAGGCACATTCACTAAATCTCTTCTCTTCTTCTATGCTAGAGAGACTCCCCCCTCTCTCTCTCTCTCTCTCTCTCTCTCTCTCTCTTACTCTCTGTATGTGTCTATATATATATATATATATATATATATATATATATATATATATATATATATATACATATATATATATGTATATATATATATATATATATATATATTAATATATATATATATATATATATATATATATATATATATATATATTATATATTATATATATATATAGATAGATAAGAGAGAGAGAGAGAGAGAGAGAGAGAGAGAGAGAGAGAGAAGGTTCTTCCTCTAGATAATTTTCTTTACTAGTAGGATGATTCTTCCTATAGAAATTTTCTTTCTTTCCAAGAAAAACTCTTCCAAAATAATTTCATAAAAATATAAAAGAAAAATCACTCCTTCCTCCTTTACAAAACATTTTAGGTTTGGCATCTAACAACTAAATACTTGATTTAGAGACCAAAGGAGTGCTGAGACTAAACAAAAATATATTAGAAATTTGTCATCTGTATTTGGTTTTTAATTATTCACATTGACTATCATGTTCTTACTTGATCCTCCTTGATTGCTTTTATTTTTATACATATTCAATGGCAAAGCTATATAAATTATTAAGCCAATCATAACGTTTATTACTGTCTAATTTTTATTATTAGCATGTAATATGACTAAATCGAAGAGATCTCCATAAAGTTCATGTCTTTGATGCCTGAATTAGAATAAGATCAATAATTGCATGAAACTTAACACTTAAAAGAAATTATTTGGATTTTACTATTCACTTGTTTAGCCTAGTAGAGGTCATTGTTGAATGGGCGATGTCAATGGGTAGATTAATATCCTTACCATCGATTATACCTTCACTGCATAACCAACTTATGGCTAGTGCCTTGGAGTCAAGTTAATCCCCCTTCAAGATCACGACGATTATTTCTACAATTGCAATCTAAAAGATTTTCATATTTTCCTAAAATTATGGTGGTGACTCTACTCAATATTGCAAAGCTCAAACTTTTTAAAACAAGCCTGAAAGAACAATCGCTCACTTTGAGGTGTGATTGGAGACCCCAAGCTATAACTTCTTTGACGACGACTTCACTAGGAATGTTTAAGAGGATGACAGTTGAAAGAGTTACAATTGAACAGTGATTTCTAAAAATTTAAATAATAATTTGTTAGGCATCTTGCATTACACTAAAGGTATGATCAATACCATAAAAGGCTTTGTCCCTCCCATAGTGTGCATAGGACTCTGGACATTCATCTTTAGCCCTAGGAACCCCTTAGATACACTCTTGGTCCTATTCAATCAGGCATTGCCATCAAGGGTTATCTCACTTGTGACACTCTTCTTTGGCAACCCCTTGAAAGAACCAAACACCATCTAAACTCATCCTATATTAAAAAGCAAGACCACTTATTAGGTCACAAGCCTTTTTTGACCAAAATCATAATCCTAACTCAACATTTATCGAACCTTAGAACCTCTACCTAAGAAACCTTAAGTGTGTACTTGGTGCATGTGATGAACACTCGTGAGCTATTATTGCTTGGTACTTATGTGGTCCATGTATATATTAGTAATATCTCATGTCTATCATCTATACATTTATATAAGACATATTAAATATAGGTTTACATTTGCATAATTAAAAAAATCAAAACAAAAAAATGCATCCATAGTAGGTCATGTGAGGACCTTTGCATATGAGCTTACCAGAAAAATAAAAATTAAAAAAATTAGCAAAAAGGGGAGAAGAAGTGAAAAAATTGCATAAAATGGCTCCAACCGCAGATCTTTGGGGGCAGCCGACACATAGTGGCCTGTCATTACACCGAAGCGGCTACCGCCAGGATGGGTTCCTACAATGAGCCATTTCTTTTACCTCCCATCATGAAATTCCTAATTTCTACTTCTGGCCATGTAACAAAGACCATATACAATGCATAGTGCATCATTCCATATACTTATATTAAAGGTAGCCCATCATTCACATCCATCTAGGATAGTTCGTCACAAATACCTCATGCATCGCTAGCCCATCATGCATCCATTATAGCTCAACTACATTAGTATACTAACCCATCTAGGGTAAATTCATGAGTCCATCTAGCATCAATCTTAGTCTATGCACTCTTCATATATCTATAGTCCTTAGCCCATCTTGCATACACCTCACTAGATCATGTTACATAAGCCCTTCCACCATAGTGTTGACCAAATGTAGCACAATCCATCATCATGACATTATCTTATCCATCCTAAGTCATTTAGGATAGCCCCAACTGCATACATCCTATCCCATATAGATTAGGTCCTTATACACAAGACCTATTAAGCATGGTCCGAGCCTTAGTCGATCCATTAGACTTGCATCCCTAACCTAGAGTCAAGCCCAACTCATGTGCCATTGATAAGTGCTTAAAGTGTATATCATTTGGAGGTTATTTTGTGCCGTTTATATGGAGAATTATGTGCTTTATGTTATAATTTATACTCCTTTTTAGGTTTTATGCTCGGGTATGGTTCTTTTCTGTGTTTTACAAATTTTTGGACCATTTTACCCCAAAATTGACCATAATTGAGTGTAATTTAACTCACCACAGGCACCCCTAAGTCACCATGCCCATAGAAGAGAGAAAGAACAGAAGATCATCAAGACAGAGCCCTCTATGGACTGTCCATAGTGAAGGCCACAGTCCGTGGTGGAGGCATAACTACTAGCATGATCATTTTCCCTCATCATGTGGCTAAGGTTAATTGTGTTTCTCTATAAATAAGGCCATTTTCGCAGCAAGAAGTACATAACACAGCAAAAAAGAGAACTATTCTCCCCAGTTTTTCATTCCTTTTCCATATTTTCTAGTTTAGTGTAGATTTTTGGTAGTTTTAAGTGTGAGTGTTGAAGAATTGCTTGCTTTTGGAGCCCTTGTGAAGTTGGGAAACCTTTGAAGGATCTTAAATTGTGCTAAGTTTTCTTCTCTCAAAACTCTATTAGTTTTGATGATGTGAACATATGCAAGTAGTTTTCTCAATCTAGGGATTGCTAGCCGAGTATTGATATTAAAATCTTTTATTTTTATCTAATTGCTCTTGTTCTTGATTGGGATTGGTTGAATTTTATCTTCTGTGTGTAGTTGTTGTGTTTGGATTTTGGCCAAATTCACTAGTTAATTCTAAATAGTTGAGTGAATGACTGAAAGGTGAACCATGCTATTTGATTGACGAGATAGGACTTGATTTAGCAATATTTGAAAGAGATTTACTTATTAAGAGGACTTCCAGTGATCAAACATCTTTAACTTAGGCTAAACAAGGGCATTTGAAAGAATGACTTGTTAGTTTAGGCAGTTCAATTTGTGTTAAAAGAAGATTGAATTATATATGCGATTGCACCCTTTCAATCCCCCATAATAGTTCAAGTACATAATAATATTGCATTGATCCACATCTTTACAGGGTGAAACAATTCCCTAGATGTTTTTAGTTGATTGAATTCTTCAAATAGGTTATAGTGTTATTCAACTCTTAATTGAAATTGCTTGCTTAGCACTTTTAAAAGGATAGAACTCAATAGATTATAATTAGTCCTTATGGGAATGATATCTTTACTACACTACAACACTCGTACGCTTGATGTTGTAGTAGTAGTCACTATCAGCCATCATAGCTAATTCCAAGCCCTTTGCACCTGAGAAAGGAAGTGTTTATTCAAAGCAAAATGTCCTAGTTTTTAACCTAAGACAATGAGGCCTTAGCAACAAACATTAGCCCATCCTTTCACCCATTAACTTGTCACTCTTGGCTCTCAACCCAACTCATTACCATCATACTCTGTGGGCTAGTTTATCCAACCTTGACCCTTAGACCTACTGTAACCCTTAGCCTAAACTTTTCCCTTATCTATCCTCCACCTTAAATCTCGATCTTACCCTGAGCTTTAGCCCAATTCCTAATCTCACCTACCTTAACCACAACCATCCACAACCATACTTAAGCCTTCATTCACGACCACACCTAAGCCTCCATTAACAATCATGTCTGACCCTTCATCCTTCCTTGGCGTTTGACCAATGACCCTTACCTTAGGCCTCTACCTAGGTCAATCCTCTAACCTAAGTCATCAACCTCAATGTAGCTCACATTCTTAACCTAAATGTCGACCCCTTCCTGTCCCAGTTTGCAATCTTAACCCAAAATCTTATTATGTTGCCACAGTCAAGCTCCGCCTTCATAACCCCTTGTCTAATCATAACATTTGGTCCAAACAAGGTTGTTAGAATCGATTGGGGATACTTAGAATAAAAACCATAGAATCGGATTGAGGATCGTAAGATTCTACTAATTGTTAGAAATAGTAATGCTAATGAGATTTTTCTTTTTCTACTCATTTAAGTAAAATGTATTCTTTTTTTGGGTCTAAGAGTAAAATGCAATATGATATTAATTGCAATCCAAAGTCCCTTAAAATCTTATTCTAGTTTATTTTTTGATATTAATATCAATATACTTAACAATTGATAAATGGAAAAAAATGTTTTAACTATATATTAACAATTACAACCTTATTAAAATGAAATCTTAAGGATAACATTTATTATTCTAATAAACTGTCTATGTTTGGGATTTAATTCAGAGTTACCAAGTCCAATAAAATCTTATTCTAGTTACACCGGCCTTTTTCTAATGTAAATATCAAATGAAAAGAAAATTTTAACTCATCCATGCCCTTTATGTGTTATTTTGCATCTTGCTCAAGGATCAGTATCATATTCTTTAGTGCTAATTTATCGTCCTATAAAGAGATAGATAGAAGCCTTGCGATTCTAAAGAGATAGAGAAGAATATCTAACAGTAGATATGAAAGTTCGTAGTGGTAAACGAAGGTATATGAAAGAGTAGCAAAGGCTTAGTAGATAACATCTAGTGTTTTTTATGGTTTGTGTGCTAGTTTACAAAGATATCTTTGATCTTTCCAAATTGGGCCTATTCAACTTCTTTTTCTCTTCTTGCCTTCTATTCTTTTTTTTGTAAGAAAAATTAGAGGAAGATCGATTAGTGAAAAGTCATATGACATACAAAGTGAAAATCATCTAATGAGAATCAATCTAAAACATCAACATAAATTCTTGTCTCTAAAAAGTTAATGGCAAATATACGATCGAGCAGCTCTAATCCTATAGCAACCGTCAACTCACTAGCTGCGTTCTTCAATATTTTTCCTCTTTCCTACATTTTAATGAGCTATATTATAGGACCCTAAAGTAGTAGATATCAATTTAATGTCATAGATTATTCTTGAAAAAGACGGCTACCATAATAGAACCACATGAAATTCCATTATTGATTCATCCCCTAATTAAAACAAGCAATCCTCATACTATTAGATGGAATAACCATCCACAACAAAATCTCCAGATTTAGGAAAAATCGCATCAAGGTGAGAAGAAAAACTCACATGAAGACTTGCATCTAGGTTAAAAAAAAAAAAAAACAAACTCACCCTAAGGTGAGGGGACAAAATGCATATCAAAGGCAATAGCCCTAACTCTCACACAATAGAGAGAAAACTTATTTGAAAACATATAAAGAACTATTAATGAATCTGATAATAAACTAATTAGGAGATTAAAACTGAGAAAATTAGGGTTTACCACCAGTAATTATGTCTCATGGCTGTAAATTAAAAGAATTGGACCTGATTGGGCAGTTCGCCTAGTTCAACCGTGAATCGCTTGGCTTATAGTTTAGAAAATGTAAAAACCATGGACACTAGTGAATTAGTCAAAACCATGTAACCTGATAAACCAATAATCCGAATGAATTGTAGTACCATTAGATTTTCACCAAAAGGGAAAAAGACCGATTGCATGGTGAATCGACTGCCTTTTCTAGCACTAGTGAAGTCTTTTTTGTCAAAGCTTAATCCAGGCATTGAGTCATCGATCTTAGTCCCTGCTAATGATAGGGATCTATGCTAGAGATCGAAAGATATGGGAGGAGAATGGAGGGACTTGATTCAGGGAATAAAGGCATAAGAGAGGCAACGAGGCTCGACAGAAGAACAAAGAGAAATAGGTAGAAGCAACAGAGGTAGCATTAATAGTGTAGTCTAAGGGTTACTCTTACTCTCTCTCTATCTCTTGTAATTACAGAGCGTTTATCAAAAATCTTATTACTTCTATTTTTAGGCTTTTTGATGTACATATTGGATGGACCTACCGGTCTATTTTTGCTTATATGTGGCCATGTCATTTTACTATTTAAGTAGGTCATATATGTATTTAGGGTATCTCTTCTAGCTCTTTTATTTTTTATAATTCATGTATAAAATCATTTCTGTACGAATTATGATATGTGAAGAAAAATAGATTTAATGAATATGGCAAGATTTGTCATAAAAAGGTTCAAAACTCCTTATTAGGCCATTTTAGTGATGTTTGTGATGTGCTTAATAGATCAACTGATCCTACTCGTCTTATTGGCTCAACCAGCTAACCCATTGGGTCAACCCATTCCTTCGACAAAGATAAAGACCAAATTGTTTCTTTTAATGTTGATGACAACTCCTTGGCCAGAAATTGTCTCCATCCACTTGGAAACGTGGTCGATGGCCACACCTATGTATTTATTGTCGCGAGAGGAGGGAAACTGCACCATGAAATCAATGCCCCAAAGATCGAAAACCTCTACCTCAAGAATATAATTAAGTGGCATTTCATTTTCCTTGAGATGCTTCATGTCCTTTGATAATGATCACATGCTTAAACACACTTGTGGATGTCTTTGAATAGAATAGGCTAAAAGAATCTAGCTGGAAGTATCTTTGTAGTGATCTTGGAGGTCCTAACACGTCTTCCACAAGGAGAGTTGTGCAATAGGAAATAACTGTCTGGATTTGATCCTCAGGAAGACAACACTGATAAATCCCATCCTTGTAACACTTAAAAAGAAAAGGCTCTTCCCAAAAATAAGACTTGAAGTCAAGGAAGAAATTCCTCTCCTAATGATTAGTTAAATCAGATCATAGGACCCTACAAGCTATGTAATAGGCAATATCAGCGAACCAAGGGGCCAGACTAAGGGTGACTATAAGGAGACACTGATTAGGAAAACCATCTTCAATAGGAGCATTGTGGCTTTTAACTATAAGACTAGAAAAGTGGTTAGCTACCATGTTCTCAGCTCCTGCCTTATCCTTAATCAGAATATTAAACTCTTGCAAGAGAAGAACCCATCTCATGATGCGAGCTAAGCACCCTTCTTCTCTAGGAGATGCTTCAGAGTATAATAGTCGGTGTACATAATGACCTTAGAGCACAATAGGTAAGGTTGGAACTTCTCAATTGTGTACACCACTACAAGTAGCTCCTTCTCAGTAGTGGCATGATTTTACTGAGCCTCATCAAGTGTCTTATTGGTATAGTAGAGGACATAGGCTTCTTATCCTTTCACTACCCTATAATTACTTCAATTGCATGGTCACTAGCATTGTACATAATCTTAGCTGAGTTATGAAAGCATTGCTCTTTCCACATGGCTCTCAGCTATTTCTCTCATTTTTCCATCTCCAATGGTGGGATGATTTGGGTCAGTACAACCAACACTTTCAATAGCAACGCACTTGATTTCTCTGTCTGCCAAGTCAGTGATGGTGTCTTGGACTAATTGAGAGTCACTTATCCTTACCCTTCCTACCTCTCCCTACATCTGCTTTGTTGGTTTTGAATGCCTTAAAGGGTTTTCTCAAACTTGGTTTTTTCTTTTGCATGCTTTCATGCTTTTTGTTTACAAGCTTATAATATCCTTTTCGTTTCATGTTTACATAATATTCACTATTTTAATCCCACTTGTTGTATTCGTATTCATGTCAAGCCTATCATATTAGAGTCTTATGTGTTCTTAAATGTTGCCAACCTGCTCAAGAAAAATGCCAAAAGCTATTGTATTCTTATTATGAAAAGTATTCACACAATGTTTCCAAGTATTCAACGTTAGGGAAAATAAGAAAAACTAACATTAAAAAATCCAAACAAAAGCTTACCATAATAGCTTAAATCTACACGTAGTTGAACTTCTGAGCTATTGGATTTGGATAGCTGACTCACACCACAAGGGCACAGGTATTATAGTAAAGATTAAATATCGTTCCAGAGAGACCGAAGCAATCAATTAAGTTTTGTCCTAATAAAATGCTAAGCAGAATAAGTAGTCAAGAGGAAGATTTATCTAAAAGTAGTGAATCAATATGTTTTAAAAGGAGGAATTTATCAATGAAAGACGTCTAGGGATTTGTTTTGTCTATAATGAGTTAGATCTTTACACTACACAAGTGCTCATCTCAGGTTTAGATGATTCAAAGTATAAACAAAATTTAATTTTTTTTTTGAAATAAACTAAATTACTTAAACTAATATACTAATCATTCATTTAAAGGTTATTATTTTAGTCTAAGTCAAAGATCTTGATTACCAATTTATCCTCTCAACATGCAATCTTCTCTTAAAAACCAGAAAGTCTAATCTTATCGATCTAATAGTGGGCTTCTTCTTCCGGTATATCACCTTACTATCTAAACACAAGAAGGTAAATTGGTCAAAATTACTCACAATGAATTAAAACACAAGATAGATTGAATCAAACCAAGTACGAGTAAGCACAAGATTTGATAAAAATAGAAATCCAACATCATTGTTTGGTTAGCAAATCCTTAGACCAGAAAAAACTACTCATTTATGTTTATTAAAACTAAATTAAAAGAGTTCAAACTAACATGAATTTGAAATCAAATCAAAAAGGAGTTCAATAAGTAAAGAGAGAAAACTACTTAGTAACAATGGAGATTCTTCAAATGATCGTTCAATCTTCAAACCTCAACTTATAAACTCCTTCCTCTTGAATCTTCTTATGCTTCAAAACGATTAGACTGAAAGAATTTTTGGATGAGATGAGATATGGATGGATGGTGATGCCCCTTGAAGCAGCCGAAGAAGCCTTTAAAATAGCAGAACTCGAGCATTCTCAGCAACACAATTAGAGGAAAATGAAGATTCTTAGTAGTTGTAGGTCACCATAGACCGTGGTGTTCATAACAGGCTGACCATGGTGGCCTCTGGTCCCATTTTTTTTCTTTATTCTTCTCTCCATGCACACATAGGCTGGGGGGACATCTGTGCTAAGTCAAATAGCATCCATCAAAGGATTAATGCCAGATCAAAAGGTCTTAAAACCTACAAAATACATCAAAGAAGCATACTTAAGTGTAAAATGGAAATAGGGGTGTAAAGTAATCATTAAAGCACTTAATCCCGTCAGAAATACTGGCAAGTGACCACAAACAATGCACACTTTCAACACTTATCAAACTCTCCCATGCTTAAACTATCGTCTGTCCCTAAGCAATCATGAGAATAAAAAGATTTATTCACAACCTTCTTTAGGAATGACATTAGTAACACCCTCAATGGCAAGATTGACCCAAAAATAGCCTAAAAGTGATCAAAACATTTAGCAAACAAATAGGTCAATGAAGTTTTCGAAAGATCCCGAAAGACTAAAGTGCCAAAATTTGAATCAACCACCCAAGTCATCTCAAACAATCTTATCTGCACATGGAATAGATAAAACTGGTGAACCGTCATGTGACACTTCACTCATTTATTTAAAACATAGTAAGGTTCCATCAATTCTCATTTCAAAGACTCAAATTTACCATATGCTTGCTAAGACTCTTAAATTCGCCACTACTAAAACACAAATCAGATTATGCAATGATGAGGACTTAATATGGGTTATAATGGGGCTACGAGTAAAGGTTAAGAGGGGAATAAAGATTTTAGGAATGTAGAGCTAAAAGGCAAAGAGTATGAGCAAAAACCAAACTCTCCCAATCTCTCATGAGATTTACTCCTCAAACCAATACCAATCAAATGTATAAACAAATCCCTTATACAAATCACATGGAGGGAAGTTGTTGAAACACAAAAACAAGCACATACAATCCAACAATGCCAAATTCTTTTATTCTATTTTGGTTTTTTTCAATTTTTTCTTCAAAGAGAATGGCTATGTAAATAAACATTAAGTATTTTTCAACACATCTCTAACAATTCACAGCATCCAACCCTTTATCAACACAAGGCATCTATTATATAAACAACTCTTATTACACCAAGTAAACCAAACCAAACCACCAAAAGATCTTAATACCCACAAAATAACTTCAAATCAAAATATCATGAAGTGAAACTCAATAGTCTTGGCCTAAGAGGAAGATACATGTTTGGTTAAGGGCTATATATGAAGGTGAACATCAATAAACATGGTTTGAGGCTCTATGGGCTAGCAAGAGGTATATCATGCATAATAAGGGTGGCTATTTGGTCAATATAGCTCAATAATGCAAAGAAGGCCTCAATTATTTTCACCAAATGCATATGCTAAGTGTGGTATTAAATGAGACCAAAGCATGTTCTAGAGAAATGATGTCCAGGAAGGATCACTCAAGAAAAACAAAGAGACCAAAATTGATAAATTGGCCTCTTAAAGTTCAAAGCCTCACAGAACATCTATCAAGGTCACAACTATCTATTAGGAGTCACATGCTAACATATCACACAAAGATTTATTGGGTAATCAACTTGCATTCAACACAATGGTCAAAACATGGAGTGCATTTCCAAAAACTCATTTTCAAACAATTTCATTCTCAACTGGGCATATCAAAGGGTCAAATCAAATGAAAGAAGACTACCTAATCTATAAATTTCATCATCGGAAGGTCTTTTAGAGTTTTTTTCATTTTTCTTTCTTTTTTTCTATGCAATCATACATGAAGTTTATCCTAAAAATATGAAACTACTCTATATACTCCTAATATTCTAAATGCATGAGAGATGCAAAACTATGAAAAGAAAACTAAATGCACTAACTACATGCTCTAACTACTATCTAACCCTAAATGCGGTGGGGGAAGGGGTACAGAGTAAGGTTGAACTACCTCGCCATCACCGAGGAACCATAAGGGATAGGTCATTTAGAGAGTGATTTACTCAACATTAGGAAATCGTAGAAGTCCATTCTTTGGGTATATCAAACACACTTAATCAAACTCCACCTTCAAAGACTTCATATGCTCAAAAGTGGCCATTTTTAGCCGCTCAGAGCTTGGAAATCTATCATCTGGACTAGGGTCAACTCCAACTATCCTAGCAATGAGGATGATGATTCCCCTGGTCACTATCCTCCCAAAAGTACTAGTGGTCGCACTATACAATTGGTGGCCAAGAAAGACCCTGGATCAATACGGTCACCATTCATCACGCTCGATTACAAATACATTTCACACAGACGAGGCACATTTATATTATCCTCCCTAGCATATATCCTACAAGCTGACAACCTTTGAGCCACATGGATACAGGGGTTCCTAATGACAATATCTTTAGATGTGTGCTTGTATCATAATGATAGTCCCCTGTAAGTTCATATCAAAAAGCATTCGGGTTAAAGTTTTAAAGGACACAACAATAAGATAAGTCAAAGCTAGGTGGAAATCCAAATATGGCATAAAAGGTACTCAAATTGAGTTTATAAAATTCCCCGTTTAAATAGAAGGAGTTATATCCTTCTCGACAATGTATACTACTAACTACCTCAACATGCAAAGTACTCAAGAATATTCAAAGGTAAGATCTCTATAAGTATGGTCCCAGGTCTCATGAAATTGACCCATATTACCTTGAGCAAACAACCAATGAATATCATCCACCAAACCCAACTCTTCAAAATATCTAGTAGCTACAATAAGTCTATTATTCAAAGCATTATATCGAGCAATATGATCCAGATTAGTTAAGCCGAGAGGGTGAGGAGCATGACCTTAGGTCCTAGCATTAGGAATGTTCAGGTGGTTTGGGTTGGTTGATAAGTGCTTAAAGTGTATATCATTTTAGGGTCATTTTGTGCCATTTTTAGGGAGAATTATGTATTTTATGTTAAAATTTATACTCATTTTCCCGTTTTACAATCAAGAATGGTTGTTTTCTGTTTCTTGCAGGTTTTTAGACCTTTTTTTCGTTGTTTTGACCTAGTTTAGTGTATTTTGACTCCCCACAAACATGCCCAGGTCACTATGCCTATAGAAGGAAGAAAGAACAGAAGAATGTCGGGCCAGAGCTAACCATGGACCCTCTGTGATAGTGCCCACGATCCATGGTGTCCTCAATTCCCTTGAGGCTTTTTGTTTTCTTGTGGTTTTTCAACTTTCAGGGAATTTTAATGTCATTAATTCGCGTGGCTATTCGACTTCTAGGAATTTCACTATAAAAAGGGTGCTTTCAACCTCATTTTCACGTCCCATCCATTTCCATTTTTTTCGCACTCTTTAAGTTTATCAATTAGATTAGGATTTTAGAAAGAGAGAGAATTAAAGTGAAGATTTGCAAGGATTCCATGCCGGGTTTGCAATCGACAAATTCAAGCGGATTAATTGGCTAAGCATTTCTTTTCTCTTCTCTTCTCTTCTCTTATCTTTTCTCATTTTTGGATTTATGTTTTGTAATTTTGATTATCACTTTGTTTTAATTTTAGACTTATGCAAATAATAGTTATGTTCTTGATTTTTTGTTTATCTCATTGACTATTTTGGAATTGTTGGATTATTTTATTGGATTCTAAATGTTTATTATCTTACGAAAAATTTGATCACCTTCTTGTATATTTTGGGTGCTGGATAAAGGGCTGAAAGGTGAAATTCAATACTAGAATCCTAGGATTTGACTTAATTGCATGATCTCTTGAGAGAGAATTACTGATTGAGAAACCACAAATATGATAAGCGCATGCTTAATTAACCTAAACAAATCAAGAGCCCTTGAGAAATGGTAATTGGTCGATTTAGGTATTTCACTTCACTTTGAAAGAGGATTGTGATACTTCAATTATGGTTTTAAAACAACCAATTAAGGAAGCAGTGCTTGATTGGTGTGTGGATCAGGTGATTGCTTATTTTGCTTAATTCCAATTATTATTTATCCGTTAGATTAGATAATAGATTAGTTTAATTTCAATATCAAGTATTGATTCGCTTAGCTTATCTTGAATGAATATAACCCAATAGATAAACCTAGTCTCTATGGGATCGACCTTGATTTGCTACAACGCCACCGTGCGCTTACGGCCCTATCAAGTTTTTGGCACTGTTGCCGGGAACTAGTGTTGAATATTGGGTTTTTCCTGATAGGTTTGACTAAGCATTTTGTTTTTCTTTGGGAAAAAAACCAAAAAAATTTAAAATTAAAAAAATTTAAAAGCTAACAGTAATGGCAATTTTCTATTTTCCCTAATTCAAGCATGAATTTTAGAGGTAATTTAAGCATTTGGGTGCTTTTCTTGCTCAATGTGGTTATTGTGTGGGTAAATGGGAAGTTTTAAACATTGTAGATGAGGGTGTGAATGTAAAATTTGAGCTCTTTTAGAATATTAGAGTTTCATGGTAAATACGTTGATGAGGCATGGTATTTGCTTGAATGGATTGCTTCAGATTCATTTGAATTTGAGAAGGCTAGTCATGTTTCTAGATATTCATTTCCTAATCCTTTTTCATTCTATGCATCCTTGTACATTCTATGCTAGATCTTATTATGCCCCTTTTTGGTGTGACTTGTGTAATTTTTCTAACCATGATACTAATTTGTATCTTTATCATGCATGCTATGCTCAACCTGACTTTGTATCACCCTGGGACAATATTGATGTTGTCCTGACCTTACATGATTCATCCTTTCCTTTAGGTCAGTGTATAGGGCTTGAGGCTAGTAAGCCTTGTGAGGTAGTTGCTAGGTTTTGAGTCGAAAGATACTTTTGATGAGGTGTATGATCTAGATAAGACTCCTTTGGAGGGGTTACGTGATGTGTTTATGCATGAGGAGTCTCCTAGCCTTGATTTTGATGATATTATTCTCCCCAATCCTCTTAATCATTCGTACGTTTCATCTATGTATTTACAATCTCTCTCCTTCCTCTAGGTATTACATCAATATGCCCATTGATAATCCTATAATTTGAAATGCTAATATTGATTTGGGCTATGAGGATAATGCATTTAGTATGCTTGGTGGGAATGTTGATGATTATATGTCCCTAGGTTGCTTTAGAGGGTATGATCCGTCAATTAACCCTTATTGTGTATGTCTAGAGGACCTACCTTGGAAAGTCATGTAGACTACATTCTTCAATCCTTCCTATGTTTTTTTAAGGACTTGGATAAGATTAAAAGGATACTTATTGTCTTTGGTGTGATTTTAGTTATTACCTCTTACATTGTATTTTCTAAATTGTGGTCCTAGGAGTTTGATAAGCTCATGCATCCTTTGATAGCGTCTGATTTAATGAATTGAGTCTTGGAGTTGTGATGGAGTGGCTGACGCTCCATTTGACCCATTTGCGTTGAGACCTTAGCTTAGGTGCATTTAGCACCTAACATGGTGAGATTGTTCTATTTTGTTTTTCCATTCCCTTCTCTTACCTTTCTTTCCTTTGAATAATTATGCTTTATTTAAGCATGGGGGGAAGGTAGCTTCATGTTTTTCATTTTGGTTATTAGTTTGTATACTTGTTAGAGCATATAGTTTTAGATTTCTTTTTGTTTGCATTAGTGTGTTGTATTTAGTTCCATTTTAGGTTTGCATATAGGATTGCACGGAGTGATGGTGTGGATTATTTTGAGATGACCTCAAATGATGCCTCCAACGATGATTCTTTAGGCAAAATAACTTTCATGGGCTTGAGTAACTTTTGATGTGTAATCCCTTTTGGTGCTAAAATTTGTGAAGGTTTTATGAATATTTCTTATTTTAACCCTTGTGTTGTTTGAGAACTTTGTTAGCCCTTAGAGTCGATGGCACTAATGTTTGTACATGTGAGTCATTTTATGAGCTAATTGAGACTTTAGTAGATGTCTCGTGAGATTTTGAGCCTTATTTGGACTAATTCGTTATATTTAGTCTCACATTTCTTTCATGTGTGTGATTCTTCCATGTTGCATCTCTAAAACTTACCTTCACTCTTGTTCAAAACCACATTAGCATGTGCATAGTTGATGATAAAATAGAGGCATTTCTTTCTTTGGTCATTTTAGCCATGTAGTCAAATAACCTACCCTTGTATTATATGTTTTTCCCCTTTACTAGCCCCTTTGAGCTTATATCCATCTTTGTTGTGAACACTTCATATTAGCGCTTGGCCAAACACATACTCTTACCTTTAAGCTAAGTCTATGGAAAATCACTTCCAGTATATAGTAGGTGGTTTTGGGGATAATTGCATTTAAGATGGCTTTGGTATGTTGGTTTGTTGAGGAATTGATGTTATTGAGCATTTAGTTGCATTTCCCTCTCATTTGGGTTCTGTATATGTATTAGATTATGAGTTAACAATTGATGGTCCTATGCCTTTCCATAATTTAAATTCTTATTTAATTTTCCAAAACAAGAAAAAAAAGAGAAAAAAAGGAGAAAAATCATGTTAATAAAAAGCAAAAAATTAAAAAAAAGCACACTTAATGAAGGGAAAAAAAAAAGAAGCAAACAAAATTGAATAAGTGATTGGCATTGGATATGTAAGTAGCTTGAGTTCCTTCTTTGTTAACTCATTTATTATATGATTCATTTAGGGTATGTTAATTGCATTTTAAGGTTTGGAGTATTGGTGAATTTCATGGTTTCTTGGTGGTTTCTTGGTTGCTCCCTAGTTGTTTGGTTACCTAGCTCCATATTATCCAAATGCATTTGTCCACTCCTTTCCCTTAACCCTTTCTACCCCACATTACAACTCATATAAAGTCCTCCTAATTGTCTTGTGCACATTGTATTTTAATGGTGGAGAATTTGAGAGTCATTGCAAGCATATGGTAGATTGCATCTTTAGAATGAGTCTTGAGTGAACCTATGCTATATTTTAAACACATGAGCAGAAGTGATCCATATTTCCCAAAAAGTGAGGTTCTACCTGTCTATTTGGCTTTATTCAATTCCATGTGTTTGCATGACATGCTTTATAGTTCATTGGGGGCGATCAAGTTTGATATCGAGCTTGTGGTCTCGTACTTTTTCGACAACCTTTTACTCCTGCTAATTTTGAAATAACTTGCGTGCTATTTGGGAATGTCATTAGTTGCTATCTTGCTTGTGATATACTATGACTTGCCTACTTTAAGAAGGTTGTTATGTATTTGAGTCTTAGATGCATCTCCCCTTATCAGTTTTTTATAATGTTTGCTTGAGGATAAGCAATGGTTTGAGCATGGGGGAGTTTATATGTGCTTAAAGTATATATCATTTTAGGGTCATTTTGTGTCATTTTTAGTGAAAATTATGCGCTTTGTATTATAATTTATACTTCTTTTCCCGTTTTATGCTCGAGAATGCTTCTTTTCTGTGTTTTGCAGGTTTTTGGACATTTTTGCCCTTGTTTTGACCCTAGTTAAGTATATTTTGACTCTTCACGGACACCCCCAAGTCACTATGCCCGTGGAAGGAAGAAAGAACAAAATAATGTCGAGCCAGAGATGATCATGAACCCTCCATAGTGGTGCTCATGGTCCGTGGTGTCCTAATTTTCCCCAAGACTTTTTGTTTTCTAGCAGCTTTTCAATTTCCACGTAGTTTTAGTATCATTAATTCTTGTGGTTGTTCGACTTCTAGGAGTTTCACTATAAAAAAGGTGCTTTCAACCTCACTTCTACATCCCATCCATTTCCATTTTTTCTGCTTTTCAAGTGTATCAATTAGCTTAGGATTTTACAAAAAGAGAGAATTGAAGTAAGGATTTGCAATTCCATGTCGTGTTTGCAATCGACGGATTCAAGTGCGTTAATTGGCTGAGCATTTCTTTTCTCTTCTCTTCTCTTTTCTCATTTTTGGATTTATGTTTTGTAATTTTGTTATGACTTTGTTTTGATTTTGGATTTATGCAAATAATAGTTATATTCTTGATTTGCTATTTTATTAAGTATTTTGGAATTGTTGGATTATTTTATTAGATCGTAGAGATTTATTGGTTTGCAAGAAATTTGATCAGCTTCTTGTATGTTTTGGGTGCTGGATGAAGGACTGAAAGGTGAAATTCGATACTAGAACCCTAGGATTTGGCTTGATTGGTTGATGTCTTTCGAGAGAAATACCAATTGAGAAACCACAAACATGATAATTGCATGCTTAACGAACCTAAACAAAACAAAAGCCCTTGAAAAATGGTAATTGGTAGATTTAGGTATTTCACTTCACTTTGAAAGAGGGTTGTGATACTTCAATTATGGTTTTAAAACAACCAATTAAGAAAGAAGTGCTTGATTGGTGTGTGGATCAGGTGATTGCTTATTTTGCTTAATTCAAATTATTATTGATCCATTAGATTAGATAATATATTAGTTTAATTTCAATATCAGGTATTGATTCGTTTAGCCTATCTTGAGGGAATATAATACAATAGATCAACCTAGTTTTGTGGGATCGACCTTGATTTGCGACAACGCTACCATACACTTATGGCCCTATCATTGGCCTCTTCAGTGCTTGTGTTAATGTTTGTCGGAAAAAATTTAGAGTTTAAATAAAAGCCGCAAGTGTACAGCTTTCGCTGTAGTACTTGAGGGTCGTGTCCTCGGGGACGATGGAAGAGTTTTAGGTCATAAAAAGTGAGGATTAACTAATTAGCTACACTAGACTAAATGAAATTATTTAAAGCAACCTAACATCAATCTAACATCCTAATTCAACTACTCGATCATCCAAACTCTCAATTGAACAAAGCAAGCAACTCAAATTAATGAATCATTGAGCTAACAACATCATTCAACATCATTAAAGAACATCATTTAATTGAACAAAGCTAGCCAAAATCAAGATACCATACTCCAACATCATTCAGCTAACTGGTAAGCTAACAATCACCATTATCATCAACATTATCATCATCAAGCTACTAAATCTGGAACAACCTAAAACAGCCTACAATCAAAGCAACTAAACAACCCATCATCATGTTCAAACCTAGCTCAACCAACCAGAAAACTCAACCATTAAACGAACCTAATAATCGAACCTAATGCAATTGATAATAAAACTAACTCAAACCAAGCTAATCAATGAAATAGCAACTCGAACTAATCAAACCAAGATAAATCAGGGAAAGGGAGAATCAACAATCCAGAACTCATGATAATCAAGCCTATTATAAATCGAAATCAAACCAGACGAAATCGAACCTGCTCAGGTCTGAAACAGGGGAGATCGCAACAGGGGAAGAGGATTTCTGATGTGAACAGCCCGAATGAGGAGAAGGAAGATAGGATTCAAGGCGTCCTTGCCTTTCCGCTCAGCCAGACTTTAGCAGCTCCGTATATGAAGCTCAAACAACCACCAACAATGGCGGAATCACCATTGACAAACGCAGGAAGAATTCGAACAGGGGAGGGGGTGAACAAAATTAAACGAACCAACTCCAAATCTCACAAAAGAAAATTGAAAATTGCCAATTAACCAAATTGTAACTTGATTACATGGAATTCGCAAAACAAAAACCATCTAACGTTAACCCTAAACCAAAATTTGCCCTAAAATTCGAATAACTTCAATGAAAACGAAATCAAAACTAAACTAAACCTAAAACCGAATTTAAACCTAAACTAGAACCCTAAAAATTACCTAGCTTCCTTTTTCAATGGCATCGATGTCCATTTATACTCGAACGCTGCTTCAATTTTGACCCTTCAATTTGTGGGTATCGTGGACGGTGGAGATGGAGCAAGCTGTGTGCTATGCTGGCGCCCTGTGCTTGAATCCCGAATGAAGATGATGGTGGATGTGTGAGGTGTTTGAGTTAGAGAGAAAAAGGAGATGAGAAAGAGAAATGGTGGGTGATGGAGGTTGGGGTTGGGTTCACTGGGTTTGGGGTTTTCAGGTTTCCTTAACAGAGAGAAGAGAGAGAGTGCGAAGGGGAGGGGGTAATTAGCAGGGGTCATATGCGGGTCACGTGGGGGTGGCTGGCGGAGCTGAACCGATTTTTTCTATTTTTTTTGGACCGGTTTTCTTTATTTTGCATTTGGGCTAAAAAGAAAACGGGCTGAAGGTTTGGGTTCGAGACAGTTTAGCCCGGTTCTTCATTTTCGATATTTTCAGCATATTTTTTGCGCATTTTCTTGCATTTTTTTGAAATTATTCAAAACCTGCAAAACAAAATAAAATCAAATAAAAACCTTAAAAATACGATTAAAATGAGCATAAAATAGGTGTAAAAGTACCTTAAAAATAGCTCATTTTTGGCATGAACAAATACCCCCACACCAAGATTTTGCTCGTCCTCGAGTAAAACAAACTAAACTAACTAAAAAGAAAATGAAAAATAAGGGAAAGAAATCGTAATTCACTGTCGTAGGAATCACGGTTGCATTTAGCGTATGCAACAAGCCCTTTAAACCCCTCGGTCTCCCAAGTGGACAAGTGAGGTCTCATGAGGGTTTCCAAATGAAATACCCACAAAAATTACTCCAAAAGTAAAGAAGAATCTTTTTGGTTTTTCTCAAAACTGATATGTACAAAATTTGAGAAAGACATGCACACATTCTAATCAGCTAAATCACCATGTACTCAATTATTCACCTGCATATACATAAAATGTACTTCAAAGCCCTCTACCTCCTAAATGATATCAGAGCGCTAATTTTTCACTCCACTAAACATCAAGATTCTGAATCCATCCCCGTGCTCATGTGCAAGTGTATCATCATCCCAGGACTTAGATTTACCAGATTTACACTCAATCCCACTTGACTGATACAACTACATAATTATCATACTGACTTTGGAAGCAAGCTTTCCCAGTAGCAATATTGCCTCAAAGGGTAACACCCAGTAGCACGTGCCTCAAAGGGTAACGCCCAGTAGCGCATGCCTCAAAGGGATACTTGTCATTCTAAATATTATTTCATCTCTTTTTTCTTTCTTTCATTCTTATTCATAGTACACACTTTTTTTTCAAAGTATTTTTCAAAGTAATCGTGTCACAAGCTAGTGGGAGAATCATTCATGGAAAACCTAAGACCTAAAGATAATGATGAAGAAGTAAGTAAGGACTGGATTCCACAACCTATAATGAACTACTAGGGTTTGAATTAGGGCTTAGATTATCACATCTGAGGTCGGAAACTTATCACGCACATCCTATTTATATACAAGCTAATAACCAAAGTATTAGGGATTCAAGCCAATCAGAAAAGGTACAAATATTCCCAAAGTACAACAAAAATCTTCAAAAATTTTCAAAAAATTTTCAAAAATAGGCACCTCACCCCCACACCAAAACTTCACAATGTCCTCATTGTGGGAACTAAGGTGCTAAAAAGCAAGCACATAAACTATACAACCACAAAACCACAAATATATACAACCAGAACACCACCAAAAATCAAAAACAAAACCAAAAACCAAACAAAACCACACACACATATTTACAAAAGCCAAGGAAAACAAAATCACAAAATAAAGCCAAAATCGAAACTAAAACCAAAGCAAACACACATATTCACAAACACAAAACCAAAATCAAGGACCTACTTAATCCCAAACTAACACAAAAAAAACCTAAAACGAGACAAAAGGCAAAAGAAAAGAAAAACAAAAATACAAGACCAAACACAAGGTCACTGAAACACCAAAAAGAGAACAAAAGGAAACTATTCAAACAAAAACCAAAACTTGCTAAACTAGACGAAACACAAAGCCAAGGAAACAAAATACAAAATCAAAGAAACCAAACAAAGAAACTAAACATACACAAGAACAATCCTAGATATTCACAACTACTCACAATCCTAGATATCAACAACTAACAAATATTTACAAAATCATAACACAACCAAGGGTGATCATAGCCCGCACGGCTCAACATTTCCCAAATTGCTCCTCAAGATTGATCACCCGTATATTCACAGTCCTAATTATCTACAACTAAGTTCAAAAAAGAAATAAAAGAAATGGAAAAGAGAAGAAGGTTGGAACGAACATACCAGGTTGGATACAGGTTGTACCCAAACTATGGGGCTTATGGAGCATCAGCCACTCCATCACAACTCACAAGCAGCTACTCAGATCAAAACCAACCAACGCTCTTAGTAGCTTATCAAATGATTGGGCACAATCCTCACAAAAATGAACATAGTTAGAAACATGAAGAAAGGCCCAAATAAGATGCATAAATTTAATGCAACTCAATGCTCTCTTGAGCTTATCAAAGCTCGCAGCCCAATCAGAAGAGAGATGTGTATATGTAAAATCAGATGCACCAGTCAATGGTTTAATGAAGATATGACTATATGAATGCATAAACCATCTAAGGTGATCTGATTCATCTAAATAAAATCTCACATCACCTCGAAAAGGGGAAGGGAGAGAATTAAAACAAGTCCAATAAAAGGAAATCTGACAATTAGAGCTTAAATGACGGCCTAAATTCAAGTCCTGCAGTTCAAAGGGGTCTTTGAGTCTATTTATGTCATTATCATCACGAATCTGATCTAAACAAGGAGTATCAAGCATCAATGTCTCAGATTCGACAAAAGTAGACTCGGGAGGGTCTAAAGATAAAAGAAGAGGGGAAAGGGGAGAATTACAATATTCAAGGAAGAGGTCAGCTTGGACAGGATCAACAGAAAATGATTCATATTCAGCACAGAAAGCCTTATTCGAACTCATATCGACATCAAACCCACAAAACGATTCATATTCTATATGCAGAATGTTATCATCTAATTTAAATAGAAGGCCAGGAATGATGGAATCAAAAGAGAATGTTTCATATTCAACATGAAAAACCAAATCAAGACCTTTAGTAACATCAAACCCGCATGAAAAAGATTCATATTCCGCATGAAGAATATCATCATCAAAGTCCAAAATAGTGGGCTCAACTTCTTCTTCACACGACTCCTGGTAAATATCGTCTAACTTATCATGATGCTCGATGGCATACGGGATGCTCATATCTAACTCATCAGGTCTCTCAGTTTCCTGACCCTCAAACTCAAAAGACTCATCAAAAGTGGTGGGTGGGTCGGCATAAACTAGGACATCATCAGTGACATCATGTTTGGAGTTAGTGTGTGGTGCAAGGTCAGGCAATAGAGACACAGGGAGGTTGCTCTCTTTTTCAACGCTAGGCAAAGACAGATCATCATGCAAATGAGGCCTAGATCGATAAGAAGGCTCAAAATCATCAAAAAGACTAACTTCAAATTTAGGAAATCCTAAACTAGAGTCAGACTCATTACATTGCTCCCTACTCGGACTGAAGCAGTGAGAATATTCAGTAATTCTCACTTTCATAATCTCTAAAATCTTATCAGTCAATTCATTAATTCTCTTTTCCATACTTGGTCACGTAGCATCACGATACGGACAAGAACAAACATCATGACAAGAAGATTCACAATAACCGCACCAAACAAGAGGCACAGAAACAGGAGAGGGGTCATAGAAGTCTATCGAGTGATCACGGGGTAAGGATTGGCAAGAAAAACAGACTCATCATGAGTTGGGTATTGTAAATTCGGTCTAACTTGTTCAAATGCATAATTATCCCAAGCTAAATTCTCAAAGAAGTCTCAAACCTCATCTTAAGTTCTAGATAATAATCCTAGCAAACTCCCGGGGCATATAGACTCAACAACACCCTTAAATCCAGCATTGGGACCCAAAACTATGACCTCGCAAATTTCCCATTTTTCAAAAGTTTGATTCAACTGAGCACGATAAACATTAAGCCTAGACAAATAACACCAAAAAGATTCATGCTCAAATTGTGGGAAATTGAAAACTGGCATTTTTTGAAGCCCCTTTTTTTTTTACTTTTTAAGAATTTTTCAAATGTTCTTGGATTTTTGAGTTTTTCCAATTTTTTGGATTTTTGAATTTTTTTGAAGAAAGATCAAACTAAGTGACGAATGATACTAAAACAAAGAAATGAACTAAAACAGTTCACAACAACTAAGTAACTACTAATGAAATCAACAAAAACAAAGTACGAAAAAGAGTAATATACGAAAACAAAAAGATGACCTAATCTCTTACCGTAGTCCCTGACAACGGCACAAAAAACTTGTTGGAAAAAATTTAGAGTTTAAATAAAAGCTGCAAGTGTACAGCTTTCGCTGTAGTACTTGAGGGTCGTATCCTCCGGGACGATGGAAGAGTTTTAGGTCAAAAAAGTGAGGATTAACTAATTAGCTACACTAGACTAAATGAAATTTTTTAAAGCAATCTACCATCAATCTAACATCCTAATTCAACTACTCGATCATCCAAACTCTCAATTGAACAAAGCAAGCAACTCAAATTAATGAATCATTGAGCTAACAACATCATTCAACATCATTAAAGAACATCATTTAATTGAACAAAGCTAGCCAAAATCAAGATACCATACTCCAACATCATTCAGCTAACTGGTAAGCTAACAATCACCATTATCATCAACATTATCATCATCAAGCTACTAAATCTAGAACAACCTAAAATAGCCTACAATCAAAGCAACTAAACAACCCATCATCATGTTCAAACCTAGCTCAACCAACCAGAAAACTCAACCATTAAACGAACCTAATAATCGAACCTAATGTAATTGATAATAAAACTAACTCAAACCAAGCTAATCAACGAAATAGCAACTCAAACTAATCAAACCAAGCTAAATCGGGGAAAGGGAGAATCAACAGTCCAGAACTCATGATAATCAAGCCTATTATAAATCGAAATCAAACCAGACGAAATCAAACCTGCTCAGGTCTGAAACAGGGGAGACCGCAACAAGGGAAGAGGATTTCTGATGTGAACAGCCCGAATGGGGAGAAGGAAGATAGGATTCAAGGCGTCCTTGCCTTTCAGCTCAGCCAGACTTTAGCAACTCCGTATATGAAGCTCAAACAACCACCAACAATGGCGGAATCGCCATTGACAAATGCAGGAAGAATTCGAACAGGGGAGGGGGTGAACAAAATTAAACGAACCAACTCCAAATCTCACAAAAGAAAACTGAAAATTGCCAATTAACCAAATTGTAACTTGATTACATGGAATTCGTAAAACATAAACCATCTAACGTCAACCCTAAACCGAAATTTGCCCTAAAATTCGAATAACTTCAATAAAAACGAAATCAAAACTAAACTAAACCTAAAACCGAATTTAAACCTAAACTAGAACCCTAAAAATTACCTAGCTTCCTTTTTCAATGGCATCGCTGTCCATTTATACTCGGACGCTGTTTCAATTTCCACCCTTCGATTTGTGGGTATCGTGGTCGGTGGAGATGGAGCAAGCTGTGTGCTATGCTGGCGCCCTGTGCTTGAATCACGGATGAAGATGATGGTGGATGTGTGAGGTGTTCGAGTTAGAGAGAAAGAGGAGATGAGAAAGAGAGATGGTGGGTGATGGAGGCTGGGGTTGGGTTCACTGGGTTTAGGGGTTTCGGGTTTCCTTAACAGAGAGAAGAGAGAGAGTGCGAAGGGGAGGGGGTATTAGCAGGGGTCATATGCGGGTCACATGAGGGCGGCTGGTGGAGCTGAACCGATTTTTTCTTTTTTTTTTTGAGCCGATTTTCTTTATTTTGCATTTGGGCTAAAAGAAAACGGGCTGAAGGTTTGGGTTCGAGTCAGTTTAGCCCGGTTCTTCATTTTCGATATTTTCAGCATATTTTTTGCGCATTTTCTTGCATTTTTTCAAAATTATTCAAAACCTGCAAAACAAAATAAAATCAAATAAAAACCTTAAAAATACGATTAAAATGAGCATAAAATAGGTGTAAAAGTACCTTAAAAATAGCTCAGTTTTGGTACGAACAATGTTCCCACTCCTTGTGCAGTTCTTCACTTCTTTTTTGGCATCATCAGAATCAATTGGGCAGTAATGTCGAAGATTTTCAAGAATCCTTGGCAATAGAGGATGTGAGAGTATGAAAAGAGAGACAAAATAAAGAAATTGGGGAATGTAGTTGTAATCGAGGGGCAAGGAATGAAGATTAATAGAAAAGACGACAAATTTGGATGGATGAGAAGCAAATTCAAGAGGGAAGGGTGGGTGGTGCGGAATTTTGGTTGGTGGTGAGGGGCGAATTTAGGAGAACTTGTAGGAGAAATCAGATCAATCAAGACGAACGTGAGGAAAAGAAAATAAACTTGGAGCTATTTGAAGTGAAAAGGGAGCAGAAACAGAGGTGGATAGGTTAGCTACGGAGGTTTTAGAGTGATAAAAAGAGGGTTAGATAGAGAGAGCGTGTCGACATAAAAGGGAAGAGAAATGAAGAAGTTGGTTAAAATGGGGCAAAAACCCTTGACCGCAGGTGAACATCGCCACCATACACCTTGGCACTTGCTACGGGCCGTCTGTGCTGCTTGCTGCCAAATCTTCGCTCTTTTTTTCTGAGCGGAGTTACCATGAACAGTGGCCTTGGCTACGGGTACTCCGTTATAAACTCTTCTTCTGATTCTCTGTCTTTTTCTGGGTAAACTACAGACTGTGGCAGGCTCTACCTTGAACTCCTAAATACACTCCTGCACATTTCACTCTTTAGAGAGAGAGAGAGAGAGAGAGAGAGAGATATATATATACATATATATATATATATATATATATATATATATATATATATATATGTGTGTATATAAATATATATATATATATATATATATATATATATATATATATATATATATGTGTGTGTGTATATATATATATATATATATATATATATATATATATATATATATATATATATATATATCTATATATGTATATATATATATATATATATATATATATATATATATATATATATATATATATATATATATATGTATTGATTTGGGAAATATGATCTCCCAACTGGGCCCATCTCAGTTGTCTCATAAGCCAAGCCCGTGCTCCTGAAAATGAGCTCCTAGTGGTACCCTCGGGGATCCCATATGGGCGAAAAGCCCCAAACCGGCGACCCCTTCGGAACAACCAAGGTAAGATCATTGGTTTACCCTTGCTACAAAGACTATAAATAGTCACCTACCCACCTCGGGATAGGCGTTGGCAATCTGACACTTCATTAGGCTCATACTACATTCTCTATATCTCTACTCACCTTTGACTTGGATCCTTAACTGACTTGACCATCGGAGATGCGTTTCCCGGCCTACAACGCGAGGGTGCCTTTTTTACAGGTTAAGCCTTGGAGGAAGACCCCAGGTGTCGCTCACGTGCCATAGGGTAAGCAAGTTCTTTTGTCCCACGTCATCACATGCAGCGCACCACGATAAATTCCAGAATTAGATTGGTACCATATGTGGGGAAAGAGCGGTAACGACAGTTGTAAGTGAAGCTACACGAACCGAGCTCGGAATGACAGGGCCCCTGCGGTTAATGCCTCGGCGCCTCCTGAGGTTCAGGATGCCTCAGAGAGCTTGCGGGCAAATCCCTAGTCAGCTAGTCCACGTCTTACGTTACAGTGGACGACCTAAAGAACTTCATGTCCACTATGATAGACACTATCATGCGGCAGGTCTCAGAGCAGGTCCAAAGGGCTATAGAGGTTGCGAACTCGGCGAGGCTGCTCCCTCACTTTTATTAGGTGCCCACTACAGGTTGCAAGCCCTCCCACAGGCATACGTGGGCACCATGCCCCCATCATAATGAGAAGGATCGAGAGGCCTCACGATCAGATCGGAATGGTTGGCCCCAGGGGGAACCATGATCGGTATGCTACAGTCGCTACCCGACCCAGTGGCCACCTATTTCAGGGCCAGACGGCCAAGTCCACCACTGCTTCTACCCCCTTACGCAACCCACTCTAGGCGAACCGCCTGGCTCGAGAAGTAGGAGCAGACCTCCAAACCCCGAGGCGAAACTTTCGGCTGGCGACGACGTAACCCCAGAGTGCCGCTCCCGCCGTGAACGTACTCGAGGCCCTCCCCCACGAGATGCCCGTGGCCTTGGACTGTGTCGAGACGGCTGATCCCCAGCAGTAACCTCAAGACATGGGCTAGTTGGGGGAAGCCCCTCTGTCGTCAAGGTTGAGCACCATCCCGAAATCCCCATCAAGATTTCAGAAACTGCTGCTCGGCCAGTGTCCCACCCCTTCTCCACCCTGTTCGACACGGAGATCATCAATGCTCCATGCTACGGGAAGGTCAAGATGCCCACGATAGACCTATATGATGAAACTACAGATCCCGAAGAGCATTTAGGGGTTTACAAAGCGCAGATGTACGTCCAGGATGTGGACAATGTGGCATACTGTCGTTATTTTCCTGCTACCGTGAAGGGGGTGGCACAGTCATGGTTTAACGGTTTGCCCCCAGGAACCATTACTTACTTTCAAGTTGTGGCCAACAAGCTCCTCAGCTAATTCGTTGCAAGTCAGAAGGAGAGGATAACCAGCATCCACCTTTCTAAGATCAAATAGGGGCAGCATGAGTCCCTAGCCAAATTCATCAAACGCTTCTACGAGGAGGCGGTTCCAATTCCAGACCTAGAGGATGAGGTGGCGTACACCTCCTTTCTGAATGGCCTGACGAGCAGGCACTTTAATTTCTCCTTAGCCGAGCAAAAGGAGACCACATTGGCCGAGGACTTTAGGAAAGCCGCAGATTTCATCCGCGCAACGGAGATATGTGCTGACAACTCGGATGCCCCGAAAAAGGCGAGAGCCCTTGCGGACAGGAACCTCGGTCATAGTGATAGAAATCATGGCTCTCGGGAAAGGAGGCCACAACTCGAGGTAGTTGATCCTCGATTCACCACAAACCCTAGAAGCATCTTCATAGAGGTTAGGGGGCATCCCATGCTCCAAAGACCGCCACCTATGACCGCACCCCTGAAGCCCCATAATGCACGAAAGTATTGCGAGTTCTATGAGCAGAATGGGCACACCACGGCTGAGTGCCACGAGCTGAAAAAGCCCTTCATGAACTGGCAGATAAGAGTCAGATTGACCGTCTCCTAAAGAAGGGCCCACACTTCCTTCACGGAGAACGAGAGACTACACAGCCCCAGCTGTGCGATGAAAAGTGTTCTACGGAAGTTACGGCTACCATCGCCGAGGGTTTATGCAGAGGGTATGACCCAATCCGCTTGGAAGGCCCAGCTTAGAGGCGCGCAGCAAGTGCTCACAGCTGAGCAGGGGGCTCGCTGAAAGTGCCCACCATGGTGTTCGGTGGAAGGGAAGCCTCGCGCTTCGCTTCCCCGCACAACAATCCCTTAGTAGTTGAGATGAAAGTAGCTAGCGCAATTGTTCAGAGGATCTTGATCGGTACGAGAAGCTCCATGGACATCATCACCTGGGACTACTTGAGGAAACTAACATACACAGGATGGGACATTGTCCCTTTAGTGCAACCCATTTTAGGCTTTCGAGGGCAGGAGGTGAATCCCATCGGCATGATTCACCTCCCTTTATGCTTTGGTGACAAGCTAAAGGCCAGGAACCTGGAAATTGATTTCCTGGTCATCGACGTACCCACGGACCATCCCAGGCAGGCAAGAAGCCCAGGGCCAGGCCACCCCCTATGGTCCCTGAAGCCCTGGCAATCCACACCATAGCCTCGTTCGAACCCGAGCAACCTCGCCCTTAGGTTGCCGACGGTGTGGAACAAGCCCTCTTGGAGGAAGGCTGCCTCAAGCGCACGGTCCAGATAGGCTAAGAGATGACAACCGCTGATCGACATTCGTTAATCTCACTTCTGTGAGAGTACAGGGATATGTTCGCCTTCAATCCCGAGGAAATGCCCGGCATCGCTCCAACCATTATAGAGCACCGATTAAATGTGAACCCCCTCCATAGGCCAGTCGTCTAGAAGAAGCACCACATGGCGCCAGAGAGAGCGGCCGCGGCCAATGCTAAAGTACTGAAGTTGTTGGAGGCAGGATTCATTTAAGAATGTCAGTACCTCAAATCGATCTCCAATGTGGTTTTGTTGAAGGAGCCCAATGGGACGTTGAGAATGTGTGTGGACTTCACGGATTTGAATAAGGCTTGTCCGAAAGGCAGCTATCCGTTGCCAAAAATTGATAAGCCAGTGGACGCCACAGTCGGGCACCCCCTGTTGAGTTTCATGGATGCCTTCTCCGGGTACCACCAAGTACCCTTCTGCCCGGATGATCAGGAAAAGACTCCGTTCATCATGGACTGAGGCCTACACTCCTATAAGATGACGCCTTTCAGTCCGAAAAACACAGGAGCCACTTATCAGCACCTCATCAACGAATTATTCGAGCCCCTCATTGGAAAAACTGTGAAGGCCTATGTTGATGACAAGATAGTAAAAAGCAAGAGCGACGTTGACCACAGCCATGATTTGAGATAGATGTTGGACATACTTCGGGCCTTCAGTATGAAGCTCAACCCTAAGAAATGCATGTTCGGAGTGCGGTCGAAAAAATTTCTTGGCTTCATGATTAGCAGCCGCAGGATTGAGGATAACTCGGACAACATCCAAGCCATCTTGGATATGAAACTGCCACGAAATGTCAAAGAAGTACAACGCTTAACCGGGTGTATTGCTGCTCTGGGTCGGTTCATGTCCCAATCCGCGAACAAGTACCAGCCGTTCTTTCATGTCTTACGACGATGTGCTCACTTCGCCTGGGATTAGAAGACCGACGAGGCCTTCCAAGTGCTAAAAGCATACGTGGCTTAGTTGCCCAAAATCGCGAGCCCCCTTGCAACGGAGGTCCTCTTCCTATATCTAGCCGTTTCGAAGCATGCTGTTAGCACGGTCCTTATGGTAGAGCAGGCCAACAAGCAAATCCCGGTGTATTGTGTGAGCTACACCTTGGTAGGGGCTGAAGTTAACTATCCTCTCATAGAGAAATTTGCCTACGCCCTGGTGATGGCCAGTCGAAAACTACGACCCTATTTTGAAGCTCCCAAGATTATGGTTCTTACCGACCAGCCCCTGAAGAATGTCCTCCAGAGGTTGGACGCCTCAGGACGGCTCCTAAAGTGGGCCGTCGAATTGTCGCGATATGATTTGGTCTTTGAACCATGACAGGCCATCAAGGCCCAAGCCCTAGCTGATTTTCTGGCAGAGAACGTCACCCCTATTTCAGATAGTGAGCCGCCTCCCCAGCCTAGGAGCTTGTATGTGGATGGCTCCTCCACGAAGGACGGGAGTGGGGCCGGCCTCATCATCGAAAGCCCTAACAGAAACGACATGAACATGCTTTGAAAATTATGTTCCGGGCATCCAATAATGAGGCGGAGTATGAGGCCCTCATTGTAAGAATTGAGCTATACTACATCGCAGGGGCTGACTAAGTTCAAGCATTTTCTGACTCCCAGCTGGTGGTTAACCAGCTCAACGGAACATATGAAGCTAAGGACGACACTATGGCGGCGTATGTTTGATGGGTGTGGGAAGCTACTAAGTTGTTGAAGCACTTTGAAATCATGCATATCCCTCGTTCAGAGAACCGACAGGCCGACGCGCTGCCCAAATTAGCAAGTTCGTCCGACGATGGGAAGCCCAAGAACATTCAGTGGGAAACCTGATGAAGAGGAGCATAGATTCGCACAAAGTGCTATGGTTAGACAGGAGCTCTACATGGATGGACCCCATCTGCGCGTACTTTGCTGATGGTACCATGCCCACGAATTCAAAAGAAGCTGATCGAGTGAAGCGACGGTTGAATTAGCTCATCCTATACGAGGGGATCCTGCACAAGAGGTCTTTTGCCCGGCCTCTTTTGTGATGCGTAACCCCAGAGGAGGGGAAGAAGATACTAGAGGAATTGCACAAGGGCATCTGCAGTGCACATACTGGAGGTCGGCCTTCGCCGTAACGATCGTACGGACCGGCTATTACTGGCCCAACCTGCGGGAAGACACCATAACTCTGGTGTAGACTTGTGACAAGTGCCAGGAATCTGCCCCCATCCAGTGAGTACCCTCCACCCCCATGACGCCAATCGTCAGCCCTTTGCCGTTCGCTACTTGGGGTATGGACATCCTTGGATCTTTCCCTAAAGCAACGGGACAGCGCAAGCACCTCTTTGTAGCGGTCAACTACTTTACCAAGTGGATAAAGGTTGAAGTCGTCGCCTCCATCACCACAACCGAAGTATGAAGGTTCATATAGAGGAGCATCATCACTCGCTTCGGCATTCCTCATGCCATCATTTTCAACAACGGAAGGCAGTTTGACACCACTAAACTCACTGACTATCTCGGCACCTTGGGTGCCAGGCCCGATTCGCCGCCGTCGCCACCCTCAGACTAACGACCAAGCAGAAGCAACCAACAAATCCATTCTCCATGGCTTATTGAAGAAGCTCGACGACGCCAAAGGAAAATGGGTAGACAAGTTACATGGCATCCTATGGTCCCTATGAACCACTGAGAAAATGGCCACCGGTGAGACTCCCTTCCTATTAGCCTATGGGTCCGAAGCTGTCCTACCCGTAGAAGTCGTGCTCCACACTTATCGACTAACAACTTTCCAAGAAGAGTTGAACAACATAGCGCTCCGAGAAGCCCTAGACCTTCTCCCCTCTATCTGTGGGGATGCTCTTCTCCGAGAGGCATTATACAAGCTTCGCATCGCGCGCCTCCATGATTGCGTAGTGAGGTTGCAGCCTACTCTGGTAGGAGATCTTGTTCTTCGTCGCATGGAAGCCGTGGCCCACATAGGGGAACATGGCAAACTCACCGCTAACTGGGAAGGACCATACAAGATTGTCTCCTAAGTCTGACCCAGCACATATCGTCTTGAGAAGACCACCGGCGCCCCTATACTGCAGACCTGGCACAGAAGCAACATGAGAAAGTACTACTCCTAAGTTTATTCTTCTGTTTACGTCAAGCAGTTATGTATTCTTCGTTTGCAAGAAATAAATACAAATCCCACAGCAGCCAGTTCCATGCCCACATAATGAACTACATTTCCGTGAGCACGGCCTTAGGGCCGATCGCTATACTCTCAGCCCCAGTGGCGACTAAGGCTCCCTGAGCACGGCCTTAAGGCCGATCGCTATACTCTTAGCCCCATTGGGGGCTAAGGGTCCTCAAATACGGTCTTAGAGTCGGTCGTTATACTTTTAGCCCCATTGGGGGCTAAGGATCCCTCAACACGACCTTAAGGCTGGTCGCTATACTCTTAGCCCCATTGGGGGCTACGAGTCCTTAAGCATAGCCTTAGAGCCGGTCCCTATACTCTTAGCCCCAGTGCGGGCTAAGGGTCCCTGAGCACGGCCTTAGAGCCGATCGCTATACTCTTAGCCCCGGTGGGTTCTAAGGGTTCTTAAGCATGGCCTTAGGCCTGGTCGCTATACTTTTAGCCCCATTTTGAGCTAAGGGTCCTTAAGCACGGCCTTAGAGTTGGTCGCTCTACTCTTAACCCCAGTACAGGCTGAGGGTCCTTAAGCACGGCCTTAGGGCCGGTCGCTATACTCTTAGCCCCAGTAGGGGCTAAGGGTCCCTGAACACGACCTTAGGGCCGGTTGCTACACGCCTACCCCCAATAGGGGCTAAGGGTCCTTGAGCATGCCTAAGGGTCGGTTACTATACCTTTAGCCCCAACGGGGGCTAAAGATCCTCACACGGCCGATCGTCCAAATCGTTACATTACTTGTTCTTTCACTTGGGGGCTATTACCCCATAGGGCACGAGCAACGTAGGACAAAAGCAAAGCAAACAAAGCGAAACAACAAGTATAGTAGGCGGGTGACAAAAAGAGGAAATGCTATTGCCAAAAATAAGCACCTTTCATTGATAGAAGGCAAAAGTACAAACACTAATGCAAGACCCGCTGCCCAACAAGGCACAACAAAAGAAAAAAGAGAATACAGATAAGGCTCCCTCCCATCGTCAGGGCCATCATCATCTGGGGTCCCTCTTTTTCCATCTAGAGGTGTAGTTCCCTCATCCTCGTCCCCCTCACTAGAGAGTGGGATAAACTCCACCTCTTCGGGGTCACGGCCCTCAGCCTCGACCCGTTGGCATTCCTCTACATAATGGAGGTAGGCCTCAAAGTAATTATCCTCCTAGAAATCAGGGGCCAATGTCATCAAGACCTTACGGAGGAAATCCATAGCCTTCTCATAGCCCCGCTGGTGGCCTAATTCCTCAGCCTTGGCCACCTTCTCGACCCCTGCCGTGGCCTCAGCCTCGGCCTTCGCAAGTGCAGCCTCGGCTTTAGAGAGTGCCTCGTTTAGCCGGCCCTGCAGGTCCTTCTTCTCAGCCTCCCAAGCATCTTTCTCTTCCCTTAGCTTTTCCCAGCGGCGCTTGTACCTCGCCCCAACCTCATCTAACCGCCGACACTCGGACATATCACCGCTTGAGCGAGAACTACGAACCAATTCACAAAAAGAGTTAATAAAGGGTGGAAAATGAAGACGGACAACTTAAAAGGAGAGGAAAAGGAATACGTTCCACCCACCTTAGCCACAACCACTTCATCCTCGGTGACCTTAGGGGGCTCTAAAGTCCCCGAAGCCGCCAAATCGCATGACTTAGCCAGGTCCTGAACTAATTCTAGCTTGGCAGCTGACTCAGCCGCTAGCAAGCTCGTGGACCACGCTCGGGTACCTGGGGAGTTTCCCCCACAAAAAGTGAAGCCCTTTGCGTAGCCTTGGGAGTACCAGGGACTCCTTGGGTGCACAAGACCGACCCGCCAACTGACCGGTCTGCGAGACGGACTAAGGGCGACGTCTCTATAACCTCCTTCCCCTAACTAGGAGCAAGGGTAGAAGCCGCGGCGTCGTCCCGATGATCCTCGGTCCATGGATGCTTGTGCCTGTCCGCGGAGGGTAGACTTATTGTAGGCTTCTTCCCGCCCGGCACGAGAGGGGGTGCCTACAACAAGGGAAAACGTTAGTCCCCAGATATAAAGTACAGCAACACTAGAAAAATTGAAAAGCCAAGGCTTGTGCCTTCTTACCTACCGCGCTCACGAGGCGAGCTCTCTCCTCCTCCCAGCGACACTCAGCCTTGGCCGCTATTTATTCGGGGGTGGCATCCCTGCTCTCGAAGAGCATCAGCTTCGCCCTCATTTGCTCTGTAAAGAATTAAAAAGATTCAGATCAGAATCAAATGAAGGGGCTGATAAAAGGGGGAACGTTGAGTACCCTAAAAAATATTTTTAAGAATTAGAAGGCCCGCGGCGGCCAAAAAAAAGTCGTTCTCAAAGAATTTCAACCTAGGAAGCCAATTCCAAGGCTCTCTGCCACTAGACTTACTCCTCTTCTTCTCTAGCTCCTGCACTGACTCCACCGCCTCGGCCATAAACCTTGGGATAGGCCTCGAGCAGTCATCCTCCTATATGTAATATAGAAAGTAGCAGGCCGTCTTCTTTTCCTCATTGGATAGCTCCCCAAAAGGGTTCCTGAGCGGCTTATCTTCATTCCAAATAGGAAGGTCCCCCCGCCTGAGTCTCAATGGACGAAGAGGAAGTTGTATTTTTAGTTTTTTACTTTTGACTTCTTTTTGATGGCCATTATATAACGTGGCCTGTTGTTAAAGCACTACCACCTAAGGTCCCCAGTCTCTTTAGATGCCCTCTGGATGGAATGAACTAAGCCAAACGCCTGAGCAGTACAAGTAAGGCCGCGAAGCTCACAGGTCGCTATAAAAGAGCAGATGTTATGCCATGACGTGGGCACAATCTACGCAGGAGCGAGCTCGAACTTTGTCAAAAGCTCCATGATCACTAGGAGAGGGAACCTTATGCCATAGTTAAGGGCCGCTCAATAGATCGCTATACATTTCGGGGGTGGCTCGTTGGCTGTGGCATCCGCCTCGGTAATAACAAAGCAACACCCCATGGGCAAGAGGTACTTCTTCTCAAGAGTCATTCTTTTCAAGGAGGCAACGACCTTTGGATTCGAAAAATGGGAACCCAGCCCGTCCAAGGGGTCTGAGCGAGAAGGAGCACCAGGGAAGACCAACCCTTCGGCCACAACTTCCAGGGTCGGCTCTGCGGGGGTACATCCTCTCTTCCAGAGTATTGAACTTCCTAGGGCACCAGGCGTTGCTTGCGGGGAGGAGCTCGTCGACGTCTCCTCTGAGGAAGAACTAGAGGACGACCGACCTAAAGAAGAGTCGGCGGATGCCCCACTTGAGGAAGAACTAGAGCTAGAGGATAAGACCTCGGCCCCTGGCCTTTAAGGGCTTGAGGTAGAGTAAAGATTACCTTCGTGGGTTCCTTCAGCCAAAAGCTCATCTGGGGTTCTAACATGAGGGGTGGACTTCATCTTGGCCATTCATCGTGCCTGGAAATCATTCATAAGGTCAGCTATAGTGATTTTCCATGGGTACGAAACCTCCTCCTCAATACTAAGGATGCTGGGAGTGGAAGAATACTCGCACCTAGACCACAAGGGGGTGTCGGGCACAACAATCGGCACTACATAGGGAATCTTTTTGGGTTCCCTAAACTGATTCTTTGGGGGGACGTGCACCACCACCCGGCCATCAATAAAAGCTGGGAGGCTGGGAAACTGAGGATGCTGGCCCACACATTGAGGACTGACCGGCACCTCAGGGGCGTCCCTACTCGGTAAACAGGATGAATGCATAACCACACAAAATATAATACAATAATAGTCCTCAAAGGAGGTACAAGAGGCGTACCTACAGAAGATGAAGGAAGATGAAGAAGAGGTTGAAGGCAGAGATGAAGGCATGCATAAGTCCTTGGAAGATTCAAATGAGAGGGTTAAAGATGCTACAGTAAGTTTGAGTGTGGGTTAAGAGGATAGCAAAGCTTCTCTCTCTAAAAACTCCACTTCTCTCTCTAAGATTCCTGGGGATAAAGTAAATGACTCACCCCCAAAGGAATCCACTTCGCTTATATAGGAGGAGTAAGTGGGGGCGCTCATCCCAAAGGACTCAAAGGGACGACATCCTGACACGTGGCAAACCTGCGGTAACACATAGCAGTAAGAACCACCCTCGATTGATGCACCCCCTTGACCCCACGAAAGAGGATGATCCATCTCGGCAGTCCAAGAGCACACGATTCACTTATAGGGCTGGTAAAGGTTAGGGACCGAGCGGCTCAGTCTGTAGGTTTATAGGCGTGGCTTTAAAGCCGGTTGTTCCACGCTTGCTCTCAATAGGGGTTACAAGCGTGTGAAGGCGGCTTGAGGGCCGACCACCAACCTCTTAGCCCTTATGGGTGCCAAGGGTTATTGAGCATGGCCTTACAGCCGATCGCTGTCCCCTAGCCCCGAATAGGGCAAGAGTTCTCTAAGCATGGCCTTAGGCCGACCGCTATACTCTTAGCTCCAATAGGGGCTAAGGGTTCCTGAGCACGGCCTTAGGGCTAGTCGCTATACTCTTAGCCCCAGTGGGGGCTAAGGGTCCTTAAGCATGGCGTTGGGGCCGATCGCTATACTTTTAGCCCCAATGGGGGCTATGGGTCCTTGAGCACGTTCTTAGGACCAGTCACTATACTCTTAACCCCATTGCGGGCTAAGGGTCCTTAAGCCTGGCCTTAGGGTCGGTCACTATACTCTTAGCCCCAGTGGGGGCTGAGGGTCCTTAAATACGGGCTTATGGCCGACTGTGGTACTCGTAGCCTCAGTGGGGGTGGGGGTTACTAAGCACGATCCCTGGCCAATCGTTCCACTCTTAGCCCTAATGGGGGCTAGAGGCATTTCAGCATGCCCAATGGCCGCCTGCTATGCTGTTAGCCCCAGTAGGGGCCAGAGCTTCCTACGCACGGCCCCACGACCGGCCACCAGCTCGTGCCCTACTTTTAGCCTGGTGAGGGCCGAAAACCCTTAGGCTTGGCCCTAGGAACAAACAATTCCTTTTTAGCCCCAAAAGAAAGATTGGGTCTCTCTAGCTCGGCTTCAAAACCGAATGCTGTCTCACCGGTCCACACATACGTAAAAGCACATGATATAAAGAAAGAGGTGAGTCGTAAGAAAAGGATCTTTTATTATAACAACCAGATCAGTACATAGCAACTACCTAAACAAGAAAAAGAAGAGTACAACAGAGCTCTACGACCTATTCCTCATCGCTCGAGATGCGAGGCGCGCCCTTCAGCCTCGAGGTCACGTCAGCACACGGTTGAGGATTAGTAAGTATCTTGACGAGGCAGGGAAGCTGTGCGTCCCTAAGCCTTTTGTCGACCTCCTCCAACCAAGCCTCAATGATATCCCACTTTAGCTCCTGCAGGTCTGACATCATGCGGTCCAGGGTAGCCATGCTCGAAAGCTCTAGCTCCATAGCCTCGTTGATCATTATACCATCTCTGGCATGTGGGCTGTATGGGTGAACTACATAGCCACAAGGAGCTCAAAATTATAGCAAAGGCCATGGAAATTCAAAGGGACCAGTTTTGGGCAGAGGGTAGAAGATTCCGTCAAAGACCAGTGGAAGTTATCCCTAACATACTCCGCTGTATGTGTGTGGCCAGAGAAGTGGGAAAAGAAGCCATCCTTTTCTTTCTCCCTTCAATCACCTCAGTTCTCTCTCTCACACTACAAAGGTAGAGAAGCTAAAGGATGACATCTTCCTAGGAGCTCTACCCTTCCCCCTTTTGTAGGAAAGGATAGGCAACCTAAGAGACAGCACATCTCCCGAAGCAATAGTGAATCATTCCTGTCTTGCCACATGGCTTTAATAACCTAGGGCCCGCTCTATCAAACTGTGCAACAGGGATAAGTTTGACCCTTGGAAAAACAAACCCTCCATATAAAGGGTTGATATGTTATTCAAGACAACCCACTGTTATAAACATCAATTATAGAGGAAGGAACAAAGAAAAGGTGGGATACAAGGAAATACCAGGATAAAGTCTAAATTCTACTCCTCGTCACTAGAGGGGGCAGGGGGTCGTTTGACCCTGAGCTCTCCTCCTGGCCGTCCGTTAGCTTATAGGCTCCGTCCGTGGGGTTCACTGATGAAGTTGCGCCTCTACTAGACTGCGACTATTACGACCTAACCAGGACTCAAATAACAACCATCTCAAACCCTCAAGAGTCAACTTCAGATCAACGGCCATAGGGCCGCTCACTACGCCTAGCTCTACGGCATCATTTAGCAGCATGGCGTAGAATGTCGGCTAGACTATCTTAGGAAGTTTAAAGTCGAGCGCTGCTCTCTTTGCATCAGATAACGTAAAACGCGGGCATAAATCCCACTAATCGTCCGAAAGTGGACGAGGCGGGCGCGTGGCACTCCTCCAGTGCCATCTAAAGGATTCCCTCACAAAGCCAGCCATCTCCCTGGTGTCGTGAAAAGGGGGCAACACCATGACAAAAGGGGGCGAGTCAAGCTCTCTCTCTTTCTCTCTCTCTCTCTCTCTCTATCTTTTCTTCTTCACTGTCTCTCCCTGAAAGAATGTGCTCGAGCAATCTTCTTAGGAGCATTGATTTGTATTTATTGAAGAGGGGGGTTGCATTTCACCAAAACAGCCCCGAAGCATAATAGCCAGTCCACCTGTGACACGTGGCCATCCTACTCACCTCCTGGGGAAATCGTAAAAAGGGGGCTTGTAAACTCGAAAGAGAAGTTATAGGCCGCACAATCAAATTCGGGATCAAAGGAACAGACGATCAGACCGTGATCCTCTCACCCCGCGAAGCCGCGCTAACCTATCAAGGCGGCTGAGCCGTCCATCTAAAGCAAATCAATATGAACATAAGGAGAACGGCAAAATTCAAAAAAGGG